>CAWUFW010007948.1:600000-946285 GCA_963921515.1 Calotriton arnoldi
AGAGTAGAGTAGAGCAGAGTGGAGCGGAGCGGAGTATAGTGGGGAAGAGTAGAGTAGAGTGGCAAAGGGTGGAGTAGAGTAGCAAAGAGTGGAGTAGAGTGGAGGGGTGTAGAATGGAGGGCCATACAGAGGAATAAAGTGTCAGAGTAGAATGTCGTAGAATGGAGTGTTGTAGAGTGGAGTGTCAGTCGTGTAGAGTTGAGTGTTGTGGATTGGCATGGAGTAGAGTCAGAGTAGAGTCAGAGTAGAGTCAGAGTAGAGTCAGAGTAGAGTCAGAGTAGAGTGTCAGAGTAGAGTGTCAGAGTAGAGTGTCAGAGTAGAGTGTCAGAGTAGAGTGTCAGAGTAGAGTGTCAGAGTAGAGTGTCAGAGTAGAGTGTCAGAGTGGAATTGTGTAGAGTGTCAGAGTGGAGTGGCATGCAGTGTCAACGTGGAGCGACATGCAGTGTCAACGTGGAGCGGCATGCAGTGTCAACGTGGAGCGGCATGCAGTGTCAACGTGGAGCGGCATGCAGTGTCAACGTGGAGCGGCATGCAGTGTCAACGTGGAGCGGCATGCAGTGTCAACGTGGAGCGGCATGCAGTGTCAACGTGGAGCGGCATGCAGTGTCAACGTAGAGCGGCATGCAGTGTCAACGTGGAGCGGCATGCAGTGTCAACGTGGAGCGGCATGCAGTGTCAACGTGGAGCGGCATGCAGTGTCAACGTGGAACAGCATAGGGTGGAGTAGAGTGGGGTAAAGTAGAGTCTCATTGAGTGGAGGGGCGCAGAGTGGAGTAAAGTGTCAAAGTGGAGTAGAGTGGAGTGGCGTATAGCGGAGTGGAGAAGAGTGGAATATAGTGGAGTAAAGTGTCAGATTTGCGCAGAGTGGAATGTCGTAGAGTGGAGTCTCAGAGTGTAGTGTCATAGAGTGTATTAGAGTGTATTAGAGCGCTAGAATGAAGTGGCGTAGAGTGGAGCGTGGTTGAGTAGAGTGTCGTTGAGTGCCGTACAGTGAAGTGGTTTAGAGTGGAGAGGTATAGAGTTGAGTGAAGTGTTGTAGATTGGAGTGGTGTAGAGTGCAGTGGTGTAGTGTGGAGTATGCATGGTGTGGTAACACATTTACAGGCATTGAAATTTTGTTGTGGGCTACACACAAAGAAAATTTATTTCCCAGTACCCAACAAGAATTGGGCAAGGGAAGGGACGAACTCAAGCTGGACAGCCTAAAACAAAGAAAGTCAGCAAATAGCACGCAAGCAAATGTGAGTTGCAAACCACAAAGCCGATGGTAAGCAACGGGTGGAATGCTTTCTCAGGGAAGCTTTCTGAATGTCCCAAAGATGTCGTTAGCAAACCACAATGCTGGTAGGCTTCGAAAAAGAACCAAGATCAAGGTTACAAAAAAAAAAAAAACAAACAAGAGGGCCTCTGAGACCGGAATATTTGAGGCAGGGAGTCAGGGGAAAAGCAGAACACAAAAAAGAACAAAACCTGCCTACTATGATAAACAAAGAGGGAAAACCTCACAAGCAAATATCCAGCGCGCGAATAAGTCGCTAAAGAGTCTTATACAATAAAGAAAAACAGATAATACTGTATCAAAACTCCAATGATTATTTAATTTGAAAACCATTTACCTTGCACATTCATAATAATGTCTCAGATTTAAACATCTCTAATCATGTCAATTTAAATCACTATATGTCATATGGATTACACTAGAAATTAAATGCAGCATAAATCCTCACTCTGGAAAGGCTCCCACTCGCACTCAATGTACCATCACACTTTCATTCAAGCTTACACATTGGATTCATCCCACAAGTATAGCCCTTTATCAGAAATAGGGGTCTCTAATTGCAGAGGTTTGCGCCTTTGTCCAAGTAGGGACCCTTGCTTTTAGTCAGGGTAAGGGAGTTACACACTTTAGATAACCCCTGCTCACCCCTTTGGTAGCATGGCACGAGCAGACAGGCTTAGCCCAAAGGCAGTGTGCAAAATATTTATACCCAAACACACAGTAACACAGTGAAAACACCACAAATGGACACTACACCAGTTTAGAAAAATAAAGTATCTTTATCTAACCAAACACGACCAAAACAACAAAAATCCAACATACATGTATTAAGATATCACTTTTAGAACAGTTACTTCAAAAATAGCACTTGTAGAAAGAAATAGCTCCACCTGGGGCTATTACGACGTCGTGACAGGCATAAAACAAAAGTACGGCACTGACCAGGAGGTGCGCGGCCTGGGCACAGAGTCACACAGACCCCCAAACAACAGTACCTTGGAAACTAAGTCAACAGGCAATGCACTGCGTCGTGGAGGTGAGGAATATGTGGGGAGGCGAAGCCTGTTCCCTTCTGTCACAGGGAAGGAGAGGTGTTGAGTTTGTGAGGAGACGAGGCGTCGAGTCCAGGGCAAGGTAGTTAGGTGGCGCTGAGGCATCGGTTCCGGTGATGTAATGTAGAAGAGTGCGTGAAGTCACCCTCGTTAGTTATCGGCTCCACAATAACGTGATGCTGGCGCTGGCATGGACAGCATCGGTGCGAGCGCTGGCATCGGGAAGGCCGATAACTGCTGGTGTCGAAGGGCGTCGGTGCAGGCAGGGTGGTGCGTTGTGCACTTCACGAGCGGTGCCCCCAGCCTTGGTGCAGGTCGCGGCGTCACTGGCGGCATCGGAGTTGTTTTTCTTGCTTTGCAGCACAAACCACACAATTCTAAGGGCCCAGGAACTGAAATTGGTGCCTTTTGAATAGAGGCCTCCATAGAGGAGTCCAGGTGCTGGTCAGTGGTTGCAGGTGAAGTCTTTGCGGCCCAGAGACTTCAGAACAGGAGGCAAGCACACACAAGCCCTTGGAGATTCTTCTTCAAGCAGTTTCACAGCAAAGTTCCAGTATCTGTCCTCTCCTTGGCAGAAGCAGCAACTGCAGGCCATCCCAGCACAGCACATACAGCAAAGGGGCTGTACTCCTCCTTACAACTCTCCAGCTCATCTCCTTGGCAGAGGTTCCTCTTAAGTCCACAAGTGATCTGATTCTCTAGGGTTATGGTCCAATATTTGTACCCCAATATCTCTTTGTTCTTCTTGTGGCAAGTGTCTCTGAGCCCAGTCCAAACCAGTTATGTCCTCTCTGGTGCAGCATGACCACAGGAGGTGGAGACAGCATTGTACAAAGGAGACAGCCTATTCCGGCGCAAGGGAAAGTCCTCCCGCCACTCTAAGTGCAGCCAAGGTCTATTCAGCCCAGCTATGAGTCACCAAGGAAAGGCAGGACACACATCAACCCCCCCCCCCCCTTGTGGCTGTCTACAGTGAATGAACATCCCCAGCTCCTGTCACTCAAAAACCAGACAGTCAATACACAAAACAGCAGAGGTGCAAACAATGGTTAAACAAGAAAATGCCTACTTTCTAAAAGTTTTTTCCAAGTAACTCTTCCCTTATCTCTCTATCTATAAACAGTTAACGGACGAACTTTAGTTTTCCACTTCCCTAATAAATTAAAAAAATCAAGTATGCAGGCCTCTGGGGTACAAGTCTGACCCCCCCCCCAAAGATTTGTTTTTATCTTATAGATACTAAGTGCTTACATACCAGCCCTGATGATGATCTCGTGTAGATGAGATCGACACGCCGTCGACTATAGAGCAACTATGTTCCTTTTTTATCATATAAAAAAACTACCCAAAAGGGAGTCTTTTTGTTGTTAAATTAGATGCATGTTTTAAATATTTTTTTCACCCTTCACAAACACGTTTTTTCACTTACCTGTGAGCACCAGATCTACCAATTCTCTAGCATATTGAAACTATAATGTGCAATGGATAAAGTAACTATTAAACAAAGTTTCCCTTTGCCCTGCTACATACTTGTCTTTAATAGAGTGTAAAAAATCTGGATCCTAAAATTATATAGGATCCTTTCGATTGTGTTTATGTTTAAAAATACTGCAACTGAGATCTATTGGCTCTGAATGAACCATTGTTTCCTGAAACTACTTTCTAACAGTGGCATTTTCAAAACACAATTTAAAAACCATCTCCCTAAAAAGAGGTGCTGTTAAATTCTAAGTTCAGAGAGCCTAAACTCAATTTCTCTATCTTGTCCCAATGGAAAGCTATACTTGTAAGATGTTACAAAGCAACTCCCATGTTAGCCAATGGGACAGATAGCCTTTCAATAGCAAAAACCGTAATTGTAAGTATTCCACTATCAGGACATGTAAAACACACCAGTACATGTCCTAACTTTTACATACACTGCACCCTGCCCATGGGGGTACCTAGGCCTACCTGAGGGGTGCCTTACATTTAAGAAACGGGAAGGTTGGGGCCTGGTAAGTGGGTGCACTTGCCAGGTCGACATGACAGTTCACAACTGAGCACAGACACTGCAGTGGCAGGTCTGAGATACATTTACAGGGCTACTCAGCTAGGTGGCACAAGCAGCGCTGCAAGCCCACTAGTAGCATTTGATGTACAGGCCCTAGCACACTCCGTGCACTTTACTAGGGACTTACCAGTAAATCAAATATGCCAATCATGGATAACCAAATCAGAATCATAATTTACACAGAGAGCATATGCACTTTAGCACTTATAAGCACTGGTAAAGTGCCCAGAGTCCCAAATCTAACAAAAACAGGTCAGGAATAATAGGAGGAAGAAGCAAAAAAATATTGGGAATAACCCTGCAAAAGGGCCATTTCCAACACCCGTCATATAACATGCATGCAACACAAGTTAAAATCAGAACACCTTTGAAAATCACAAGGACTGGTATCAGACAGTGGGTTCACGGTGAAGTTCCTACACATATGTGATCTCAGGGTACCAATTACAGCTCAATGAGAGATACAAAGATAGTAATACACTCCCTAGGATGTGCAACAGATCAATAACTTTATATATATTAACAATAATAATGAGGTAGTTCCATCCACTTTTGCCATTCAAAGTCAAGAGTCCTAATGTGCAGTCCTGGGTAAGCACTGCACGTTTTTCAGTGAACGACCAAGGAACTGGTCACACCTTCAGGGCTCAAAAAGAATAAAAGCCAACCAGGGTGGCGAGAAGGGAAGAAGAGTAAAAAAGAAATCGAAGGGAATAACAAAAAATACATATGAAAGGCTCCAGAAAAATCAAGCAAATGCCTCATGTAAGAGAGTGAGCGTACTAGGACCCAATCATCAAGCTGTGTATGGTAGTGAAAGTGAAAAAGCCAAGAAACCTACGCAATAGCAGCCATAGGGTGTCTACTAGAAGATCCAGGAATATACTCCGAAAGTTCAGAAGAACATCACCCAAACTGAGAAAAAAGAATAAATACATCAAATGAATCATAGATCTAGCATCAAAAACTGAATACACAGATATAAAGATGCTAGGGAATGTATACTGTTCAGAACATAAAGCTAAATACTTATAAGGGTCAAGGGCAAACCCCAAAATAGGTTGCCCACATGGGGTTTCCCAAAACAGGCAGGGGTACGAGGCCTCATGAAAATCCTGCCAAAGACGGCCTCCTATGGAAAAGCAACAAAAAAAGACATGAAATGCCACTAGAGACACCAATAGAAACGTTCGGTTTCTGGTCCAATGAGCAAGGAAGGGCACAAGGAAGCTCTAACAAGGACTAATTTTTAGAACAAAAGAAAAAAAAAAAAAAAAAAAAACTGAACGTCCAAAGTTTAACTCAAAAACAATGAGAGTCAAGCGAAGGCTGCTGGGATGACAGTGTACATACTGACACTTCTGATAGGTGGGGTCCAACAGAAAACTATCTTGAAATAATAAAACAGGATTCTGAAGATAAAGAGTAACAGGGGATAAAAGAGGAGAAAGAATCTCAGGGGAAACTGTAGGAATAAAAGAAGAGTGAAATCAGAACACATGTGAGGGAGCCATTGTATCTGAAAAAATCTCAATCAGGGATAAAACCATCTTCCTTAATAATGAGCAGACGAATTGTAGAACTGTATGTGCACTGTCATCCCAGCAGCCTTTGCTTGACTCATTGTTTTGGAGTTCAGCTTGGAGTTTCTCTGCAGTAGCAAACACGTTTTGGTGCGTCCTTAACCAAAAGGTATCCAACCTTGAGGAATTAATTGTTGGATACAGCCTGCAACCTTGACTGGCTGGAGGATTCCGAATTCTAAAAAGAGACCAAGTCTGAATGTAGAAATCTTAACTAGGTGAAGGCATATAAAGTATCTGCCCAATGGGAGGACATCTTTGGGCGTGAAATTAGAATTTTGCCACTCTGAGCTTTTGATACCCAAACAAACGACTTCCGCATGACCTTGTTTAATGGCCATCCAGCCTTGTGGAACTCTCCTCCGATAAAGCCTAGAACCTTGCTTTGCTGGAGGATTTAGTTTTAGTTTTCCATTTCAGAGACTAAAAGTCCCAAGGTAAAATCTATGACCACAATGATCCTACTTGGTGTATCTGACCTGCGCTCTACCACCGTTGCCCTGAAATCAAACCTAGGTTCCAGTCAACCACAATCAAAGACTATATTATCACTGGTGCTTTATTTTTCCTTCGGGCTTCTTCACATAAATCTTTTTTTTAAACATATCTTTGGTTCCCCTTATTGGATTTTTATAATTTTGGTCTCATTTTGCTTATTAACTGTTCTTCATTTTTAGGTCTCGCAGACCTAGCGTTGCAGCGCGCATGCGCTGCTCACTCTGCGAGGCATATTGTATTAGGGTATGTTTTAGAAGTGGGGTGGAAGCCCCGCCCCTATTTTTCATTGGCTGGCATCATCGTCTATGTTAAACGCTGGCCTCCGATTGAAAATCGAGGCTTCTTAGTCCCTCCTTGTTACCACCCTGTCTCCTTTTGGGACGGCCCATCAGGACTGGATCGTTTACTTGCGGCGTTACACCCACGGTCTCCATAAGTCAGTAAGCACTCTTTTTTTGTTATTTGCAGCGCGGTCCTCTTTCACTTTAGGGACCGCGCTTGTTTATTTAATTAATTTGCCGTTTATTTAATTAATTTGCCGTGCGAGCCGCTTTCACTTTTGCAGCCGCGCTTGTTATTTTTTTTAAATGAAGGGGGAGAGTTTACGTTGCAGGCGCACAGAGCATGTTTGCGCGTTTTCGTTGGGGTTAGACCAGCGAGTTCATGTACACAAACTACACATTGCTGTCGAACAGCTGTTTTGAAGTATATAGGTTTGTCGAGCCGCAAATGATTTTATAAACATGACTTAAGACGTCTTGAATACGTTACAATTGGTGTTTTTTCCTGCAGTGATTAAAAGCTGAGTCAGCATTTTTGGACGG
Organism: Calotriton arnoldi; assembly: GCA_963921515.1. Lineage (NCBI taxonomy): Eukaryota > Metazoa > Chordata > Amphibia > Caudata > Salamandridae > Calotriton > Calotriton arnoldi. The sequence continues at coordinate 607,290 of CAWUFW010007948.1, forward strand.
ACGACTCGTGACTCAGACGCTTACAGCCGGGGTTCTCTGACCAACACGTATGAGTAGACGTGAGTGGGTTTGAAAGCATCTCAAATTTGCGTGCAATTAGTCAAATGACAACATTTCATCAGAGAGAGAAAAGCGTCGCTCTGTTGTTTTTTTTGGACAAATACGGTTTTCCTGTGTACCTTCAAAAGCCAATGTGAATCACACATTACACCCACACTTTCGCATCTATTGTCTGTTTGTTTTATATTTTTTACCATAAGTACATTTCCCACTCAATGAGTCATTCATTCCTTGAAGTACCACGGAAGTAAACAAGTAGCGCGCACACACTTCTGGCATTTGCTGAGCATTGGCGCTGCATGTAAATTACAAATGGCGGCCATTGATTGGTGTGGTGACTGCTACGTAGGGAGCTTCGTTCAAAGACTCTTTCTAACCTTAGCTTACTACTCAATATCGGGTGACTCGAGCGCCTGGGGGGCTCTTCTCGCAAGACAAGGCTGCATTGTGCCGGCCTAGATAAGCTGAAAAGATAAGCGCCGATGAGACAATGGTGTTGTTGCGCACACAAAGGCAAGGGAGGGCTCTGTCATCTGTCCTAGGCAGACCGCTATCACCATGTTTCACTTTCCAGATGCTATTCGACATGCCTCGCTGCCCAAACACAATCAAAAAAGAGGAGGAGGACAACGAGGCTGCACTGACCCCTCCCCCCCGAAGAGGCAATGTCACTGCAAGGTCAAATAAAAGCATCACTGTGGTCAGTGCTAGTCCCTGGCGTACTTGTGGCATTCAGGACTGTCACTAATAGCCATAACACGAGATATGCGTTAAGTTAACTTCGTGGAAAACGTATACAGACATAGGCTGTACCTTAAGTGTTACATAAAAACAAGGAATTATCATGGTATTAGCTGTAAAAGGTAACACGGATAAGAGTTGCACTGGTTGCCAGTTAAATGCTGTAATGACTGTACCTACAGGCTGTGGTAATGTCAGACGTGTGTGTAACTTTTGATGCAACGCTGCGCATCAACCAAAGTTACTGGGGTGCACAGTGTTGTGTGAAAGGGAGAGAGAACAAGCATTTGCAATGCAATAGGTCTCGCATTTGCTGGGAATGAGCTATTGGCATTGTAAATGACAATGCCTTTGTTTTGGTTTTTAAAACATAAATAAAAGACATTGTCATTTACAATGCTAATAGCTTAAACTCTCGCAAATGCGAGACTTATTGCATTCCAAATGCTTGTTATAAATTGGAGTGGGCTTTTTAATTTGTCATGTTTTTGACTTCCACTGTTTAGGTACTTCTAAATACTTTTCACATTTTCTCTAAGTTAAGCCTGTCTGCTCTGTGCCATAGCTACTAGGGGTTGAGCTCAAATTTAAATTACTGAAACCTTTGACTGGAAGCAGCTGGTCGGTGACTTTATTACTTGTGGTGGACTACCAATTAACAATTCACTTTCTTATAATTAGGGTACAGAAAAGAGTTAGAATGATCATAATTGATGGGGTTAGTGTGTTGGTAAGGTATGGGAATAGGGTGAGTTTTAGGATTCAGCTATTATTGGGCTTCAGATTTGGGTTTTACTGTCCATTTCAACAGGCAAGATCCTATATATGGTGCAGAAGGTTAATGTTATGCATTGAGTCAGGGGCTAAACTGAATGGTTTGAATCCAGGTCCTGCTCTGCATATTGGAGACGTTTTTCTACTCGATAATGAGAAGGCATAGGGCTTGCAGAGGTCATACAGCGTAAATTGTAACAATGAGAGCATTTTGCCTTCTATGTCCTGAGGATACCCTACTATCCTGACAAGCATCTTCCGGTCATATGTTTGCTGTACATAGCGGGTTCTTTGTTACTGTTGTCCTTGCAGCAACACTTGTAATAGCTTCGATGGGAGAAAATAAGTACACCAAAAAGCAAACTAATTAAATTGGAACAGATAACTAGGTTAGGCTCCACTGCCTAAGTATGCGTGAAATAGAAGAACATGAGTTAATTGTCAGCCTCCCTTGACTGAATTTGCAAGTCTAAAAAAAAGTGTGAAAAGCGTCAGATGAACTCTCTCTCTGTGAGAGGTCCCACAGACTTTTTTGGGGCTATTAATTCCAGATCTACAGCATTTCCAGCTAGAGGTCCCAGAGAGGATCTTGACAAGTCAGAAGCATCTTCTTATTATGCAAACAACTACATAGGTCCCAAAACTGTCTATTCACTGGGAGCGTAATCACACGGTGGGGCTCAAGGGGCTTGAATGTGGGCGTAATTTGCTTCTATTGGTGCTATTCCCTGAAAAAATTGCCGCTAACAGACAAAAACACTCAAACAGATATCTTATTCAGGCTTGGTGCTACATCTGTTTTTAAAAACAATTTATTGGACTTTTTTTAGTAAGCGGTAGATTGGTAATCATCATAATTTCTTGAACAGATAAGCGTATAATATAAACACGTATTTGCACAGCTATTGGAATTTAGCGCTGCACTCGTAATCGGGGCCATAGAGTACTGTCGAAAAACGGGCATGCTTTTAGGCCTGGGACCACATTTAGGTCACGACTCAGAGCGCAGGTGCTATCACAAGTAACCATAATTGGGCACCAAATTTTAAAACACTTAAAAAAAAAAAAAAAAAAAAGAATTTGTTGTTAAGTAAAGGGTGCTCCCAAACAATAAAATATAATTTTGTTTTATGCCTCTGAAAGTCCATGTATCAAATATCTTTGCTTTAGGAAACAGACAGCAGAAGTAACACAGAGGATTAAATGGTAAAATAAGTCAATATGTCCTTCCATCTACTTTTAACAGTATGAATTCCATTTAAGTGAATGCTCAAAAAAATAAAAAAAAATAAGAGGAAAAGTAACATGAAAGCGGTTGATAAAATATTACCTCGTCTCTGGACTGCAAGATTAAATGTAACGGATCAGCTGAATGAAAACGGAACTTTAGACTCCTTTCTTCACAAACACAAATTGACAAAAAAGGTTTTGTGCTTTCAAACTTTAACTTTAAGCTCCAATTCCAGTGGAATTAGCATTGTGGGCTATTTATAGACAAAACTGTAGGATTTGTTTATGGTGCACTGTAGTTCTTAACAGTTACTTTCCTCAAAAATGTCAGTGTGGGGGAAAACTGATTTGCTGGGATTACGACATTTCATTCCTCAGGCAGCACCATCTTTAAACTTAAGCTCCAAGCCCATAAGGTGTTTTCTTTTTTAAACTACATTTTTGATTGCTTGGACCAGCGATAATTGCGGTCACATGCAAGTTGTAAAACCAGGAGGCACTAATGAGCAAAGAATGTCGGGCATTTTAATCTTCCCTTTCATTCAGTGATCTTAAGACTGCCCCGAGACTCCGGGAAACCACTCTGTGTGTGATTTACTGGAGCAAACCGGAACATCAAAGCCCTTGAAACACATGGGGATAGATAGTTCGCTTTTGTTTTACAATGGACGCCTATTTACTTCTCTACATCGATACACTAGGTGCATGTCCGGTGAAGTGCACACGTGCTACATTCTTCTTTTCAATACACGTGTGTCCATTAAAAAAACGAAATACTAGCGGACTGATTTCTAGAAAAATCTTTGCCAGTCAGTAGGTCCGGTCTTGGCAAGGTAGTGTGAGGATTCATTTTTCTTTATTACAAGCATATGCACCAAAATAAAAAGATGAAAATATGTCGCTGTTCAAAAGTGGAAGTCACATTCTTCCGATAAACACATTTAAATAAAAGACCACATTTAGGGGCCGATTCCGATTCCGGAAATCTCCCCGCCCGAGCCAGACCCGGAGAGAATTCCGACCGAATCGGACCCTAGCAGTCCGACCGAACGAGTACGATGCGCACGCATGCTATCGGACTCGAGTCGGTCGGACTCTCATTGAAGTCAATGGGAGCCTGTCGTACAACGCGTACGCGGGCTCCCATTGACTCAATGGGTGCGAGGCGGACAAGGGCGCCCCCTAAAGCGTGTACGCGTCCATGCGCATCGCGGCATACATGCACAGGTAGGGGGGACCCATGGGTCCCCCCTGTGTGCGACTCGCGCGCCTACGCATACAGGGGGATCCGACGCGGACCCCCAAAGTCCGGCTCCGACAGCTTTCTCGAGCCGGACGGCGCGAGTCGATCGGACTGCTCGCGGCGCGCATCGTACTTACCCGGCCGGGAAACGTCTCCATAGCACGGTGCGAGTCGTGTCCATGCGAGTCGGTCGGAGCGTGTTGAAGCCGCGTTCGAGTCGGTCGGCGATTTCGCGGGTGCTTGCATCGTACTCGCTCGGCCGGACCCGCGTACGAATCGGTCGGGAAACAGGGCTCCGAATCGGATCCGGTGAATCCGAATCCGATTCGGAGCACTACCGGCCGAGATCGGAATCGGCCCCATAATCTTATAACGGGTGTTTCCTAAGGCAGGTACACTCAGAATAGGTGTATAAATGTTTTTAAGCACATCACAGTAAAATAGAATTTTTATTGGTGCAAACAAAAGTACTACTGGCTTTGAATTAATGCAACCTGAAGACAGTCTAAAAACACAAGGATGACCAAAAAAGTAAACAAAGGGCAAAAATGTAAAGAAAAAAGCATCGGCAATGTAAAGTATTGGACCATCAGCCTCGGCAAAATGCTATTATTTCACAGTGCAAGAGAGCAGACACCCTGTAGAAATTTACCGGTTTGAGTGCTTTTAGTGCACAAATGGAATGGTATCAAAACCGATATTTCACAAGGAACCGTGAAATATGAGAAATATTTCATGGCTCCTTGTGAAATAAGGATTTCATCATCAAGCCACTCGGCTGAGTCTTACCATTGTCAAAAATACTAGGGTTATGAGGCAAGACTATTCAAGTTTTTTTTTTGCAATAGATTTTTTTTTAATTGATTTTGTCAAACAGTAGCAACAACAGTTACATTAACAATAGTCATCCACTATTATGTCACGGAAAGGTATGGTCTACACAGCTCGTATCAAACAATATCGCAGTAAGATTATTCAAGTTATGTGGAAAGAAATATGTGGCACTTTCTCCAACATCATTATTTTCTACCATTTGAACTGGAACCACATTTTTTTGTGAAATCTGCAAATTGTGTGGTAAATGATGTAAATCCACAATTATGCTGTAAACTGCGCAGCCTGAGAATAGCATTTGTCCATTGGTGGTCACTCCCGTTTTGCTTTATCAATAATTTGTTCATGAAAAGTAAATAAAACATTCGGACTCCAAAAAGAGCCCACTGTTGGCTTCAGCTAAAACCCCCCCCAACACAACTCTGATGTAGCGAGGATGCATCATTGCATTGCACTGCACTTTTTTTTTACAGGACAAGTACATTTTTTAAACATCCTGTGCCTTGGCCAAGTAGATATTTGGTAAAATCCCACATCACTGGGATTGACTGGTAGTTTATTTTGATCTCTGATTGGCAGATGCTGAGCAACTGTCCTCGAAAGTTGCACGGAATACCTTGAGCAAAATGCACATGAATTAAAATTCAGTCAGGAGTCAATGGAGGGCTTTCAGAAGCCTTGTTGTGTGGTCACTCACATAACATAAAGACATCAAATGCTGACTGGGAAACCAGCATAAAGGACTCCAGCCGACCACCTCTGCCTAAAATATTTCAGAAGTTTTACAAAAGATTAAAAGTAAAAAAAAAAAAAAAAAACACTGCATATATGGAAGTGACATAGTGCAAACCTAGCCAAAAAGGAATAGCGTACAGCCAGTGCTTCATTTGTAAATAAGTGCCAGGGCCCAATGTTTGCTCAGGTAGCCTTCATTCCACGCCATACCTTTTTAATTTCCCACCAGATACTCCCTGCCCTTGCATTTCATGCTTGCAGATTCTTTTTAAACCCTCCTTTCTTTGTCACAATTTTACAGTCTTTCCCGTCCTCCTTCTTTCTCCCTTTGGCATTTCTCTCACTCTTGCTCTGGGCCAGAGTCTGATGAGGTAAAATAAGTGCTGGTCCCAAAACATGAGTGCCGGTGAGCCCCACAACATGCAACCACTGGTTTAAACGAAGTACCACAGAGATAGGGCTTATTTGTTTAGGAAATGGTTGCTGTTCGCATTCCTGTGTCTCTCATTAAGCACAGTGCCATTCAATAATCACCCATGCACAATCATTTGTTTCACTTTGTTGCTGTGACAAGCTGTTGGATCAATAGACTTTTTTGTTAGCAAATTAGAGACATGGTTGCATTCATGCCTTTGTAAAGTTGCAACGAAAATGCTAGCTCTTTGTACTATAATCATAACAATCACATAGAATGCAAATCTGCTGTAATGCCGTTTAATCCGTTTGACCCTACCATCATCCTCCTTTGAAAATTTGGGGTTGTTTATTGAAAATTTTCCACAAAGTGAACTTACTGATCGAAGAGCATACATCTCTTTTCCCGTACCAAATACATAAAATAAATGAAAGATAAATAAGTTATATGCCTAAGAGTCGCTGACACAGGGCATGATCAAGCTGAATAAGAAATCCACCTGGGACTGTCTCAGGCAGTAAGACTTGTCATTGCCAGTCAAACCCTAGCAAATATGTTTTGTAAATGTGCTGTACGATTGAAAGATGGACACCTCTAAAAGGGGTTCCGACTTTTGGTCACCAGTGGGAAGTGGGGCGCAGGGCCTGGTTGGTGTCCACGTTAGCTCGCGCAGGACTACTTAGAATTTTTTTCTAGCCTTGTTTTTACAGAGGAAAAATAGACAGGCAGGGCCATAAACCAGATTTTTCCCTAAGAAAGGCATAGCTACTTGAATTTTGAAAATTTTATAAGTATACTATTTAGTTTTTTTAATTTAGCTTTAATGGAAGGTTGTAAATGTTTTTTACTCAATAGTAAAAACAAATGGTCATTTGCTTCATCTTCAGCAGATCCAAATTCTTTATCATGTGGGAACATTCTTTCTTTCCAAGACAGACTGACTATCACAGTCCGAGGATGAGGGGGAAAAAATGCATCTCAAGAGTAGATTTTAAACATCTGTCTCGCAAAGCCGGTGAGAAAAACAATATACAAAGGGCCGGTCTCTTATAGAGATCATGATAGAAGTGACTGGAGGTTTGTGATTGAAACCTTTCCCGAAGAGGGCAAGCTTCAGCTGTAGGAAGGTGGAATCTGACTATATGGTTGCCCCCACTTTTTTTATGGTGTTTTGCTGGTTTATGACTTAGTTGGACTGGGATCCTGCTATTCAGGGCCCCAGTCTATCTGCTTTCTCTGTAAAAGGTTTCCATGTGCCTTAGGCACATCTCTGATTGGAATCTGGAGTGCCCTTATAAGTCCCTAGTATATGGTATACTATGTACCAAGGGCATAGGTACCTCAGAGGCCTGCCAGGGGCTGCAGCATGTATTATGCCACCCCTGGAAGGCCATCCAAACTGACACCACAGGTCTGCTACTGCAGCCTGGGTAAGGTGGTGCATGCACCCCTTACTGTGATATAGGTTACCTATATCACTAAATACATACACACATATAAACCTATAAGTCACTCCTAAGGCAGGCCTTATCAATCCTAAAGGCAGAGTGCATGGTTCCTATGTGAGAGGGTGCCCCTGCATGAGCAGGGCCCCTCTGCAGCGTTCGGAGACCATCTCTGATGCTGTTTGTAGTGCAGCCTGACCATATACTCTTAAGTGCATTATATCCTCGCGGTAAAATGCTAACTTTGGAATGGCTGCACCTAAACATGTCGTGTTTGGTGTCAAACATCTTGGAATACTACCCCCCGCCAATCCTGGCGGCGGGGGTAGCATTCCACCCTTCTAGAGGAAAGACATGTTAACTCTGGCTTACCCGGTAACTTCTTTCTGAAGCCCTGGCATCACAAAATGGATGCTGCTGCCACAGACACAAGTCTGGCCTCCTGCTGCTGGACGAAACTCCCGCAGGGGAGGCCTGGACAATAGGTTTCCTGTTGCAGGGAGGTGTGACCACCTCCCCAGACAGGATAATGTGTATTGGGGCTGGGTGGGTGCACTCTTAGAGTGCTTTGAAGTCCTGCACTGGGGGAGCAAAAGGCTCCTCTGTGCATATGCCAGTTCAAACCAGCTCAGGGGCTACCTGCCCCTGCTCTGGCGCGAAACTGGACAAAGGGAAGTGGGTGTAGCCACCCCTCCCTTGACCCTCCCATAGGTGGGGTCATAGAGTTAGTCCCTCCCTGTTTTACTGGTTAAAATGGGGAACCCTTGCCACAGCAAGATTAGATTATACCTGGACGAAACTCTGAAACTGAATCCTGGACCTTCGACGCTCTACGACAAGATTAGAGGACTGAAGAATCTCCCTTGGGGTCAAGGAGTGACTCCCCTGCTTGGCAGGCACCAAAGAAGCATCTGTCCGGTTCGCATCACTGAAGCTCCCGTCGGACGCCGAAGTCATCGCATCACCAGAGGTGGATTCTCAGACTTCCCGAGGCTACCCTGAGTCCCCAGCAAAGCTGAGGCCCGTGGCTATCGTGGGTGACTTGAGACCGTGACCCCTGGACACCGAGCACACTTGCAAGTGCACCATCTTCTGGGTCTCCCAAGAAGACGTGCTTTGGGCTCCGAGTAGCCCTAGCCTCCAGCACCACCTGCACCGAAGATCACTGGCCCCCACTCCACGAGTGTCCTGTAAGCCAGCTCCACGTGCGGCGTCACGAGGCTCCTTCGCGGTCGCTAGCCCGTTGGCTAGTAGCCCTTGACGAAGGCCAATCTTTTCTTTACTTGGCATCCTGGTTGCTCCAGGCCTGCCCTCACTTACCCTCGCTGGGTGAGTTCCCCAGACCTTGCTGGTCTGCATCATCGACGATCTACATCTTACTCGAGACTTGCCGTTGCCAAGGCTTGTTGGGTCCAATCCGGTCGCCGACACCTCAGCACTCGACAGACATCGAGCACCAGCCCGAATCCTGCTCCTGGTCGCCGACAACGCCTCCCGGACCTCGTGGCTGAAGAGTCAAGACGACCGTCACCGCACCTGAAGCACTCGACATCGGTGGGCATCTGTCCATCGCCTTCCTGGTCACTGGCTAGTGACCCAGACTCTGTCCCCTCTGCTTTCAGGTTCTTCAGAACTCCGATCCACTCTTGGATCCACCCGGACACTTTTCTCCTGGTCGCCAGCAGCACTTCGCAGCAGATCGCCATACGAAACTTCGACGAAACCCGACCCCGAAAGTCACCTATGCACCCGGCTTCCCTGGGTGAGGTAACACGAGTACTCCGGTGCTCCCGTGGGTAGAGACTCTTCAAAGTCCTAGATCTCAAAGGGTTTTGTCCTAGTCCTATTTTAAGTGTCCCTTTCCTCTATTTTCCCGATCCCGACTTTCTCCATAGAAGTTAACGGCGTATCGCGGTTGTGTATTTACACTGCACGCGTCTCCCGTGGGTCCCTGTGTCACTACCTTGGGTGGTTCCTTGTGGTCCAAGCACTTCTAGAGGCTCTAGGCCTAGTGTCTAGTTCAGTCGTGGTTCGCATACCACTTTATTGGTATATGGTTTGGCACGCCCCTAGGGCCCAAACGTGTATTTGTGCTATTATTGTGATTTAAGATCTTATAACCTATGTACTTGAACTCTAGCCTCATAAAGAGACTAGAGGGGTGTGTTTAGTAATAAATACATATATTTTGAATATATACCTGGTGTGGTGCTCTTTCATTTGGTCACTCAAGAGATTATAGACTGGTAAAACAAGCTGCTTTACATTCCTTCAAGACTTAGCCTGAAGGCTGCTCTCCACAGCTACCACTAGGATAGCTTTCAATAAGGTTGTCTTTAACCTACCTACCATAAGAGTCGATTTGGACTGGTGCAAGGTGCCCACTATAATTAGTGGACAGCATATGCCAGGCCAACTTCTCACATCAGCTCCTTCAAGAATCTCAGATACTTAGTTTGAATTTTGAGAGCGATCATCCCCCCACAGCAACACCCCACACTTCCAGTGTCCTTCAATAATGCTACCTATCCAGCCAGCGAAACAATACACTCAAGTAGATGTTTTGCTGTTTGCTAAGGGTGCAACACTCACTAGCTCAAAGTCATGCATTATATTCGACTTTTAAGGCAACCATCAATGAAAATGAATGCAAACGTTCATCCCAATAGCTTTCCAGAAGCTGCTTCTTTGTCTCCTCACGTACACAAATTTCCCGAAGTCACCACTGCCGCAAACATCAATAAGAAATGGAAAAGTTAGACCGAAGTCTAACAATTCCAAAGTTTGAACATTGGTATGTAAAAAAAAATGAAATATGGGTTTAATGCATTCGTTATTCAGCAGGACATGAGGTTTAGAATTGCTTTTACAGCAATTCATTTTAGGAGGCAACCTAATTAAATCGCTTTACTAAATCGACTTACCAGGTTTTATAAAATTAGCATTAATGACAGGGTAAATTCTACAAGTATATTAACACATTACATTAAACAAGACTTTCTGGTTTTGAGGCAGAACCCTCTGATTTTCATGAGTCAAGTAAGCCTCCGGCCTTCAGCAGCTATGGTTGGGTGGCCTCGTCATCCGCATGAGCAAGGCCAAACGTCTAATAGTTGAACATGTCCAAACACACTGGGGTTGCAGTGCCTTCTCCACTAGGGCAGACTCTGCACAGTCACATGATATCTGGCTCCACTGCTTCACAAGCACAAGTAAAGACACGCCAATCTCTGTCAAGTGTTCTGAAATACAATGGTTTGGCTTGCATGACACCTCGGGTACTGTGAAAAGACAGTCCTGTCGCCTCTGGAGAATTGCCATTTCTATACATGTGGCTCAAAAAACGAACTGTGAACAGAATAAACTACTAATACAATTGCATGAAAAGGTCTAATATAAAAGAATTCATAAGCAATTAAATGCGACTACCTAGGAATATTAATGTAAAGGCAAATAAATACTGTCCTAATAATAATAATCATTATACAATCTCATGTAGTGCTATTTTCACAGATCCTTTCAACAGCAACACACATACTATTTAAAGGTGACTGTGTCAGTGTTCCCTATTAACCAGGACAGTGCATATTCAGTCTGAGACAGTTAGTTTGCGTCCTTGACTCTCCAGATAGATGTAGATGAGCAGTTGAGACTTAGCTCAAATAAGGCGGTACAGGGTTGAGTCGAAGTACGTTACAACACAACTGTCGCAACACAATAAAATCTTTGATATCCAAACAATTATACATTTTGGTAAAGACGCATCATTTTAATACCTCAAAATAGAACTATAGGCAGTGCTAAATTTGAGCCAGTGGTTTCTGGTGCTTGGCACCAGCACTTAATTGTCAACACTTATAACAACAGCCACATGGTGGCACCGTTTGTGTAATTTAGAGAAGAGCAGCACAACAGTTGTTTAATAAGTAAAAAGAACTAATACAATTCGCCCACACCAATCTTATAAGCTTCGGGTACATCGAGCAGTCCGAACTGTCACACTTGTAGCAGTGTGATGGTTAGTAGTTTTGTAGGTACTGTCATTGGCAACGCTGGCAGTGACAATGGGAGCTGCAAGCTGCGGTGGCCTACTGACGATGGCCGTGGCAATTATTTACTTACTTTTTTTAACAAATTAAGCACGGACTATAGGTGCAGTTAAAATCAAAGGTCAAAGAGTAAAAAGCACACATCACAAAAAAGCACGGCTCACAAACAATTAAAAAAAATAAACTCAGTGGGTGCCCACTGATAACACTGTGGCTCCTTGGCAGAAATATTATACACTATTTACAATCACCAAGTAATCACGAACAGTGGAATACTTTTAAAAATGAAAAAAAAAAAGTTTCACTATGCAATCACTGAAATACCATAGAAAGGTTGAGAAATGTGAAGAAACTTAGTGGCAATCACTATAGGATCGCAAAAATATGTGCTGTAAAATGGAGGACTGTACAAATCTTGTCAAAACCCGTTAATTTGTTCCAGGTCTGGAAACCTTACTATCCACAATTTTGAGACTTTTGAATACGGTAAACAGCTAAAACAAAGACATTACAATGACAAAAACAGTAAAGTTACAATGACCCTTTAAAGTAAAACAAGGGTGTCTTGGGATTCAGAAAATTGAGTTACAGAAGATAAGCCGGTCTCCATATTTAGGGTTAGATTTTGTCAGTCATAGAGCAATGGAGTCAAGGTATAGAGTTTTGAGGCCCCTGCACATTGGGACAACAAGGACAGTAGTAGGTCCCCTGGGGTGATGCGCCCAGGCCTACCCGCCGGGTTGCTGCATCAAGCTGGAACATGCAAGGCTGTATGGACTGCCAACTGGGACTGGCAGATATGGGGCAGGGCGCGAAAAATCCACTCGCCCAATCGCTATGGTGAGCCAGATTTAATCAGAAGGAGCTATTTATAGAGCCTACTCACCCGTCCTGGTGAGCAGACAACAGGTGTTCTGCTTGCTCACAAAGGGCCAGATGTGCGACGCTTTTTAGCGTGCGCAAACGGGTCTTAGACCCGTTTGCTCACGCTAAAAAGCATGGGCCCATGTACAAACAGTATTTTGCAACTCACAAATAAATTGCGACCCGCAAAATACTGTTTTGCGACTCGCTATTAGGAAGGGGCGTTCCCTTCCTAATAGCGACCGCAAAGCAATGTACCAATGTTTTGCAACCGCAATTGCGGTCGCAAAACACCCGCAAATTAACACCTACTTCAAGTAGGTGGTAATGCATTCGCAAATGGGAAGGGGTCCCCAGGGGACCCCGTCACATTTGCAAATGCATGCAATATTATTTTTTAAGGCCAGGGACCACTGCCTGCCCTTAAAAAATGAAACAAAAACGTTTAATTTTTTTTTTTTTTTTAAATGCATCCCGTTTTCCTTTAAGGAAAACGGGCTGCATTTAAAAGAAAAAAAGCCGCTTTATTTAAAAGCAGTCCCAGACATGATGGTCTGCTGAGCCCAGCAGGCCACCAACCCTGGGAGGGCCTGTCATTCCCAATGGGGTCGCAAATTGCGGGAGGCTCATTAATATTCATGAGCCTCGCAATTTGCAACCCCATTGGGAATCGCAAACAGTGTTAAACACACATGCCAAATAGCACCTCGCAAATTACGCGTCGCAAATGCGACGCAATTTGCGAGGCGCTATTTGGCAGGTTGTACATCTGGACCAAAGAGTGAATGAGCAATAAAGATGCCTTTACCTCTTGTTATCTTGTCACATTTGCTTGGCTTTCAGCGACAAGGGTCAAAAGTCAATTTGTCTTCCTACATTTACTTTTCTTTCTGTGACTGAAGTTACAGGATTTTGTAAAGTGAACTGTGTGACAAGCACGCTGTGCAAAGTATGTGAAATGAAAGGCTGTAAGATTTCAGGCTTTTTTTTCTAACAAAAAGATTTATAGGATCAGAATACTTTATTTGGTGATGTGCAACTTTTGAATATTTTTGCTGAAACCCAATTTCCAAACATTGTTTATGCTCTATATAGTTTTATCAGTAGCACTTCATGTTAGTGGGAACGTTTTGTGGCCATTTCAATGAAAAATGTGCTATCCGTAAATGACAGTGCAGTACCACATCATGCTTTAGTAATATATTTATGAAAAGTGAGTTTTTAAACATGAACTGGGAACTATTCCTGCTCCTGCCCAGATGACAATGCTATTAGTGAAGTAGGAGGCAAGCCATGGATCATGTGTACCCTATATGTGGGCTCAATTCTTATTATACATGGAGCAAATGTTTAGTCTAGTAAATAAAGAGTTTTTTTTACAGCAGAAATAGTTAACTTGCATATTTGAAGGTGCTCTCTTTTGTGATAATGAAGAGAAAGGCGGCTCCATAAGACAAAACATTTGTCTAGGATCACACAATTTGAGATCAGTTCACGGGTCAAGTACGTTACAGTTAGGTCGAGTAGATTATTCAAGTTATGATTTTTCAAGCCTTGTGGGGGGGATCCTCCCATCATCCTTAACCCCTGGGCAACACAGCACACATGATTGCTGATGTCACAGTCAGCACCAGCTCACAGACAGAAATGAATCCCCCGCCTGTTTTGGCCAGGCCCAGAACAACCTTTCTTCTTAAATCAAATCCATCTTGAATGACCACTTTAAGAAACACTCCCCAGTCTATGTTAGGCTCACCCACACTGTTGCTACCCACACTCTTAAGACTATCATCTGCAACCCGAAACAAATTGCATTGTCCTTTCCCTAAATTTGCTTAAGTGATAATTTCTTTACAGGAGTCTACGGAGAGTATTTTTTCTCCAAAAGAATATGTTTTATGTAAAGGTTGGCAACAAGTGAAGTAAAGGTAGAGGGCAGCACAAAAAAAACAGAAGATACTAGCACATTTCTTCAATACTAGTATTTTTCTGAGTTTACCTAAAAAACCTAATCACTGGCCCCTCTACTTGCTACTGCTCCATCTCTAAGCTAGCCATCGGAAAATATTACAATGTAACTCTTAAACCATAATCTCCTGAACTGTCTTCAAAGTGGCTTTAAGGTGCTTCACTCCACAGAAACAACAATAACACAGTTCACCAGGCCACAGGGTCAGACTGATTTGCATATGGCCATGTCTGAACTGGGGTGGTGGAGTGAGCTAAAGAATGATGATGGATTAAACCCAGATCAGTTGACTGGGGGTGAGTGTTTGATTGGCTCAAACGTTCCGTCCATCATCCCCTTTTGTATCGCTTTGTTCGCCCTAGGTTGGCGGGGGTATGCCCAGACGTGGGTCCCTTGCTCACTTTGCCACTGGATTCAAGCAAGCCTGGCTGATGACGGCTGGAATGCCAGAAACCGGTCCTAGGATGCTTGTTTCCGGTCCAGGGAAGACATGGCTTGGCAGTTCGGGCTGGACTGTTCCCATGAGGCACAGGGTCAGACTGATTTGCATATGGCCATGTCTGAACTGGGGTGGTGGAGTGAGCTAAAGAATGATGATGGATTAAACCCAGATCAGTTGACTGGGGGTGAGTGTTTGATTGGCTCAAACGTTCCGTCCATCATCCCCTTTTGTATCACTCTGTATGCAGACTGCGCTACCCTTGGCTTCTCTGAAAAGGCCCTCAACTGACTCGGATGCTTCATTCAGAGATCATCCTTCAGTCTCTTGCTGCTTTTTTAACTCTTTGGCAAACTCTCTAACCTTTGGACCAGTTATTAAGGGCCTTATAACGAGTTTGGCGGCCCAGTGGACCACGGTATCATCGGAGGCGGTACAAGTGCGGTGAGCTCAGCGGTCCGACTGACGTATTACGAGTTGGGTAGATCGGCTTTGCGAAGACCGCCGATGGACCGTCGAGGTCGCCAGCAGACCGCCGGGGTCACGCTCGGGGAAAGGAAGCTGCCACAGGGCGCTACAGGGGCGCTGTACCGCCGTCAGTATTTCGATTTGCCTGTTCTACAAGCGAACCACGGCGGTCCGACCGCCTGCTTCAAGGTGGCGGTAAAGAAAGAATTGGGGTGCATACTCACCCCATTCTTGCTATTCCAGGCAGATTCCGACGTGGATCCCTTTCTCCAGGTCCCTCCTTCACAGCAGGATCTTCACGCCGAGGATTACGACCCTGTTTGCAGCGATCCACAGGTAAGTCCTTTTCGTACCATATACCCATTGCCAGGACTGCCCACATATGGGCTGAACCCCGGTAATGGGTGTAAGGTATGTTTCCACATATATCATGCACATATGTGCATCTGACACATCTGCAGTCAAAATGCACACACAGGCATTGATATATTTGGGGGAAAAGCACTCACCACCGCAGCAAGATACCCGCCTCTACACCGCTGCCCCCATGGCAACTTGTAATAAGGCGGTCTTTGGACCGCCATCGCCGTGGCCTGCTGGCGGACGCGGTCCTATGGCAGTCAGACTGCCAAACTTGTAATAAGGTCCTAAGTCTGTGTACCATTCTCACACAGGCATCCCCTCCCATGTACACTATTGCCCTAGGTGGCATTATTTTCTTATTTGTTCTCATTTATAAACGGTTTGTGAATATCATGCAAATCTTTCTACCATCATTCTTACCCCCCACCAGTCTCTCACCTCAAAGTATACACTGTTAACTGTCCTTGGACTAACCTCTGGTTCTTCTCAATGTGCTCCTCAAAAATGTAATTCTTATCATGTAGGCCTTTACCACACCAAGGGGCCTAGCCAACCCGGTTTTCCTCCTGCCAACACAATAAAGCTGCTCCCTTCATCTAGAAATCTCTTTATCCTCTCCCACCACTCTTTGCCTCTTTAACTTTCATTTCCACTGCAGACACCATAATGAGATACCATGTACTGAATATGTGCAAGTTCAGACCCCTTGCCATATCTTTTCACAGATATGACTTTATTCAACACTCTCCTCACGAGTAAAATGGAGCACTGAAAAAATCTCATAATGGGTGTACCCCAGTATGCGCACTCTCCTCTAGCAGGCTCTTTAATTTTCTACAAAAAACTTCTACAACATCAACAGAAAGACAACCACACTCTCCTTCTGACAACAGGGTGGGTAACAGGATATCTTCAACAAAAATGTGCTTTACAGATTTCTGATTATAGCCTTCAAGCTTATCAGATTAAACTCCTATGTGTGCCTACAGAAACCTCTTCCTGTTACACCCCCTAAAGGATCTTGCACTTGGCAAAACGCAAATTTATTTACTACCTCCAAGTCGCTCCTGCACAACATTGAAATGTATTTAGTTTCATCCACTGAGACCCCACTACTGGAACTCTCTCCCCGAAGACCTGGGAGCTGGCAATGCTCTTACGTTGTTCAAGTGTGCTCATCATTTCAAATCAGAATGAATGGAGAAACACTTGCCTACTATGCTTCTAGTCAAAATTACCAAGAGCTGAAATTGTATAGTATGAATAAATTGCATGCCAGTATTGTTAGCTTCAGTGACTTCACTCCTCATTCGAGGCCATCTATCTAAATATACCCAGGGTCACTGGAAATATGCGACAGGGAGAACCAATTATGCAGCAAGGTTGACTAAAGTATGCGGCAAGAAAAGGCAAATTATGTGGCCTAATGCGGCTCATTTTTTTTTTAATAGTACTCATTCTTTATTTTGTTATTTTTACAAGTGGTAACAGTGTCTGGGCAAACATTTCACCTCATTGGTGTCTGTTTAACAAATAAGTAAATTAAAGACGACCAGTTAACCTTTGTGAGGGGCCTTCCACTGCGTGCAAACACGTTGCCGTGTTTTTAGTCAATTTTGATTTGTTTGAGCTAGAAACATTTTTTTTGTTAAAATTTGCATTTCATGCAGATGATGAATTATGTGGCAAATGCGGCAAATCCACATTCATGCAAAAAAATCTGCGGCCGCAGAATCGCAGAGCCCCTGAATATACCCCCCCCAATCGAACAGTGTCCATTGTACCACTTGCTGCTACAGACTCCAAGTACAAATGCTCAACCTCAGTATAAACAAATATCCTATATTTCTGCTCCTTCCCTTCCTCTTTCCAGAGGCGAACAGCACCATAATAAAACTCTAGAAAAACATCATGGTCGATGAGCAGCCCCAGATTTACACAGTGGTCCAAACAATTTGTGCTACCCCTGTGTGCCTTTTAGAGAACGTCGAAAGGCATTTTGACATCACCTGCAGCAGAATGAAGTCAATCAACATTTCAAGGTGAAGCGTCCTGGCGCTGGAAGCAGACACAGAAATCCTACCGCATTATCTTAATGACGAGGCTGCATCAAACAGCCAGGCTTTGAGTTTTCTTTTAGAGATGGCCAGCGACTCTGACCAGCGCAGTTTTTTCTTGGACATGAAGCAACGCTTTTCCACAAGAATTCGAATTGGTCTTTGCTTTAAGCACCCCCGTGATTCAGAGTCAAAGATAACACAAAATTACAAGCTTTTGCACCCTATTTAAAAAAGCATTATACAGCCATCTTCTGGGGTGCAGAACCAGTCCAGATATTTACCCAGGTTGGATCAATGACTAGCCTGTCGAAGCTCCCCAGAGAAGAAAAAAAATGAAATTGGGCATGCAGACTTTTGTTAACATGCCCTGCCCCTGGAGTTTGACTATTTAGTCTGCTTGTAACCACGGTTCCCTATCTGAATGATCTGCACTGGAAACAAACACACCCAACCAAAACCCTGCAACAACAGCAGCTTTTTGGTCTCATGATCATCTTAATGAGGCTCAGAGGCCTATCTCTGCCAAATCTCCGCCTGTAAAATGATTATGTGCATGGAAAACAAAGTTCATTCAGATTAAACGCATATGAAATCCCTAAGAGCATCCGAGAATCAAGATACTGAACTCAAAACAGAAGACATCCTACAACTAACGTTTTAAAGTCTTTTTCAAACTGCGGTTCTTGGCTATCACAACGCTGCAAAGCTGAAAAAACGCACGAACTTATACAATCACGGGGAGCTTGAGCAAGAAGGAAGTAAGAGGTTTTACCAGTTAGAAATTGAGCAATACTCAAGCAGAGCCTGCACATGCCACAAATGAACCATGACTGATCATCTGTCAGGCTTAAAGCAGCACAGACGAAGTCCAAACAGGAAGCCATAAAACGCATCATTAGTAATGCTACCTAATATTTATTTGTAAAGCACAGGTATGCAACAAAGGGAGCACACTGAAGCTAGGTGGTAGGCTAAGGGCCTAGAGTACACTGTTGCGAAGCCTCTACTTTGCATGGCCTAGGAAAGCAGTGCTGATCTGTTTTTCTCTAGTGAACTCAACAATTTGGGATTCCACAGGAGGCATCCCACACTTTTCAGTGCAGCTTTCTGCAGAGCTATTCACCCACAGTAAAGCCTCAGCCTAAGCGAGAGTGGGTACAGCTTCCTCATCTCTGTCTAACAGCCCCCGACTGCCCAAGGTGCGAGACGCATCATAGAAAAGGACACAGGCGTTTTACCTGGATAGAAACTACTTACTGGCCCTAAGATCCAATCAGTGCCCATTAACCGAGATGTTTTGCCTACCTTCATGTGGGGAACATGTCAGTAGTGTGCAATCGTGTGTGTTTGTCACGTAATAGTCACTATAATTGGATGAATTGAAGGTGTCAACCAGAGGCAAACCATGCATGGGTGAACAAGTCGGTGGACTACCTAGGGGATCCCTTTATCCATACTACTGTGTTAGGGACCCCATCCTTTCTTCAGTGTAGGCTTCTCCAGCCTCAGCGAAACCCATCCCTGTTCCAGAGTTGCCAGCGGTCACCGAGCAAGGCTGGTCTTCTTATAAGTTTTGCCTGGCAGTAATTGATATCAGAGTACAGTCAAAGGTATGCAGTTCCTAAGAAATAGAAGGGGAAAAGGCCGGGAACAACTGAGGTGTCAGATCAGGGGATCTGATCCATCAGGAGCAAGAGCCCTCACACACCCTGAGGGGTGTCATGCTTCATCATCGGGCAGCTCCTTGTTGGGTAAATGCTGCAATGCCCAACGGGCCCCTCATGGGGGCTCTTTGTCAGAGTTCTTTTTTGCTGCCAATGTGAAGAGTGAGGTGCAGTGTAAGTGTGCTGAAGTGAGTAGGCTGCTGTGAAGTGAGTTTAATATTAACTAAAGCCAATCCAAAAGTAAATTTAATGTCTAGATCGCTTTGTTATAATAAAAACAAGTGATGACCAGAAGTGGATACAATGGTCCACATTGGCTCAAGGAATTACGTGAAAGTCGACATGTTTCTTGCCTTTCTAATGTCAAAAAATGATCACGGCAAGTCTTTAGGACCAAACAAAGGCTAGACTACTCAAGGGTGGGTCGTTCAGAGTATGTGTCGTTTCAAAAACCGTACCATACACCTATCACACAGATTATGAGTATACCTTAGGACAATCAATAAATAAACCGACAGCCGAGGAGATGAATTATGCCCCCACAGTCAGTAGCGGAGTCTTGCTCAGTGGCGTAGGACCACAGTTGGTCGTGACCACTGCTAGCGTGCGACCTACCCAGGACTCTGGTACAGCTAGTGTAGCTACACCATTAGAAAGGCAAGACACATGTGGACCTTTCCCCCTTCTTCTTAGGAACTGCCTACCTTTGACTGTACTCGTACAATTGGGGGCGTGTATGCTGGACCTTCATTCGCCCCATGTCCACTTCTTCATAGATTTAGTAATTGGTATCCGCAACCCAACCAGTCCACACTTGCCAGAAATTCAACTCCCATGTCCAAAGGCCTAGACCAGAGAACAAGGATGAGCTTAACGCTAATTGTGAGAATTAATTCTGAATTAAGCAGAAACTTCCTGAACAAAGGCATCCACTGTGGATTTAGCTTTCAGTAAATACCGCCCCCCTTGAGCTAGTAGGACGTCAAGGTGGGACCTGACCCACTACTACACTTTTCTTCTGACCTCATTGTTAATACAGAGAGCAGTTTAAGTTTCAGCTACTATCAAAGAACTTTAACTCTATCCTGCCTAGACAGCATTTGAACAAGGCACCCTACGTTGACTTGTTTGAGTGGGACGCTTATTTGGGTGGAGAGTTTTTAGATACAGGATTTTCTCCTATTTTTGAGTGGAAATTCGGTCACTTTAGCACACAAAACTCTACACGGAGCTGGAGACGCTTGAAACAAAGAGCCGGCTCTATAACAATTTTATTGCATAGTACTATTTTGCTTTGGCATCTCGGTCTAAGATCTTAGAGTTTGCAAAACAGGTAATAGCAGAGAAGAATCATCAAATGCCTCAGAGAGTACTGAAGTGCAGCCCTGAAGTACAACACTGCCCATAGGGCCATTGTTATAGAAGCCCTAACCCATAAAACACTGTAATGAGGGCTAGTTCTCATCTCTAGCATGAGCTAGCACTTTATATTTCTTTCCAGTATCATAATTTTGCTCTATTGCTCACCGGTAGATTAAAGTCCTATTCCACTTGGAAGACACAGTCAATGCTTAATTTATAAAAAGCATAAGTGCAGGATGGCACCATTTTCTTGTAAGCCAGCTATTCGTGCTGCTGAATGCTGGGGTTACCGAATACCATGGCTGGCTACTTTTGATTCTACTTCATGCTTTTTTTTTTTTTCACAGCCTTATACTTCCTGCGTCTTTTTCATTCATTCTTTCTCCATGTCACGATTAACCTTTATTTCCCTTAAGCAGATCTCTCTTTTCTGTATTTTGCTCTTTGACTCTGGGCCAAAGTCTAATGATGAAAACGAAGTCACGGTGCATTAAAATGAGTGCCGGTACCCACCATCTACAGGTGCACGCACACACACACGCTAACATACATTAAGCACTGGTTTGGACATTAAACCAGTGTTAATTTTGTGTCATGCTGTATCGGAGTTTCTAATCATTCTCTACTAGAATAAGACTCCACTGCTTGACTGCACCAGGGTACCTTTGATTTACAATAGTATTGGTGGCCCAGGCTCACCATTGTTAAATGGCAGGACACGCACCATGGACTGCCCAAGGAACTCACTCAAGAAAAGGCTTGATGCCTATCACTAGTCGAGAACATTTCTATGGCAGTGGCATCATGCAAGGTAATTTTGCACAGGCTAATACAGGGGTGAAGGAGTGAACACAAATTAAAGTTGGCATAGGAATTAGTAAAGTGAAATCTGAGAGCAGCAAAAGTGGTTTATTTTAGGGTACAGAGATGGAAAAGCTTAGAGGATTAAGCTTTAGAAAAAACACAGAAATAAAACCAGGCGATGGACTATCCAGGCTGCACCTCACGTATTTATCACTAATAGTATAGATGTCCTGTGCACAATTCCTCCGGCACTTGTCGCCGTTTAGTGCCACTATTCGACAGATTCCAAAATTGTTGTACGTAAGGAGGTGCACCCGGAAGGCAAGTCCAATCTCATAAATTTTGTAACGACATCCTTTATTTTATCAATCTTCAAAAAGTTTTTTATAAAAAGTACAATCCAGCCAACGCGTTTCGTTCCAAAATACTCCTGGAACTTCGTCAGGGCTTTAAATTTTATTCAGGCCAGTATTCCTCCATTTTACCAATATTAAAGAAACGTTTGTCAGTTCCTATGGGCATCCTCAAGCCCCATATCCATCACCATGATAAGTGCGCCTCCTCCTGTAACTGTGGTCTGAGGTACAAAATGTATGAGATTGGACTTGCCTTCCTGGTGCATCTCCTTACGTACAATAAGCTTTAGAATAAGACGAAATCACACGAGTGTCCTTCTGAAATGAAGCCAATAAGTTCTCTTGGCTTCATAATTAATTGCTAGTCCCCCTCACACTGTTCTACTGTTTAACATGTTGCTAACCACGATCAGGTGCAAACTTCCAACTCACACAAACATGAGCCTATGGTAGAGGAATATGACTCATTACAACGCGTACTAATACCACGCGTGCCATTACAACGCGGGTATTACTATGCGTTGCAATTACGACATGCCATTACATCACATACTTTTACCACGCAAATGCCTTTACCACGCATACCATTACAATGCAAAGGCATGCGTGGTAAAGCTATAATCATGGTAAAAGTATGCAATGTAAGTGACACTACCCTGCCCTGCCCTAAACCCTAATTTAGTACCCCTGCACGACCCTCTATGACCCCCAGTACTCTCCCTACATTAAGGCTACCCAGCACGACCCCCTGACACTACCCTAAACCGAACACTACCCTGCACTACACACCACAGCACTACCCTAAACCCTAAAATACTACCTCCAGCACAACCGTCCCCCGACCCCCAGTCCGCTCCCTACACTTAAACACTACCCTGCACAACCCCCCCGACACTACCCTAAAACACTACCCTGCACTACACACACACCACAGCACTACCCTAAACACTACCTCCAGCATGACCCTCCTCCGACTCCCAGTCCAGTTCCTACACTCAAACACTACCCTGCACGACCCCCCCCGACACTACCCTAAAACACTACCCTACACTACACAAACACTACAACACTACCCCAAACCCTAAAACACTACCCCCAGCACGACCCTCCCCCGACCCCCAGTCCGCTCCCTACACTTAAACACTACCCTGCACAACCCCCGACACTACCCTAAACCCTAAAACACTACCCTACACTACAACACTACTCCAAACCCTAAAACACTACCCCCACTCCTGGCCCAATCCCCCTTACCTCGCTCTCCTCGTGGTTCCTCTCCCTGGTTCCTGCTTCACGTCGGCTGAGGGGCGGTGCACGATGCACGTCGTTGTGAGGAAACGGAAGACCCTCAGTTTCCTCACAACGAGGTGGATCGCCATTACATTGCATGCGTTGTAAAAGCGCATGCGATGTAATAACATGCGTAGTTAATGGCTACGCGTTGTTACATCACATGCGTTGTAACGCATGCGATGTAATGGTATGCGGTGTAAAAGCCACGTTGAAATGGCTGTCTACCATGGTAGAGTGCTAATGCACTAAGCAATCTTCTGGCTACCACCTCCGGGAACTAATAAAAGTGGCAGGTTAGCTATCAGACTATTCCCCAAAGAGGCCACAGCTGGCCTCTGTGCCCCAAGAAGCACTGTTGGGGGAGTGCAGATTTGAGTGCAATGAAAAAGGACTGGGGCAGAGTTCAGATAGGCAAAAAAGACATGGCTGAACTTCGTGAAACTGAATGGCACTTTCTAGCAGATAAGCCTCCTCCACACACTTTTTAGTTGCTCTGCTGAATTCTCCTGTGATATCTGGACTATTTGCTGCATGGAAAGGAAACCTCTCGCTCCAATCACCTTCTTATAGGTGAACAACATGAAGTATTGGTTTTACTGGCCAAAAAGGATAAAAAGCTGAGCCAACCGTCTAGTTCAGTAGTTCCCAAACTTTTTCAACCCGCGGCTCCCTTGACCCATTGGCCATTGCCCATGGCTCCCCACTGTTAGTTTTTTTGGAGGGTGGGGTGATGTAAGCCCGGTCTCTAGAGTACTTGAATTTTTCTCCCTGAAAATAATTGAGATGAAGCTGATGAAGGTATTATAATCATATACGCAGGGTGTTTCGTATTTCTAAGGCGGCCCCTCTAACAAAATATTCCTAGTTACACTTCTTTACCCATGCCTTTTTAGAGTAGGCTCTCAAACTTTTTTATCCCACTTGCAGTGCTAGATAGCACCCCATGCAAGTAGGCCCCATTGCCAAAGTGTTTCTGTGCTTGAAGGGTATTTGCATGCACTTCCATTTCTACCCATGTCATACGTGCCAACACACCTGTCTCAGCAGGATGACTCATGATTTTTTTAAACCACATACAGATTTATTTTTGCTGTCTCCTCCCTAAAATTGCCTCCAAATCAATGCAAGCCAAATAAATTCCTCAGATTTTTTTTTCGATACGTCCCTCTTTCTTGCTTCTAAATGGTGGCATTATGCTGTATATGGGGTTTTACTTCCCTGTGCTCAAGTAGAGAGCAGGCCTGTCTAGAAATGCTAGAAATGTGTGAGGAACTGAAAGAAATGTGTACTGGAAGTACCTATGGTTCGAGTACAAGTGTCAATACTTAATAATACTTAATATGTTTTATAGACAGGACAACTGTACTTTCCTGATAACTTGCATTGGTGTAAAATGCATTTGGAAAAAAATGAAACTATTAACGAATCTAACAAAATAAATCAGGCATCTTCCACTTACTTTGGGAGTGTTGGAACGTGGGGATCCAGTGAAATATGGAGGTCATCTCCCTCGACATTCCATCAATTAAGCACTACGTTTACAGCTTTAGGCATGTCACTTACAAACCATCAACATCATGCGTTTAAGTCTAATCAGTTTAACCAAGCCAACAGACCCTTCAACATTATGGGCTAGATGTACGACCATTAAATTTAGCGAGTCGCAAATTGCGCAAAATTGCGACTCGCAATTTGCGACTCGCTAAAATTAATGTACAACAGTGTCTCAGACACTGTTTGCGATTCCCAATGGGGTCGCAAATTGCATGCCTCATGAATATTAATGAGGCTGTCCCAATTTGCGACCCCATTGGGAATGGCTAGCACTCCCACGGATGGTGGCCTGCTGGGGTCAGCAGACCACCATGTCTGTAACTGCTTTTTTAATAAAGCTTTTTTTTTTTTATGGCAGCCTGCTTTCCTTAAAGGAAAACGGGATGCATTTAAAACAAAAAAAATGAAACATTTCAGTTTCATTTTTTAAGGGCAGGCAGTGGTCCCTGGGACCACTGCCTACTCTTAAAAAATATTTGCAAACCCATTCATAGAGGGGAAGGGGTCCCCTGGGGACCCCTTCCTGTTTGCGAGTGGCTTACCACCCTTTAGACAAGTGTGGTAAACTGCAACTGTTTTGCGACCGCAAATGCAGTCGCAAAACAATGGTACATGGCAATTGCACTCGCTATTAGGAAGGGACGCCCTTGCCACGCCCCTTCCTAATAGCGAGTCGCTAACCATATTTTGTGAGTCGCTAATAGGTTAGCGACTCGCAAAATAGGGTTAGTACATTGGACAGACGTTTTTTGCGGTTGCAAAGGGGCCAAATTCCCCTTTCCGACCGCAAAAAACGGTTGTACATCTGCCCCTAAAAATGCATTAAAGTGCTTGGTGCGCAGCTCCCCTGGCTAGGTTTGACGGCTCCCCAGGGAGCCACGGCGCACAGTTTGGGAACCACTGGTCTAGTTAGTCAACCTTATTGGAACACAACTCGCTTCCTCGACTCCTGGTACTTTAAGATTGCGAGCCATTTGCAACGCAGGCTTTATTTATAGAATCCAGTTAGTCTGAAAGTCAAGAACGAACACAGCCTATTGCCTAAAGAAATTTAAATATTTACTGCTTTGCTAAGCCATTGATAATCTTTGTTTATGGGGAGTCATGGGGTCCAACTTGGCCAACAAAAGCTTAGAGAACGTCAAAATTACAGAAACAAAAATTCCCAAAGTTGCTGCAGTTTTATTTTGCTTGGCAGACAACAGCCATCTTGAACCCCCTTCAGATCCATTCCTCAAACGTGTGGCCTGGTAATTGTAGAGGTTTGCTTGTTCAAAATAAAGAAACACAAAGTGGACAAAAGAGTTGTAGAAGATCCTGGCACAAGACTGTATAATTCCGAAGCCTGAAGGTCAGGTCATGACGTCTAGTCAGAGGATTACCCTCAAAGAAAAGTCTGCAGCAATTTGGCATTCAAGAATAGATGTGGCCACCCCAAACAAATTTACAGGGAGAGCCCAGGCAAAGCCAAGTCAAGGGTCGACTGACTCCAAGAGCCAGTGCACAACCCGAGCCTTGAAAATATTTGGCATGCAAATCATGCAACAAACATTTTAGAATATGATATGGGATCTTTAAAATTCAAAAAAGTGTAGATCTTTAACACACTGAAGAATTTTACTTTGGTACATCAGATTATATCTGTGTTACGAAGTATTTATTAAAAGTACTCTTTTTAACAAGCACTGAGAAATATTCCTTCCCCTTACTTTACTGATGACAATGGTATTAGTGAACTAAGAGGCAAATGTGTACCCATTATAAAACTTAGTGTCTTATTATAGCTAGTGGAACATCAGAGGCTATGAAGTCAAACACACGAGACGTTTTTGCACAATGTGCCTGAACACAGGTATCTGAAGGTCTCTCATACGTGTGAATACACAAAAAAGAGCCTGTGAGAAATAAAGTACTTGTCTAGAATGACACAGTTTGGTCAAGCAGGGAAGCCAGGATTGAGCCCAGATTTTTCAGTTTCACACTATGCAACTGAGTCACTAGAAGGGTATCTCTTTCCAACATCAAACGTTAATGCTTTTGTCCTTACTTCTGAGAGGAGGAGCTTGGAGCGTGTCACAGGAAGAATCCATGTTTTATTTTTAGCAGTTTTACACTGCGTTAACTTTGCCCAAGGACATAATAGCGCTTCACAACAGACACACACTAGATTACACAACAGACGCACACTATGTTACACCTAGTCTCAGCTTGAGGCTTAATACAAACTTTATTTGATAAGGAGAAAAGATTTCTGCTTTTGCTTCCTCATTTCCAAAAAAATGATTCTTTCGAGCTCTTATTTCCTGTGAAACCTATGATGGACGATAAAAAGTGCTGCCCCTAACGTCACGCCACGTTATCAGGAGGGGTGCAGCGAATGACAGTCACATGCGCTCTGCGGCATACACAGCGCTTTCAGGGCATCAGTCATGAGTTAGGAACAATTAAGTTAACTCACTCGAAAAAAGAACCGGAAAAGATAGACAGATAAAGAGAAGTGTCCCAGTCGCTAGCAGCAGAAGCACGCATTATAGAATGTAAAATAAGACACACTGTACTAACCGCTTAATTTGCACAGCACGTCCTACTCTTTCCGAGGCTGTGAAGCGCTCCAATTCGCTTCGGGCTCCTGGGCACCACCAGTTCAAAGTGCACGGTTCATAGGGCGAGGCGTGTAGTTTGGCCTACACGTGGGAGGATTTGAAACTGTCTCTAATAAAAGTAAGGCGTAGTTTGCACATTCCGATACTAGACCTTTTTAGATCTGGGTTTTGACAGAGCAGTGGTCAAACAGACCTATTACTAGCAAAATACTTAGAGGAGGATTTGGGTCTGCCTCTTTCGAACATTTGCTTTCTCTGCCCAGCTACCATAGCTGCTTTCACCCAATGGCTTGACACTTGGCTAAGCCCAGTGGAGTGTTTATCTCTCACCTAACGCTATTGGCTGCTTGAGTGAATAGTATTTGTGGGGCTCAACAAATACCCAGAAAGCCTGGAGCTAGAGGAGCCAGGTAAACAGGCTGATTTAGGCAAAGAGCCAAGATGTCAACTTCTTGAGAAGATGCAGGTGGTTAGCAACTCTCCTTATACTGGCAGGTAGAGAGTTCCAAAGCTTGTGTGAAAGGAAGGAAAACTTTGAGACCTTTACAAAACAAGCTGAAAAAACGCCAAGAAGCACAGCAGAAAAGATTTAAACTTATTTATAAAGTAAACAGGACCGATATGGGATATACGCAGTGCCTTAAAGGAAATGAGTCTTTGGATTTGAAGCCAGAGGAGATCTTTAAGGTAACTCCTGCTATAGGCACATGGAGGCAGGTCGAATAGCAGTCAGGCAGCAGAATTTTGAACGATCTGTAATTGCTGAAGGAAACCAGCTAATAGTTTCAGATACAGAGATTTCTTGTAGGCCAGAAGCAAGATAAGTGTCTGGACTACGGTCTTACATGCTGTTAAAGGAAAACAGGGGATTACCTTACAGACCATTTTAAGTAAAGAGAAACAGATTGCTGCCACCTGGCTGACAGGTGAGAAGAAGAGCTTGTGATCAAATACAATATGCCAGAGTTCCGACTAAAGGAGATGTAGAAGGAGAATGACAGTTCTGCTGGCCGCCAAGTTGGAAGACCAAATTAGTGCATTGTTGACAAACATAAGGAACTTAGTTTTTCTTCATTCAATGGAAGCAGTTCACTTGCATCCAACTTGCAACCTCAGAAAAGCAATGGCGAAAATGTTTTTAAGTCAGAGCTATGTTACCAGATACTGAAACAACTTCTGTCATCTGCATATGACATAATGTCAAATATGTAAGATCTAACAAGAGCAGTCAGTTGGGAGATGCAACACTTACCACAATGTGGGGGTAAGTGTTAAACCTTGTTGAACCACACAAGTTACCACTTTAGATGACGAGCAGAAAGGGGTATTGAGATTGATTTGTATCTGGCAGATAAGAAGGAGCAGGATCAGATGAAGGCTAATTTACTTACGCCAAGATGAAACTGATTAGCTGTCAGAGGAGGATGTGATAGAATGTCAAAAGCAGCAGAGAGATCTAGGAGTATCAAGACGACAAAACAGCTTTGGTCCACGATCCTCCCACTGTCATCGGTTACTGAGAGGAGAGCTGACTCCATGCTGTGAGCTTTTCTGAAACCAGATTGCGCTGATCAAGAAGAAACTGCAATTCAAGGAAATTAGATAGTTGCAAAATAATAATCTTTTCAACACGTTTGGATGGAGAAGGAAGCAATAAAAGAGGCAGATAATTGCTCAGAGCAGAAGGACAACCATGGTGTTTCCAGGTGCCTTGTACTTTGGCAGAAAGCAAGGAAGAGTTGTACAAGATACGGAAAGGAAAGAATAGGACATCATGAGCAAGTGAGTAGATCTGAGAGGGGGGGCAGAGATCCAGGTGGGAACCAGACTCAATGGACTGAAGGGTGAGTAAATCCTACAAGTTCAGAGTAGGGTAGACTAGAACCATTGGATGAACTTGAGAAATAGAATTTAAAAACAGCAGAGCATCAAGAGTATTTTGGAGAGTGAAACATGCTTGAATCGTGTCAATTCTGTCTTTAAAAAATATGACAGATTATCACAAAGAGTTGGAGGTGCTATCAGTAAAGGCAGTATGATGGAGAAATCTTTTAAAGATTGACAAGATTTTCTTAGGGACGTTACCAAAAGTCTCAATTTTATTTGCGAAACAGGTAGACCACATCAAGCTTATTAAATAGATATTTCTTGATAGCAGTATAATAAATGGCTTTGCCCTTGGGGGGGCGGGGTCACAGAATTGTTTCCAGGATCTCTTGGGAGCTTCACAATGGTCTATATCCTCACTGAGGTACCACAGAGAGGAGGGAACACGACAGTGCAAGCCATGACAAGTGGGAGGAGCCAAGGAGTTGCGATGGTCAGTCACCCAATTATTATTCTTTTTTTAAATTAATTTGTATTAGTGATGTTGCAACAAAGATAACAACAGTCTACTGTCATGTGCACAAAACCTTTACACCATTAGACAAACACGTTGCCCTTGCTTCCCTCCCTTATACCACAACTGCCTCCATTTACTCTAGTACCCCCTCTCTGTAAATATCTTCACTATCGCTATGACACAGAATCAGGTCTGAGACCATGGAGTCCATTCTACTATATGATTTCCAGCTATGCCAAATTTTCTCCCATCTGTTGGAGCTGCCCCTTCCTTCATATACTACTTTTTCTGCTGGCATACACCAATTCATGCCTTTTTTCCAATTGTCAATATCTGGAGAGTCCCTGGCACGCACTCACTCTGGTAAGGTTTCATTTTGAGACACTCAGACCCAGAATCGTCCAAGTTTTCTCGTATTTTGGGGCCTTCACCTCTCCCCAGACATTTAGCTGAAGCATTCAGTCCTACTCACCAGGGACATATAGTCTGCGAGCTCTGTCCATTATATCTTTATCACGGGACAAGCCCACAGGATGTTAAAAAGGGTCACCACCTGCCCACAGCCCCGTAAGCAAAGGTTCAATGTTTCCAATTATTAAAATTGGTTGCCGCTGCGTTGGCGTCCTCCGAGGCAATGAGCGAATAAGGGCACGATGTAGAGATAAGATTGGGTTACATAACATGACCACTGATGCCTTTAGTAAATGAGGATTTGAGTACAGGTGCAGAGGGTCTATAGAAAACAAGGGAAATGGAGAATGGGACAGGAAATTGTCCATATAAGAGGGCTTCAAGGGGAGAAAGCTTTGAGGGCATCCACATTAGAGAAGATAGGGTCCAACAAATGTCTTGCAAAGGGGTGTAGGGCAGTAACAGCAAGAGTTAGGTCAAGGGCATTAAAAACAGATTGAGTAATAGAGAAAGCCATTTTCAAAGTAGTAGTTTAGATCTCCGAAGATCATGAAATTAGCTGATTTCTCAATGTATAGAGATAAAAAATTAAGTTAGACCAGCTGTGAAATGTTCTCTAATGTCTGGAGTGCAGTAAATGAGCACACCTGAGATCGAGCTGCAGGGACTAAATTTGAGAGAAAATAAACATTCCCCAAAATGGAAATCGGAGCGTACAAGAAAAAGACAATCTGAAAACTATGGCAAGACCACCTCATTTAATAGGGGGGTGATCTAAACATAGGACTGAATAACCAAGAGGAGTGGCTTGAGCAATAGCAGGAGCAGAGCTATCAGAAAGCAACGTTTCTTTTAAAAATACTGTGTCAGGATTCTGAGAAATAATAAAGTCAAAAATATCATAAGTGTTCAGTAAAGGATCTAACATTTATTAAAAACCATTTAACAAGTGGTTTAACGCTAGGTTCCCCTACCTTAGGATGAAGAGCAGAAAAAGAAGCATTTGAAGAGGAATGAGAGTGGTATAAATTAAGTAGGCAATGAGGTAAAATAGTGGCTTTGGGATGAAAAACAGATTGAGGACAAGATCAACTAGTGTGAACCAGAGTAGGGGGTAGGAAGCAGCTGGACTATGTATTGCCTTGGTTATGGATGGTATCAAGGGCATCCAATACATAGGATATACGAATGGGTCTAGTTGGATTAGGAGATGCATGATTTCTGGTGCTGGGCATGATCCAAACAGAGACAGGATTGCCTTTGGCGAGGACATAGTGCAGTATTTCTCAAATCCGCTCCCAAGAGTCAACGGTGTAGGATAAAGAACAATAGAGAGCACTAAAGAACTAGGTGTATTTATCTGTCTCTGCTCCAGTGCCTGCACTGAATTGCATGAAGCACTTCTCTCTCCAGCATTTACTGTCTGATGCTACTCGCTCCCTCTGCTGTGTCTCGCTCTAATATGTTAATGCTACAGAACCCCATCTGTATGGCCAGTTTGTCAACTGGGAGACAGATACGACTTCTATCCTTTATCCCAATACAAGGAACACACTTTACTTCAGTTTCATAACAAACAAATGTTCATTTGCTTGGCATTTGGGTGAACTGAGGGGCAAGCAGGTTCTTCTCTCAGAGCAGGAGGATTAGGCATATGGTTTAGTGTTCTTCTCTCAGGTTTTGGATACCAGGGACTAGAGACGAAGTTTGGTTCCCAATTCTGCACAGAGGGTTCTGCATTTAACCATTCACTGCCTCTCAGAAGTGGCAGCAGAAGATGAAGTCTGGTTTCACAATTAGGCCTTGTAGTGGTAGGCAGGAGCAGCAAGGGATTACTTCTCAATAGCCTCGGTGGTCAACTTGCACGTTGGTGGTTCAGTGGCGGCCATTTTCATCACTAGCCATGAAGGACAGACCTTGAGTATCACAGAGTGTCTCCCCTCTCAGGCAGAACGGATTAAGACAAGAGGTGCTGGCAACTTCAAGACCACCAGGGATGTGCAGCCTACCATTAGGCCATAGGTTGGTAGAGGGGCAGTGTTTGCTCACTTTTGATAACTGGACAGATGGAAGTGGAAAGATGAAATTAAATGCCTCACACAGGCCAATTTCAAGAAAAACTGTTGAGCCTTGTTGGAATGGTCATAGTGCCGTACAACGCAGTGGGTTTGTTTTTAGTTTAGAAAATAAGATCTATGAAAGCTGAACGCAAAAGAACCAGTAAAAAAAAGTTGTATTATTACAAAATAGCCAAAGTCTAATAGAACTTTAAATCAGCGCACGAACAGAGAGTATTCACATAAGTTTATGCTTCTTGCTTTAAGGGGAGGTTACCATAAAAGATGAGCAACATTTGCATTCCGTGGAAAAGTGAGTGACTTTGTCCCTGGTGTTAACAATTTGAAGCCAGTACTCCGACTGCTCCCTATTAAGAAGCCCACACGAACGGCAAAGGGGATGGGTCATAAAATTATCCACATTAAGTTTTAAGGGCCTAATGCACAAAGAAATATTGTAGTCGCAAATCATAAGGTTTGAGCCTGCAAAATGGCTTTGTGTTATGTCCTAAAACTATTTTGCGATTCAGTAACCGGTTACCTAATCGTAAAATAGGTTTAGAATCCCAGAACAAATAGTTATTTGGAAGGGGTTGGTTTAGAGCATCTCTTCCAAATAGCAATTCATTAAGGGATGTATCAATGTGTTGCGACCGAAATCTGGTCTCAAAACATTGAAATTTTACCACCACCTCAAAGGAGGTGGTAAGCCACTCGCAAAAAGTTTGTTGGGGAAGATGCAGTCGCCCATGGGACCACTGTCAACTCTACACACAAAATGTTTTTAAAAATTCTTTTTAAATGCAGCCCCTTTTTCTTCTATAAGGAAATGGGTTACATTAAAAAAAAAAAATGGACTTTATATGAAATGCCATCAGAGCCATAGTGGTCTGCTGACCCCAGCAGGCGATCAACCTCCCTGTGATGGCATTGATTTGTAAGAAGCCAGTTTGCAACCTCCCTCATGAATATTGAAACAGATGGTCGGATTACGACCCACTAAGACCCGGAATTTTGTGAACCAATTTATGAATACATAGGTAGGTTCGCAAAATTCTGACCACTTTTTGTGACTGGAAATTCATACATCAAGCATCAAATGTGTTCTAGTTTTTTTAAGATCATGCATCACTTAATGATTTCTCATCCGATATACAAACGTCCAGATGCTAGGACAATTAACCATTTAAGCGTTTGCAGTTAGAGAACTGGAGTCAGAACTTATTCTGGGAGAGAAAACTTTTAATTTCGTAGGTCCTGATTTCTCAAAGCTTTTGCCTCGAAGACTGGTTGAAACGCTAGAAGAATGCAATGGACTGGATATGCAAAGGGGTTCTATGGGATGTGGCCACCTAACTGGCAACATAAAAAGTTGTAACCCACTTTGACCTTCATTACGAGTGACCACGATTCCCAAGACACTACCCTGGGACCAATACTGGAGGCATCTGTAACCCTGAGACATTGTATTGCCTGGGGATGATACGCTGAACCCCCTATAGCATGGTATGCAATGCAGACTATATTTATTCAGCGATTCCCATATGTAAACCAGTAATGGAGGGATTTATTAACCAGAAACAAGGCCCTCCAGGTGTTGACCCCGAAAACATATGCAGGTTTAGCCCATGCGGGGATACCCGGTGCAGTATTTCTGCATTACTTGCAATTCCTGATGAGTCTGGTAACTTCTTCCCAGCTCTATTGGGATTTCCTGCCTTCAATATTAAGGGCCATAAGATTGCTGAAAACAGAGTTAGCATGATTGCAACACTGTCAAGCTTTCGTTACTAAAGAAAACTAGGGCCATGTTAATGAAAAGAGTTAGAACCCATGTTTTCGGCTAGTAGGGTACACCACAGGGTGCACCAATTCAAGTCTACCCTGGCTGAGGGAAGTTTTAAAAAGACTGTGCCCTTGCTTAACTACAGGACAAAAATCCAGTGTTGAGGATATCAGGACAAATAATAAAATGCGCAATCACTTTTATTTTTTTTTAAAAATTGGGGGAAAGACACGGAATTCTTTTCTTGACAGACCCTTCAAATTTCCAGTATTTGTTAAGACAAGTCGGTGGATAAAAACGAAATTTGTCAACTCACTTCTTTCACTTGCAAGGACTATCAAAAAAAGAAAAGCCTATAGGCTATCATCCTGAATCACTGTTTCGAGAATGGGGGCGCTTTCAGATCTGAAGGTTTCTCACAACCTAACCAAGATATACTGTCACAGGATATGTGGGTTAACACCATGCATGCTGGCTTCAATATGGGACCAGAAAGGGGTGTTTGGATGATGTTTGGAGAAAACTGAGTTGGTGATGAGACAGTTCACCAGCTGCAGTGTCCAAAACACATTCTTGTCCTGGATCTTAGGCACATAGCCACTACCAGACTCTTCTCAAAATTCTTTCACTGCTCTTCAGTAAAAGTGAATGAGAACAGAGCGAGGACACTGTTAGAGCCGAAGAGGCATCTCAAACATGAAGTGAGGAGCCAAAGCAGTATTGTGATACCAGGGGATCTACTGGAAACTTGTGTCGTGCATAGACATTACTGTGGTGTAAAAGGTCTAGCTGAAACCAGTGCTGTGCTTGAGTTTTGTGGCGATTAGGGTCTAGTTGAAACTGAATTACAGATCAAGGATGTGATGAAGTAGACAGTAGAGAACGTAAACTTCTACTTGTTACAGTACGTGACTGCAGACTATCTGAACAACATACATATTTGTACAACCACATATTACATATATACCATATTTACAAGGTATAAGAAGATTAACATATTTGCTCTACTCAGGGCTTGTAGGTAGGCCTTACAGTTTAGTAGATGTACTTGCTGCAAAGAGGATGGGATGCTGCGGAATCTTGATCAGCCTTCATTCTTTAAGTCTTCGCTGCAAGCATTTACAGTGAAAACATACTGCTTTCACAACGGTCATATTGTCTGAATGTAATGGCAAAATGCCACTACCCCAAACATCTATTTTCCAGAGCCGTAATTTCCAGCCTTCCTGTCCCATCCATTCTTCTGCCCACTAGTTTTGAGACCTACAATATTCCAAAATGCATTATGTTACCTGTGACGGGTAGGGCCTATTTGTTAGGACCCAAGTGACGGATCTCCAAGAAATCCAATTCCCCCTCCTCCCAAGCTCACCCATTTTTAGCGCATTGTGGAAAAATATTTTCCAAACACACTGTATGCAATACTCAAAATTTTCATATGTTGCTGAAGTGATCAGTAGAAGCACCTTCCCATTTCTTTCTATGAATGTGGCAAACCACCCATGTCTGGGCAGATAGATGTCTTTACCTCCTGACAACTACTTTCTCGTACCTTCATTTCCCACGTGTATGACAACACGCAAATAATTTTTTACCTCATTAGGTCTGACTGGGCAGTGCAAATAATGTTATACCTCATTAGGTCTTGCTTGATGGTGCAGCTATTGCTAGATCTTATGTAATCACCAAAAAAAAGCATTAAAATCACTATTGAGAGGGGGTTTGGCTGTGCCCACAAGTTTGTCACCCTTAGTACATCATTTGATTGGGCAGAAGTTGTGCTCTTCTGCTTGCAATGCACTCCTATTTGCTCATTGACGGTTTCCCCTCACCTCAAAGAGTAATGAAGTAGTGATGCACTTCTTCGCCTGCAGCATGAGTATTGTAGCGACTACATGCCCAGAGCTGCCTCAATTGCATAAAGACTTCACTGCCTTATAAGCTGTGTGTGCACCAGCATTTCAGATAAGCACACAAGTTTTACTTGTGGCACCCTTTGACTATTAAATGTACCATATTAAACATGTATTCATCCAAAAACCCTGGACTGCTGAGGCAGTCATAAGCTCTCGTCTCAGGTCCTGAGGTAAGATGAAAAACTGGCGAGTACCCTCTGTCGGGAGTTCTTGCTGCTTTTCAGGCCTAGAGAGGATGTCACCTTAGCCCTGTGAAGAGGGAGTGTGTGTGCTGCCAGCTACAGTGGGACAAGTACTGGCCAGTGCTATTAATAGTGTCCACAGAGGTGTCTAGTGACACATCCTTGCCATTCTGCCCAAGATGATGCCTTCCCTTGTGCCGCAAGACTTAGACTTTTCAAGATGAACAAGTGCGGATTACCAGAGTGACTTCTCTTCACGAACGCCTTGAAGCCCACGGTTGGAAGTTCAGGGTCTGTGTGGGCCTACAGTCTGCTTTCTGGAATACTACAGAAACATAGAGTATCCGCTGGGCAAACTGTCGCCATGTGTAACCTTGGAACTACAAGAAGCCACTCGCCGACTTCCGCAAACATCTTGGTAAACAAGCATTGGCATAGCCAATAGGTCTCACCTTTGGGACCTTATAAGTGTTTAGCCATGCAGCACATTTTCCTGGGTGTTGTGCAGCCAGGAATCGAAGAGCTATACAACTGCTACACACTAGTTCAAGTAGTCTGATTTAGAAATATATGCTTGCATTAGTAAACATTTATGGACACATTGTAAGGCACTTTAAAGCAGAAGTTGGGAGGCTGAAGCAAAACACCGAGGGAACGCGGAATGTTGCCCTCTGATGGTTTCTGCGAGTTAGATATTCTGACCAATGTTGCAGCTTTTCTCGGTACACGGTGTTCACAGGAAGCAATTGTTTCAAAGCTGATAATGTGCTTTTGTTCTTAGAGAGAGCTTGCTGCCGCAGGCGGAAGATTTACAGAGCTCTACCTGATGTGAACTGACGAAGGTGTTTGTTTTGGAACCAAAGGACGTGTCCTACTCTAGTCATCCGCACAGTGTGTGTGATCCTGGGCAAATCACCATGTGTCCCCCTTGTAGCAGTTGCGCTCCCTATTTTCTAAAATGTGGCAGGATACGGAAAGGAATTAGCTGCATTAAGAACTGTGCGGAACATGACTTCTTTATTTAAAAGTACTAATTTGTACACACTGGTACTCACTTTCACATCACCGGAAAGTTGGGCTTCGGGATACACACAGAAGTCTGCAACAGTTGCATTAAAAAAAGAAAAATCTCACTCATTGCAATTTGTCTTTTTTTAATGGCTTTAACAGGTAGTAGGAAGGTCACTACTCGACAAGAGTATGTGTACACAACAAATTACGGAAAGCAGCATTATAGTCCAATCTGTCCCTGTGGCGTGCTTGTGAGCAGTCGAAGGCGGATGAGCTCGTGAGCCAAGTACAGGCACTTGGAGCCGGTCAGCGTTGCTTACAGAGCGAGCCGCTCACACGTGCTGAAACTATAACCGGGCATCAAGTGCGTGCGATAAAAGATGCAAACACTCATCCCCGCACCAGATGTTCACACACGCCGAGCACGCAAGCAAAGCGGTTTAGAGCGAGGGATAGAGGGCGGAGTAGATTGGGAGGGCGAGGGCAAGAGAAGAGAAAGGTGATTAAGAATTAAAGAATCAAGCGATAGTAACCAGTCCCTTTTAACAGCGAGTAAAATATCAGGAATGAGAGACAGTCGCTTCGCGAGTGGTGCGCGCGCACTGTAGGGAAAACAAGAGCCCTGCGCTGTAAACAGACCCCTTCAAAGCCCAAGCCCTCGCCCCCTGACCCCTCCCAGAAGCGCACATAATTGTAAACAGCCTTGTTAAAGGCACCCGCTGTGGAAGGAATGCAGCTGCCACCCTGCGTGCTGCTGCTCGCTCCCGAGAGCAAAACGCCGTGGGAGTGACACATTGGAAAGGAGGTGGGGCATGCACCCGCCTTTGGCCATTTGCGTGCTTTCATTATTGAAAGACACACGCAAAGGCCAATCCAATGTGTGGGAGGAGTTTAGAATGCTCACAAGAAGCCTCCCATAGAGAGGCGCATGCGCGCTGCGCTAGGCTCGACCTAAAAAGGAAGTAACATTTTATAACTTGGCTTTTGGAGACGAAAGAATCTTTCAGCAGATGTAGCAGCTGGACGCTCGCTGCTCTGTTAGTAGGAGTCCTTGTTCGCAGGGGTTGTTAACAGGGCCGGGCACCTGGGCCTCACGCTGTGGTTTGCCTTTTGAAAGTGCCTGTGCTGGATTTGGAAATGTATTCTTTAAAATATGGTGTCAGGAAGTCCTTGTAAATGGCCATTTCTCTCAACTGCCAACTCCGAACGAAAAGTCACATTTTAGAACACCAGGTCACAGCAACTTTCAGTCATTCTGGCATGCCCCGTAAAAAATGAACTGCTTATCCATTCAATCTCCTGTCTCTCCCTCGCCTCAGAGGCACCTTTCTTTTCCGCTCAGGGGCATTTACCACCCACTCAGGAACGCATTCTCTCCTCCCTGGACACGTTTCTAGTCTCCCCCTCTCAGAGGAGCACCTGCCTCGCCTATGGGACACTTTTGTTTCCCACTTGCGGACAGCTCACCTCAGGGTAACCCAGGGCTGCTCTACCCCGCCACGTGCACATTCTGCTAGCCAGACTCACTCTTGCCCCATAATCTTCCCCATGCCCTCGCTGCTTAAGACATCCCTGTGCAGACAGATAAAGCTTACCCTGCAGTGCGCACTGCCCGAACACCCCCTCCCACACCTTGCCTCTTACCCAGGGAATGCTCCCATGGAGGGTGCAAGATGCGATGCGACAATGCTACTGCCCCAAAGAGACTCCAGAGGACCCAACAGCCCACAACCTGCTCAAGTACATGCATCCAGCATACACAATACATGTGCAATGCATACACCATGCTTACCCAACATAAATTTAACAAGCACAGGTACTACATACCCAAAACATGCAGACATACTTCATACATATGTCATTCATAAGTACCAGAAAGGGAGTGTCCATTTAAATGCAAAGAGGAGGGGTGTGTCCTAAGTGAAAGGAGAAGGTTGTGTCTGTGAGGACATGGTAAGCAAATAGCCCATCTGAGGATAAGGTGGACAAGGTATTCATCTGGGAGTAGAGTGAGCAATGTGCCCATCTCAGGGCATGGTGAACTGTGAGCCTGTGTGAGTGCAGGGTGAGAGGTATGCCTGTGTGAGTTGTGGGGGTATTGATGTCCATGTGAGGGCAGTGTAAGAGGTGTGCCTGAACGGCTGCAGTGGGAGGGATGTGCTTGTTGCAGTGCAGAGGGAGGGGTGTACCTGTATTAATGCAAAGTGAGGAGTGTGCCTGTGTGAGTGCAGGTTGAGGTTACAAATGCAGAGAGTGAGGGGTGTATCCGTGTCAGCGCAGGCCTAAGTAGTGTATCTCTGTGGGTACAGCTTGAGGATGCGTGTGAGAGTTCAAGGGAGGGGTCTGCCCTTATGAGGGAGGTATGAGAGTTGCGCTATTGACAGGGCAGGGCAAGAGAGGTGCCCGTGTGAATACAGGGTGAACAAAGTGCGCATGAAAGGGCCTGCCCTCGTGTGCCTGCGAGAGGACAGGGTGAAAGATGTGTCTGTGTGACAGCAGGGAAGCAAAGTGCCTGATGAGTGTGGGTTCAAGAGTGTGCCGGTGTGAGTAAAGTGTGAGAGGTGTGTCCGTGTTAGTGCAAGGTGCCAGGTGTGGCCATGTGAGTGTAGGGCAGAGGTCTTCAAACTGGGGGGGGGGGTGGACCCCCCTGGGGGCCCTTTAGAGATCTCAGGGGGCACCAGGTTCTGGCCAAGAGAAGCATTATGCTTTCTTTTAAGTGATAAAAAAATGAGTGGCGGTAATACACTTTGTAATGGGCCATCACCAACATCATTTGCCATTTATATCCTGGCTCTAAGTGTGTCTAAAAGGGATAACAGAACTTAACTGCAATGTTTAAATATGTCTAGGCATATTTAAACATTGCCAATTTAACAGAATAATTGTGAAAAGTTGAGGGGGGCCCAATGATTTTTCTTTTTAACATGGGGCACGGCATTAAGAAGTTTAAAGACCACTGGTGTAAGTTGAGAGGTATGTCTATGTGAGGGCCAAGAGAGAGGTGTGACCATGTGAGAGCTGTGGGAACTGTGTGAGTGCAGGGGAGTATGTTGGCCAAGTGTGTAGGGGGAGGGTTGTGAGTTCATGACGGCAGGGGTGTTGTGTGCCTTTCAGTGCTGGGTGAGAGTCATAACCATTTTAGTGCTGAGTGGGTTCCTGAGTGAGGCACAACAAAGCCAGACATATTGGCATTGCCAATGTTCAATTATATATTTTTAAAATTATTTGTGCATTCTAAATAGCACGCACGGGTTATCGGGGTAGACTTAACTTCTGGCCTCCACATGTAGATGAAAAAGTTGTGACAAAGTGGTGTAAAGAAGAAAGGGTTTAGTAGGGGTGATAGTGTGGAAAAGTAAACATGTAAAGGAGAGCAGGAGTTTGAAGTCTAGTCCCTCTTCTATGACCAAATATGGCTGTGGCCAAGCGTCCACGTGGATCCTGCACAGAAATGACCAGTGTGCCATCACAGTGACACAATTGGTAGTCACATGTCCCTTCGTGGCTCGAAACAGCTCTACGAAAGAAATATCATCACACAATCCAGTAGATCTCAATTCAGCACCTCTTAGTCAGTATTAAAAATAAAACTCCCCAGCCCAAGAAGAAACAGAAACCGTTTTTTGCCACAGAATCCAGAAGATTCGAAGCAAAAAGAGAAGCCTCTCAAAACTCCTCCAATACTGTCACTGTCATCTTACAGATATGAGTGATTAATGAACAGCTCGTCTGCAGGTGCGCACACAACGGCATTGAACTTTGCACCAGCCCGGCCCATCCTATGCATAAAACACACAAAATAAACTGTGCTGTGAGAAGTAAACATTGCATTACTGGCATCCATTAAGGTCTACCTTTAAACACATTTAAGTTATTGGGAAGCAAAGGCATGCTAGCATGCACTAGAGCAGTGAGCAAAAATGAAAATAGACCCAAATGGGGAGGATGGGCTTTTATGGTCTGGCCTGCTACTAGTGATGGTTTAACCAGTTGACCGCGGCGCGAATTCCGCCACGGTGCTGGCGAAATAATGAGTGGGCGGGGTTCGGACGGCCCCCGGCCGTCCTCCGCACACGCCCACTGTGACGTCGGACGGCCGTCCGACGCATGCAAGGGGTTAACATTTTTATGGTCTGGATTGACAGTGCAGCTTTCACCCGTAAATGATGCAAGTACCACTAGAGAGGGGCGTTGGCTCTGCCCACATGCTGTGAGTAAGGAGTACGTTTTGATTGGGCAGAAGTTGTGTGCTT
Organism: Calotriton arnoldi; assembly: GCA_963921515.1. NCBI lineage: Eukaryota > Metazoa > Chordata > Amphibia > Caudata > Salamandridae > Calotriton > Calotriton arnoldi. The sequence goes on from CAWUFW010007948.1 coordinate 648,575, forward strand.
TCACAAAAAAAAGTGCTTTCCCACCACATGCTGTGATCATTTTGTTTATTTATTCAGCTAGCTGACCTTAAACTTTCAGGAAAAAGACATTCAATACACAAAGAATACCAATCTTAACTGATACTGATGGTTATATAATTATCAAATTAGGAAGACATCACTAAAATACCATATTGCGGAGTACACACAAATATATCATAAAAACCAGCAAGTTTGCATAAAATATTTATTCAATACATTTGTAAAAAACAATATTATAAAAAACATTTCATTATTAAAAACATCATGTCAAATACATAATCTTGAGAGCACAAATAAAATACATAATCTAAAGAAAAACAGTTGTCGACGCTGCGTTTCGGTGAATACGTGGAATAGACACCTTCTTCAGGACAGTTTTCTTATAGTGCAAACAATATGTTCTGTAGGTATGTATACTGGTGCCACCGTTGTTTGGCTAGGGTCCGGATCCTAATATAAAGGAGCTGAATATTGCCAACCGATGTCGGATTTGTCCGTTTCTACGATTGGGGCTGGTGTGCCACTTATTCAATACGTAGTCCCACTGGTGGATAAATTTACAGCCAATGGTCCTGGCTTCTTATATATCACCTTAGACACGTTCTACGGCCTCCCTGCGACCAGTATACAGCTTCCGAGTCAGGATTCGTAAGGATATCCTTAGGGGACCTCCCTTTTGGTTTACTTAAACTTTCAGGGACATACACATGACATTGCAATGCTGTAAAAGTGTCTTAGATAACTAGATTATTTAAAGTGTTTGTTTTTCTCTGGCAGCACCACAGATGGGAGATGGACAGTCATTAACCAACGTGGATTTTGAGGTCTGGCTTGACAGTGCAACTGTCACCTGTCCTTTAACCGACACCAATATTATTCTACAGTTCTTGCTTCACACAAACACACTGAGTGTGTTTGTGTGGAAGCAAAGAACTGTAGAATAATATTGGTGTCGGTTAAAGGACAGGTGACAGTTGCACTGTCAAGCCAGACCTCAAAATCCACGTCGGTTAATGACTGTCCATCTCCCATCTGTGGTGCTGCCAGAGAAAAACAAACACTTTAAATAATCTAGTTATCTAAGACACTTTAAACATTCCTTTAAAGCCAGCCGTATTGGCATTGCCAATGCTTGTTGAGTTTTGCACGACCAGGTTCAACTCTCTACAAGATTCTTCAATTTTCGAGACCACAAGTGCATGGACACAGAAGTAGTGTAAGGTAAAGGAGGGATTCATTTTTTAGAGCTTGACTCATTACAAACTTTTTAAAAGCAGAAGTATGATACTAAAAAAAAAAAAAGTTAGAAACGTAAGTACACCACGGTCTTCCGCTACCTTACTAAAGATAACTTGACACAAAGTTCCTAAAGTTCTTATGATCTTGCCACTTCCTGAACAAAAACATCAAAACACCACAGAAGATGGGTGTGGCATGTGCACCAGCATTTCAATACTGTATCTCAAACCATTATTAACTCACTTCGTTGACTGTATTATTTAATACAATTTTGGAACTTTGAACCACTATTTTAGGCTGTGAAAATCCAGAAAAGCATACACCTTATGAACCGCTCCGCTCAAAATGAATCATGGCCACCATCCCAAACTGCTAATGTCCTGCTGCTGAAACTATAATATTCCATTGGAGTTACCTTAATTACGAACTCTACTAAACCCGCTCCAACCACCATGCCGCAACTGAGTCCTAAGCCATGAGGAAAGGAGTTTCTAATTAAATCTAGGATCAGGTGTTGTGTCAGAACTGGTATTAAAGAGTTATGTTGAATGTCACTGGCCAACAACAACAAGGTTAGATTGGAAGTAGAAAAATAAGGTCTAAACTGTTGTTATCCTGAAGAAGACTGACATCAGCAGCATATCAAAACTCTGGCAAAAATTCTGTGTACTTGAATGCCACACGTAGAATGGAATGTTTGCAGGAGTTGAATTACACTACTCCAGTTAATAAAAATATATCAAATTCAAAACATAAAACTACAACACCTTAGAGTGGTAAGTCAATGAACAAGAGCTTCCTCCAAAGGAACACCGATCATACAGATTACACCTAGTGCTGGCATGACATTATCAGGTTTCGGTCCCTGGCCGCAAAAAACTGGAATTTATTTTTTTACAATGGTTAGTAGGACCGTTTGCCTTGACTGTTTAAGACCACCGGTCAACTTTTCAACTCTTAGCTCCAAAGTGGGGATTCCAGGATCCTCAACCAGGTGGGATTTCCAATTTAGTCACTCCCCCTGGACTTTTTTTTATTTAAGTTGCAGAGTATGTTCTCGTCGCATCCCTTCAGCTGTCTTGAAACAATAAGCTTTTTAAAGCTCTCAAAGGCCTGGAAACACAAAAGACGAAATACCCGTAACTCAAGGACATGGGACATATTTTGACATGTCTGACCATTCAGATCCCTCTAATTAATAATGCGGAATTTGTTTATCAGCTGCAGGGACACATCCAAGAAGATTCCTATCTTCAAACAGATTCTGGCTCAATATGGCCACCTTTTAGCTAGATCTGCATACGGAGGACAATTTTGGGTGGTGACGTGGAACTGGTGGGGGATACCATATAATATTATAAACATTCTGACCAAACCCTGCTACTTTATAAAAAAAGGTGGTTTAGAGACAGACCAACTCGATTGTGGCAAGACGTGGACCTGCTTGCAGTTTCAGAGTCACCACATATCATGCCACAGCAATCTTGGGCATAGAAATGTATGGATTTCTGTGCCTACTAAAGTCTAAGAACGAGTTACTGCTTGACGAGACACTAAACATACAAACTGGGATCACATCTATAGTAAGGTTTTTTTTCCTTCCGCCACACATACAATTTAGTTATCCCTAAGCTGACAAGATCAGAGGCCTTACTAATCCACGGCTCCACAGAGCCATGCCAAAAAAAATGAGAGCTCTGGCATGCGCTGGAGAAGTCGACTCACCTTCTGCAGCAACCACGATGTGTAACACACACCATGAAGATTGTGTCTACGCTTCTGAGATCTACAACCGCTAGAAGTGGGATTTCAAATACCATCTGTGATGGCCGTTACATCATAGACTACAATGCCCTGTGGCGTAATGGTTTGATTCAACATATGAAGGGCCAGTCTGCCTTTCAACATGTTCTGGCTTTTAGATTTTCTCTTGATGGTGGTGGGCTGACCTTGAGATGCAATGGTAAAATTAAAGCATTATTCCACACTTTCTGAATTAAGAAGTTCTAATTACCTTTTCCATGACTTCTTGAACTATTGTATATATTATTTTATCTCCTGATCCGTGTCCCTGGTCATTATTACAGTGAAATATTGTAATGGACTCATCAACAAAACATACACTGAATAATATGATTGGCCGAAAATATAAGCAGGTACTTTAAAAAACATCTGCAGGAGTGGAGAAAGGGCGGGGCAGAAATTCTTTATGGGGACAATGACTTAAATTAATTTCTTAGAAGAATGTGGGGCCTAAACTGATGTTGCAATTATGTAACCTGACTACTATAAAAATAATACCAGTTGCACCAAAAATCACAAACACACAGGAACGTAGACCCTTCTCAAGGTTCACCCTTTTCCCGCGATTTCTTATGTTCCCAGAAAAAAAACCTTTATTATTCATATATCTATGCAATTGTTGGCCATCTAGTTGCACAATTTAACTGAACTTGGTGTGGCAAGCTGTGCAGTTTCAGATCAGGAAACTGTGATTCCATCACCTAAAGTCATTCAAAGTACAAACATCAACCACAACACCAGAAGACACCCAACCGGTCAAAAAGTATGCAAAGGGCAATCTCTTTATTAAATTTTAATATTTGCCATTTCACAAATACAGAAGTTGTAATAAGAAACGGACATCTTTTCTTACTAAAGTATTTACTACTCAGTAATAATTAGATTTTGGAAGGACGATCCAGCCAGCACATGTATTTCAATCATCCGAGATTTACAGTCACGATCACTCTTGCCTCTAACAGGTATGTGTTTTTCAAGATTTTGCGGAGGAAAACTTTCTTGAAATACCTCTCTGGAGCTCAGGCAGTGTTATAAAGTCAAGTTTGAACAAATACCTTTAGAGCAAACCCGTATTATATAATTTATGTAAATGCTGGTGCCATTCTTAAAAGGTTTGATCGTTTTTAGAGAGGAGGTGTAACTGCAATATTTGAAAAGTTTCTGGCCCATATTTGCTAATGATTTTCCATTGCTTGAGTCTTTTTCAGCAGAAGCCTTAGTGAAGTCAGGTCCAGTGAGGTTACTGAACCGTTTCCCATTGAGGTATGTGTGGTATATCCATATTAATCCCAAATAGAGTCACGTTTATATGTCACTCTTTCCGGATGATTGTGATCAAAAATAATGTTGTAACAAAAATGTAATAAACACTAGCCATATTTTGTTAACCTCAAGAGAGGCGTGGATAAAGCAGACGAGTAAGACTGCTTCAATGTGTGAAACTCACACCCAAAGAGGGAGAAACGAGGTACTCTGCACTACGCAGGGATTGATAGTCACTTCTGAAGTTAATAAACACCTTCAGACCGCTTCAATGGAGGGCCAGAGGCGTATGTATTCACAGAAATAAACGATCACCAGGGAAACGATCGGCGGTCATACTCACTTCACTCCTCCAGCCCCTCAGTTCAGTCTCCATTTTAGGGGCGCTAATAATGTTCTAGAGTTAGAGGAGACTAGCCCCTCCCCCCGCCAATTTACATAGATGCACATTTACCCCTGTCACATATGGTACCTTTACTCAACCGTGGACTTTCAACTAAAGTCATCTCCTTACTAGTGATTTCTAGACCATCATTCCTTGGGCAACATGGAAACTACAAATCCCACATTTCAACACGCTGCTGGCTGAAAGGATAGAATAACATTTTGACCCTTGAACTGCGACCTTTCCGCACTTGTGGAGTTATTGCCTCACCTGCGATGTCCCATAGCTGCAGACGCACCATGGTCCTGCTGTCCCAGCTGATCACCTTCAGGGCGAAGTCGACGCCTATGGTAGCGCGGTAGTGCTGCGAGAAGAGCTGATGCACGTAGCGTTTGATGATGCTGGTCTTGCCTACGCCCAGCTCTCCGATCACCAGCACCTTGAACAGGTACTCGCGGCGCTCCGGGGGCATCGGGGGCCCGCCAGCGGCTGAAGCAACCTCGTCACCGCTGCCCGAGGCGGACATGCCCGCTGCAAGGCGACCCCGGGGCGCGGCGGCAAAGGAGGAAGTGGAGAGCAGGGTGAACGGGTGCCTGGAATAAGGAAGTACTTAATATCACACCCAGATGAATTGAGGTAGCGTCCGTGTGGTCTTTCTACACCCCCGACGCCTCCAAGGTTCCAGAGCCAGCGGTAATAAATGTCCAAGTGAAACTTCACGTCTCCCTCTTCCTGACCCTCCCCTCCCTTCTTCGGAACCAACCAAGCGCTGTCACAAGGCACAGGGGCGGTCTCGAGCACCAGAGGTAGGCGGGCTGCAAGCCAACAAGCCCAGGGGGTGGGGCGAGGTGCTGCAAGCCCCGCCTCCGTCTCGAGACGTCACTCTTACATCAAGCAGCATACCAAAAGCTGAGAAATGACTATTTTAGTCCTTTGTAATATTTTTATTAGCTTTTTTTTTTTTTACCAGAAATAAAAACGATGCATGCTAAAGCTTGCCTGAGAACCAAAAACTAGAGATGACCTTTAGAGGGCAAACGGCTAAGCTAACATTACAGAGTAAAAACTGTTAATTTTTATTCAGCTTAGCCTTTTTCTGGCATTATTAGGTTGGGGTACGCTGTTACTGTCCAAGTCATTGTTTTTCCACTACATACAGTGCTGCATGCATCTCACGATTTAGGAACTTTATTTTTATTTATTTGATACATTTTTGTGATTGCATATAGCGTAGGGGCATCAGAGGGCTTTACAAAAGTACAGCTAGAACACTCGACTGAAAAATACATTTGAGATGCATTGCAGGAAAAGTGAGAAAAAGACATTCGAGAGTGTGTGGGAGATCATAGATTTAGCCAAATTGTCTTTCAAAACGAAGAGTCTTAAGTTTCCTTGTAAAGTTCTTATGGCAATGGGGGACATACAGAGGATGGAAGAAGGGAGTTTCAGATTCTTGTTGCGCTTCCTGAGAATGACTGGTTCATGTATAGTTCTTGCATAGTGCAAAGGGGGGGGGGGGTTGAGGTGTTACACCCCCATAACAAATGGATTCTGTAGTAAATAGTTGGGTGCAAGTGCTTTCAGTTGGGTAAGGTGAAGTGTCTGTTGGATTTCACCTTGGATTTTTACATGTCCACACTCTCTCTCTTCTATGTTTTGAAGGACTTAAAAAATGTTGAGTAGTTTGACAAAGATTGCATTTTACGTACCACTAAACATCTGCACTCCTCTCTCGTTCCACTTCTCATATAATGTGTTTTAACAAGATGTCCAAGCGTGATTGTTGGGGAAATCAGAAGCTCACACCCCCCCCCCCCAATCGTACTGACCAAGCTACGCCCTTGATTGGAGGCCCCAGGAGAAGGTATTCTGTGTTTCTTGAACTCCAGTTTATGCCTGAGATTTTCAATTTCCACTTGTGTAGATGGGCGAAGAGGAAAATAGGGCATGTGTGTGTGGTGCACATAGTTTTAAATTGTGCTTATGCCTCAATAGGAAGCCATTGGAGGGATAGCAGGATAAATATGATGTAGTCAAACTTCTTGTGTCCAGTAACAAAGTGGGCTGCAGCATGTAGAACCACTCTGAGCGGGGCTGAGTGTGCTTTGGGGAATGCGTGACATGCATACGTTTCTGAAGTCTAGTTCAGAGATAATCAGCGCCTGAACAACTGATTGTAAGTCCTGTTCCAGAATGAGCTGCCCAATCCCCCAGAGCAGCATTAGTTGGAACATGTCGCTTTTGGCCATGGCCCCGGCAGAACTCTGGAGGTTGAGCCAATTGTTGAGTATGAATCCAACTGATAGAGCGCAATGATATTCTGAAACATTTGTAGGGGTACATTATATTCATGAATAGCTCACACCCGCATATATTCTTATGTGTGTGTTAATCTTAGTTAGAGAATGTGTTGTAATAATCAGTGGTAAATGAAGCATTACAATGAGTTGTGCCATGCAAGAAACGTAAAATTGCACTTTGAGGGAAATGTGTAACTTTTGATGTTTATTAAAAATGTTTAATGAAGTAGCTTATGTGAAAAATAATGCATTAGATTTAAACGTGCATCATGTTGAAGTTGCACACGTTTAGGTGATTAATTGCGTTTAAAAATGATGAAATGTAGTGCTTATGGATGTAACATTAAATGTGTGTTTAATTTGATGTCAAAGACCTGGATGGAGTATTTACTCTTTCGTGCTAGGAAAGGCCTATTCGTTTCCTTATGTTAGCTGGGTTATGTAGGCCTGAAATGTATTTTCCCCTGGTGAGGCTCTCATTTGGAGATGGTCTGTGAAATTCATGTGCGTGCAAGGTTGTTCTGTTCTCATGCATTCGTTGCAGGTACAAGGACATCAGCCTCGTTAGTTAGAATAATGCTTTTGTTTTAGGAGTTAGGTATGGAGGAGATCTGCTACAGTGTATTCAGGAATGTCGATAATTGGGAGTTGATATTTTCTTTCGCTGAAGAAGCCTGAGACCCAAGGACACCTCAACCGTCGTTAGACCGAGTACAAGTTTTGGTGGAAAGTTACCTACGAGAGGTGCCTGGCCAGAAGAGGTGTTACCTGGGCGGGCCTATCAAATGTTCATTTTGTATTAGGGACAGTGCCCCGAGGGTTGAAGATTCAGATTGGGCAGTTAGCAAAGAGGGCAGAGAGGGGAAGAGAGCTGACAGAGGGTAAGAGGAAGGGATCGTTTCTTAGAATGAAGACTTAGACTGATCTTTACCACGTGAGCGTACTTCTGAGGAAGTCTTCATGAACTGACACCTTTTCTTGATTCTGCTTGGGAAACGTTAAGTAGGGATGCCACTTTAGGACTTTAGGATAGCGTAGGGATAGATTAATGGATTTCCTTTACAGCCACTAATGAAGACTAATATAGATGTTGGTGCAGTTATTGCCTGTTTAGTATTTCTGGAATTGCTTATTCTTTTTATGCTATATCGGATTAGATTGGTTCGTAGGATGGACTTTGTATTAGTGCCTTTGTATTTTTGCAACCTCGTTCTGAGGTGTTTGTATATTCAGCTATTTTTGGTTCTGTAATAAACCCCTAAACTTGGAATTCAGAGTCAGTGATCCTTTTCGAACTTTATTTAAAAATTGATGCATGTTAGCTTGTTATGAATACATTGTTTCTCCCCTTTACACTTCTCAGCAGGTAATAAAAGGTCCAGTCGACTGAGGGTTCCTAGTAAATTATTAGAGTGGAATCCGGCTTCATCAGTTGGTAGCGAGAGTATGGTTACCTCTGTAGTAAGGGGAGACATAGAGAAGGGTAGTCATTGAGTCCCATAGAGCCCAAGTGATGGTTATCCAGTGGATTGTGAGTGGAGGACGACGGCGTTGATGGAAACCGACGGAGAGTGACGGTGCGGCGGAAACAGCAGTTTGTGGCGGAGTGAGTATGAACAGGGATGTATGTCTGTTAGATTGCGGTGTTGTTTTGATTGTGTGATGTCTTGCGAAGTTGGAATGATAGTTGAGTGATTGTGGTTTCGGGCCGAACGCGTGCGGTCCATGAGATTTGATTTTGATATCCCGGGATAAGAGATTGTGGTGTAGAAGACACCCAGAGTTGAAATTGTCTGACCAGAGATTGTGGGAGTCATGAGACGTCGTTGACTAATCCACCGGTGATAGGGAAACGTGTGTGTGAGTGCGTGAGTAACCGACGCAGGTTGTGGGTTACTGTACGTGGAACATTGAGCGATTGGATCCTATCGATTAAGTACGACTGTCCGGCCGTTCGTGGGCAGATAGTCTGGGGCAATTGTCCGGTCGTTTCGTGGACAGACGGTTGCCAGAGTTGAGGTCGACAATTGCGAGACTGTCCGGTCGTTTGGTGAACAGGCAGTCAGAGAAGTGACTGTTCGGTCGTTTGGTGGACAAACAGTTATTTCAGCGTATGAATGAGACGCGTGAGAGTGTGTGAGAGACGAATTGTAAAGGAGGGGAACTGCTGCATGAGGAGGAAGAGTGACGTCAGAGAGTGTCGCGCTGTGATAGGTCGGTTGGTGTGAAGCCGCGCTGGCATTGGTGGACTGTCATCAGGAAGTCGAGCGAAAATAAGCGAAGAGAACGTTGATTTCATCATGAAATGTTTTAACGTTTTATGAGATATGTGTAGAGGAGACAGAAGAGTGGTTACTCGAGGAGGAGAAGAAGCTCCACCCGAGGATACCCCAGCCCATTATATGGCTACGAATGTGGGGTTGCACACTATAATTTGGCTTGAAAATTGGCATAAAATGACTGAAAATGAGGGGGAATTGACTTTTCCGCGTTATGGCACATTCCGGTTGGAAGTGTTGTATCAATTGAAAACGCTGATGTCTTCATTGCGACCTTTACCCAGACCAACACAGTTTGAGGCGCTACATGCATGGATAAGAGCAGCACATGATAGAAAAAGAGACCGAAGCCAGGAAAGGGTGAAGAAGTCAATTCGGGCGTTTCAAGATGCGCGATGGGACGCTTTGGAGAAGAGATGGAGGGTGGAAACTATTGAAGGGGATAGGCTATTCCCGTTGATGATAAAAGTAGGAGAGGCCCAGAAGAAGTGGGGTGAGAAAGATGATAGTGACACAGATGACAGCTTGCTAGATAGACTGCTATCGGAAAGACCACCGCCATATAATCCAGATTCCGTAGAGGGAAAAGTGGTATCAACAGAGGGAACTGGAGAATCGCAGACTCAACCCAGTGCGAGAGTAGTCGGAAGAATCTCTACAGGGACAGAAGGGATGGGAACACAGACACCAGCAAGCATCGAAGCTAACAGAGTTACAGTTGTTACATGGCTACCGGATGCTCTTACAGTGCCGGTTACCATCGGCCCCATAGTGTCAGTATACGACCCAGATCAGGCAGGAAATGGAAGTCTAGAACGGTCAGTGGCAGGAGAAGGGACTGGTTCAGGAGGGAGTGGCATAGTGAGTGGAATAGGTCACCTTCTGAGGCCCATGGAATCAAGATCGAGTACGCCTTTACCAGCCACTGCAGACTCTTCTAGGGGACAGGGGGACGTAAGAGCGGCGAGGCCAAGGTCTTTGGCCAATTCAAGATCTGACATAAGGATGTGGGAACCCCCAGTGAGAAGCCCTAATGATAGGATGACAGGAGACTGGGATCGAGGGAATTCAGGAAGCCGATCAGTCCTAGAGAACATAGTGGAAGGGAACCGATGTGGGGACCAAAGCAGAGAGAATGAAGAGTTGAACGGTGCAGCAAGCCGAGGAATTCTTAGAACTGCTATAAGAGCCAAGATGCTGGATGTGATGAGATTAAAAGCTGAGATAGATGAGATAATTAGCGGGAACTTGCCTTTGGAAAGAGTAGAGCTTTATGGACCAGACGAGTTGCTGTTTTTAGCAAAAGATGTAACTCGCAAGGCGAGATCGGCGCATGAGAAACTGACAGACTTGGCAAAAAGACACGAGGTGGATCTGTCCAAGACAAAGATATTGCAGGGGAATCACAGGTTGCAGTACAGTGACCAGGAACTGGAAGAGAAGAGAATGATAGGGTTGAAAACTCATATTCGAGAATTGATTGTGGGGATACGTGCATGGAGCATGCTTGACAAGTGGGAGGAAAGATGGTCCAAAAAGAAGAGCACTAAAAAGAGTATAGGAGAGACACCGCCTCCAGGAGGGGGGATGATAGGAGTGGGAAATTTCCCTTTGCGAGAGGTACAAAACGGAGGGTATGTGCATGTGCCTTGGAGTAGAGGTGATTTGGCAGTGTTTACAAACGAATTTCCTCGGCTGAGGGAGAAGCCTGTCGAGTGGTACAAGCAGGTCAACCGATTTGTTAAAATCTCGAAGGTGTTGTGGGTTGACTTGAATACGCTGTTTGATATCGTAGTACCAAGTGATTTGTGGGCAGCTTGTAAAGGTGCAGTTAATTGGCCGACTTCTGAACCAGACAGGGATTCTGTTACCAATGGTCCTTCACCAATTGTTATGAAAAAGTTTGAGCGAGTAATTACATGGCTGAAATCCAAAATCTCACCACAAGACATTGATTGGGTCAAGATAGATCGAACTGTTCAGGAACCAAAAGAGTCTGTACATGAATACTACGAGAGGCTCTTACAAGCCTTTAAGCAGTACAGTGGGCTAGACACGTTAGACCCCAAAGACATGGGACAGTTTGTTTCCAAGTTCGTCTTGGGTCTGAGACCAGAAATCAGCTTCATGATTCAGCAGCATTTGATCTGCTGGCAGAACAAGTCAGTGGTCGAGATACTGCGGTACGCCAGGTACTGCAGCGACAAAGTGGACTCGAAACACAGGAAGCTTAAGGATAAGCTAATGCTGGTCCAAATTCAAAACGCTGACAGGGAAGTTCAGGCACAGCCAATTGGAGGGACGTTAGGGAGAAGACACGGAAACAATCAAGGAGGGACCCAGAATGTGCAGGGTCTGGGAAGGGGGAAACCTATTGACCCTAAGACAGGGATGGATGTGGCAACACTGAAAAAGACCACTGCGTGTCACCTTTGTCACAAGATCGGGCATTGGAAGCGCGAGTGTAGCTTGAATCCAGCGAACCGAGTGCCACAAGAGGAAGAGACGGTGCAGGTATCTGAGGTCGTCAATACAGTGACGAGACCCAGGTCCATGCAAGGGGGGACATTGTGCCTGCAGGTGCAAGTTCCGCAACCTCCGAGAATTCCACAGGGAAAACGAACGTACCAGCAGATGCCCCTTTTCGAGGATTATGATGATTACAGCTCAGACCCGTTGAAATGACGGTGCCTGAGGGGGGAGGAAGACTGCACTCTTGGGGCAGTCTTAGAGGTAGACCAGAGGGGACCGTTTGTAGATGCGGATGTTGACGGTCATCCCACCACCTTTTTGGTTGATACTGGTGCTACCCGTTCTACTGTGAGATCTGCAGTAGTTTCCAACCTACCCCTCTCGGGACAATTAATCCAAGTAGTAGGAGTGGCAAATAAGAAGATGAATAGCCCATTGACCGAGCCGATTCCTGTGAGAATAGGAACTTTCCGAGATCGACACCAGTTCGTGGTGTGCGACTCAAGTCCCGTCTGTTTGCTAGGACGTGACCTTTTGTGCAAGCTGAATTGTACCATCTATTGCACCCCCAAGGGAGTGGAGTTACAGACAAATGATGATGATGCCACCTTCAAGGTTGCAAATCAGCCTTTCTGCATAGAGATGTATCCTATGTTAACAGTGGAAGAGCTTCCACTTGACCTAAGAAACTCAGTTTCATTGGATGTGTGGGATTTTACAGGAGAGGAGATTGGATTGATCAGAGGTGTTGAACCAGTTAAGATCCAGGTTAAGCAAAATATTGAGTTTCCGAGAACACCTCAGTATAATCTGTCGCCTGAAACGATCACAGGGATTAAACCTGTAATCAATTCCATGATTCAGCAGGGAATTCTGAAGGAAATAATGGGCAGTCCATGCAACTCCCCCATCATGGGATTGCAGAAACCAAGAGGGAAATTCAGAATCGTGCAAGACCTGCGAAAGGTCAACGCGATTGTGGTTCCATGTTGTCCAGTGGTACTGAATCCATCAGTGATCTTATTCCAGATTCCATGTGAAGCCGAGTGGTTCACGGTGATTGATTTGTGCCAAGCATTCTTTTCGATACCCTTGCACGAGGAGAGCCAATTTTTATTTGCCTTCCGGCTGGAAGACCGCGTGTTAACGTGGTGTCGTATCCCTCAAGGGTATACAGAGAGTCCATCAATCTTTAACCAGATCTTGAAAAAGAATCTTGAGAGTCTTGTACTACCACAGAATTCTGTTCTCGTGCAGTACATTGACGATCTCCTCATTGCGTCTGAAACGGAGGATGCTTGCAGGATCGATACGATTGCCTTACTGAACCATTTAGGGGAGAATGGACACAAGGTGTCACCAAACAAGTTACAGTACTGTCTGAGTGAGGTTCAGTACTTGGGACATCGAATTGAGAAAGGCAAGAGGAAGGTGTCACCAGATCGAATTGAGGCGATCATAAACATGACTGTGCCTACCACTCAGAAGGAAGTCAGAATGTTCTTGGGAATGGTTGGTTACTGTCGCCAATGGATTCCCAATTTTTCATTGAAGGCGAAGCCTCTGCAGAGGCTGACGCACAAGGATGTGAGTGATCCGGTACCATGGGACCATGACTGTCTGATTGCGTTCTTGGAGTTGAGAGAGGGCCTATGTCGCGCTCGGCTCTGGGAATGCCTGACTACAACAAGTCCTTTTCATTGTTCTGTTATGATCGGGAAGGTTGCGCATTGTCAGTCCTGACTCAGAGTCATGGAGGTGTCCGTAGACCAGTTGCCTACTTTTCAGCTACTTTAGATCCAGTAGCTTCAGCGTTGCCCGGATGTCTCAAATCCGTTGCTGCAACAGGTGTCAGCATTGAAAGGTGTGAAAGCATCGTCATGGGTCACCCCATAACTGTTTACGTTCCGCATTCTGTTGAACTGTTGATGACAAGGACTAAAACACAGCACCTGACAAACAATAGACTCACATGCTACGAGCAGGTTATACTTTCTGCAGAGAATGTGACTCTGAGAAGGTGTTCTGTTTTAAATCCTGCTACATTGATGCCATTGCCAAATGTAGATGATGAAGATTGTGAAGACCATGACTGTCTTGATGTGATTGAACTTTGCACCAAACCGAGACCCGACATTGTTGATGAACCTCTGTCTGACCCTGATGAAATTTTCTTTGTCGATGGTTCATGTCTAAGAGACAATGTGGGTCATTTGAGAGCAGCGTTTGCTGTATGTGCCATTACTGGAAGGGTTGAAGCTGCTTGCTTAGAAGGAGTATACTCCGCACAAGTGTCCGAAATCATTGCTTTGACTCGTGTCTGTTTGGCAGCTGATCAGATCCGAATCACCATCTACACCGACAGCCAGTATGGGTTTGGTGTGGTTCATGACTTCGGACAGCTATGGTCACAGAGGGGTTTCCTGACATCGTCAGGATCTCCCATCAGGAATGGAAAATATGTGAGACAACTGTTGGAAGCGTTGCAAAGTCTCAGAGAGATAGCAGTGGTAAAATGCGCTGCACATGGGAGGGGGACGGATTTTGTTTCAATTGGAAATAAGTATGCAGACGAAATTGCACGTTTTTGCGCTGAACAAGGGTGCATATTTACCGGAGATTACACTGGAGAGAGCCAAGAGGGAACCGAGCTCAACATGATGTTAGCCATGACAGACACTTGGGAGGAACTCAAGTGCTTGCAGGAAGGAGCTTCAGAGCAAGAAAGGGATCTATGGATCAGGTCAGGATGTGAGAAGGGAGATGTTGACATTTGGGTTTCAAGTGATGGTCGAGCAGTGTTACCAGATGACCTATTGAGCCCAATGGCGAGGCAGATTCATGGTGCTGTGCACCTGGGAAGAGATGCGATGGTGCGAGTGTTCAGACCAACGTGGTACAATCCACGATTTTGTGCGTTTGCTGATGCAGTGTGTCATAGGTGTGTTACGTGCCAACAAATGAATGCTGGAAAGAAAACTGTGGTTGCCTGAGTCACATTGGGCGGTTGCGAGGACCTTTCAATAGGATACAGCTTGATTTTATCGAAATGCCTAGGTGCAATGGACTGAGGTACATTCTAGTGGTGGTGTGTGTTTTTTCACGGTGAGTGGAAGCTTACCCAACACGAAGGTGTGACACCCTTACAGTAGCGAAGCTATTACTGAGAGAGTTGATTCCTAGGTTCGGTTTTCCAACTTCATTGGAGTCGGATAGAGGAACACACTTCCACAGTGAGATCATGAAAATGCTTTGCGTTGCTTTGAATGTGGATCAGAGACTTCATTGTAGCTAACGACCAGAGGCTTCTGGGATAGTGGAGCAGATTAATGGAACTTTGAAAGCACGGATGGCAAATGTATGTTCGTCTACATCTCTGAAGTGGCCTGATGCGTTGCCTTTGGTGTTGATGAGTGTTCGCAGTGTCCCAGATAGGAGGACCGGTCTTTCCCCGCATGAAATCCTTATGGGGAGGGCGATGCGATTGGCAGCAATACCATATTCAGCCTTGATAAACATCACTGATGATTTAATCCTTGATTACTGCAAAGGACTAGCTGATGTTGTCCGTTCTATGTCTCAGCAGGTGGAAGTTGCTGCTGTTCCGGCTTCAAGAGATCTCTGCCACAACTTGTGCCCGGCTGATTGGGTGCTTGTCCGCAAGCACGTAAGGAAGAGCTGTTTGGATGCTCGGTGGCGAGTCCCCTACCAGGTGATACTGGTAACAAACACAGCGGTGAAGTGCGGAGGGTTACTGTTGGACTTGGCCCTTTTTGGCAGGTTCACCCCTAAACTTTTTGCCTTTTTCTGTGACCTGGTGTTGGTGGTTTTAGGCCTCTGGGCACTTTCGCACTGTGGTCCAGTGGAAAGTGTGTGCGCTCTCTGTGTTACATTAGTAAGGTTGGCCTGCCCTCCCATTGGAATGCATTGGGGATTCCCTGATCAGTGTGTGTCAGTGGTAATTCATGGTATGGGCGGAGCAGAGTGGTCAAGTTTGGTATGTATGAAATTGTGAGAATAAATGCTGGTTGGGGGCGTGGCCTGCCTCCCCCGAGCCGGAAGGAGAATCCAGGCGGGAGCCCACCCCGCACTGGACGGTGCCGGAGGAAGCCTGTGGTCCAGCAGGGCTCCCGTGAGCTGGTGGGAGCCCGCGCCCTCACAAAGCCATCCGCAGAGGTCCTGGTGGAGCGGGGACTGCCCCTGCTGGAAGGAGTCCCGGGGAGTCCAGAGGAACCCGGAGGAGCCGGCCACACGCCCCGGTGAGTAAGGCTGAGTGGAGAGAGCCCCGCATGCGCAGGAAGAGCAGAGGTGCCTGAAGTTAGGACGGGACCGGAGGAGGCAGAGAGTCCCAGAGGAGCCTGGTGAGTGGGGCTTGGTGGCGAGTCTAGGGGGGTTGGTCGAGGCACATTGTCGGTGCCTTCCCCCTGTGTTCCCGAGCCCCAGAGGGGGGCTCCCACGTGCCCAGTGCTTGTGCATTTCTCACAGCTGCACCGCCGTGGCGGGCAGCTGCAACGGTGGGGGCACATTGTTTTTAGGACCCCAGCGGGGGTCCAGGGGGCCCGTTAGTGCCAGTTTCTTTGCCACAGCTGCACCGCCATGGCGGGCAGCTGCAACGTGGGGCCACATTTGTTTTGGAGTCCCAGAGTGGGACTCGTGAGGCACGGAGACAGTGGGCAGCTGCAACGTTAGAAGATGTGGAGAGAGAGCCCCAGTGAGGGCCCAAAGGGCACAGTGGTGCCCGTGCCTCTTGGCGGAGTCACAGCTGCGCCGCCCCAGCGCGGGCAGCTGCAGCGTCTTGCACATCTATTTTAGAGTGTCCCAGTGGGGACCCACCCAGTGGGCACAGTGAGTGCCCATGCCCACAATCCCTTCACAGCTGTACAGCACTTAGTGACAGCTGCTACGTTTAGGCCAGGGCATTGTGCACTTTTTATAATTGCTGCAGTGGCAGCTGAGCCCTGACTTTGCTGGACGTGGGGCATTTAAGCCCTCTGAGAAGGCCAGTTGGCCTGGAGGTCAGTTTTATGTGGTAGGGCGCAAGGCCCTAATGTGATGCCTAGGACAAATGTGATTTATGCACCATGATTATTGCCTAATGTGTTTGGGCTGCTGAGGTCCTAGTGCGTAATGTGTTTATTGCCTAATGTGTTTGGGCTGCTGAGGTCCTAGTGCGTAATGTGTTTATGCCAATGAGGTTTGGGCCTAATGCGGATATGCCTAATGTCATGCTATGATACTTTAGGATGGTGTCTAATGCTAATGTGATAATGCTTAGGTCATTATGGTACCAGTAGTTACTGGTTGTGTTTTGCATTTACTTACCTGCATTTTGATGGTTCTGACCGTGGCCCGATTGGCCTGGTCCTGTATATAATCCCCTGTGAATATTGCTTAGTGCCAGTTGGCACAGTGTAAATGTGTGATTCTGTTTCTAATGTGTTTATGACAATATAAAGCGATGGTATCGCTTTGTTCGCTTTGTTCGCCCTAAGTTGGCAGGGTATGCAGGGTATGCCCAGACGTGGGTCCCTTGCTCACTTTGCCACTGGATTCAAGATAGCCTGGCTGATGAGGGTTATGAACCCGAAACCGGTCCCAGGATGCTTGTTTCCGGTCCAGGGAAGATATGGCTTGGCAGTTCGGGCTGGACTGTTCCCATGCGGCACAGGGTCAGACTGATTTGCATATGGCCATGTCTGAACTGGGGTGGTGGAGTGAGCTAAAGAATGATGATGGATTAAACCCAGATCACTTGACTGGGGGTGAGTGTTTGATTTGCTCTAACGCTCCGTCCATCATCCCTTTGGTATCGCTTTGTTCGCCCTAAGTTGGCAGGGTATGCCCAGACGTGGGTCCCTTGCTCACTTTGCCACTGGATTCAAGATAGCCTGGCTGATGAGGGTTATGAACCCGAAACCGGTCCCAGGATGCTTGTTTCCGGTCCAGGGAAGATATGGCTTGGCAGTTCGGGCTGGACTGTTCCCATGAGGCACAGGGTCAGACTGATTTGCATATGGCCATGTCTGAACTGGGGTGGTGGAGTGAGCTAAAGAATGATGATGGATTAAACCCAGATCACTTGACTGGGGGTGAGTGTTTGATTTGCTCTAACGCTCCGTCCATCATCCCCTTTGGTATCGCTTTGTTCGCCCTAAGTGGGCAGGGTATGCCCAGACGTGGGTCCCTTGCTCACTTTGCCACTGGATTCAAGATAGCCTGGCTGATGACGGTTATGAACCCGAAACCGGTCCCAGGATGCTTGTTTCCGGTCCAGGGAAGATATGGCTCTGCAGTTCGGGCTGGACTGTTCCCATGAGGCACATGGTCAGACTGATTTGCATATGGCCATGTCTGAACTGGGGTGGTGGAGTGAGCTAAAGAATGATGATGGATTAAACCCAGATCACTTGACTGGGGGTGAGTGTTTGATTTGCTCTAACGCTCCGTCCATCATCCCCTTTGGTATCGCTTTGTTCGCCCTAAGTTCGCAGGGTATGCCCAGACGTGGGTCCCTTGCTCACTTTGCCACTGGATTCAAGATAGCCTGGCTGATGAGGGTTATGAACCCGAATCTGGTCCCAGGATGCTTGTTTTCGGTCCAGGGAAGATATGGCTTGGCAGTTCGGGCTGGACTGTTCCCATGAGGCACAGGGTCAGACTGATTTGCATATGGCCATGTCTGAACTGGGGTGGTGGAGTGAGCTAAAGAATGATGATGGATTAAACCCAGATCACTAGACTGGGGGTGAGTGTTTGATTTGCTCTAACGCTCCGTCCATCATCCCCTTTGGTATCGCTTTGTTCGCCCTAAGTTGGCAGGGTATGCCCAGACGTGGGTCCCTTGCTCACTTTGCCACTGGATTCAAGATAGAGGGTTATGAACCCGAAACCGGTCCCAGGATGCTTGTTTCCGGTCCAGGGAAGATATGGCTTGGCAGTTCGGGCTGGACTGCTCCCATGAGGCACAGGGTCAGACTGATTTGCATATGGCCATGTCTGAACTGGGGTGGTGGAGTGAGCTAAAGAATGATGATGGATTAAACCCAGATCACTTGACTGGGGGTGAGTGTTTGATTTGCTCTAACGCTCTGTCCATCATCCCCTTTGGTATCGCTTTGTTCGCCCTAAGTTGGCAGGGTATGCCCAGACGTGGGTCCCTTGCTCACTTTGCCACTGGATTCAAGATAGCCTGGCTGATGAGGGTTATGAACCCGAAACCGGTCCCAGGATGCTTGTTTCCGGTCCAGGGAAGATATGGCTTGGCAGTTCGGGCTGGACTGTTCCCATGAGGCACAGGGTCAGACTGATTTGCACATGGCCATGTCTGAACTGGGGTGGTGGAGTGAGCTAAAGAATGATGATGGATTAAACCCAGATCACTTGACTGGGGGTGAGTGTTTGATTTGCTCTAACGCTCCGTCCATCATCCCCTTTGGTATCGCTTTGTTCGCCCTAAGTTGGCAGGGTATGCCCAGACGTGGGTCCCTTGCTCACTTTGCCACTGGATTCAAGATAGCCTGGCTGATGAGGGTTATGAACCCGAAACCGGTCCCAGGATGCTTGTTTCCGGTCCAGGGAAGATATGGCTTGGCAGTTCGGGCTGGACTGTTACCATGAGGCAAAGGGTCAGACTGATTTGCATATGGCCATGTCTGAACTGGGGTGGTGGAGTGAGCTAAAGAATGATGATGGATTAAACCCAGATCACTAGACTGGGGGTGAGTGTTTGATTTGCTCTAACGCTCCGTCCATCATCCCCTTTGGTATCGCTTTGTTCGCCCTAAGTTGGCAGGGTATGCCCAGACGTGGGTCCCTTGCTCACTTTGCCACTGGATTCAAGATAGCCCGGCTGATGAGGGTTATGAACCCGAAACCGGTCCCAGGATGCTTGTTACCGGTCCAGGGAAGATATGGCTTGGCAGTTCGGGCTGGACTGTTCCCATGAGGCACAGGGTCAGACTGATTTGCATATGGCCATGTCTGAACTGGGGTGGTGGAGTGAGCTAAAGAATGATGATGGATTAAACCCAGATCACTTGACTGGGGGTGAGTGTTTGATTTGCTCTAACGCTCCGTCCATCATCCCTTTGGTATCGCTTTGTTCGCCCTAAGTTGGCAGGGTATGCCCAGACGTGGGTCCCTTGCTCACTTTGCCACTGGATTCAAGATAGCCTGGCTGAAGAGGGTTATGAACTCGAAACCAGTCCCAGGATGGTTGTTTCCGGTCCAGGGAAGATATGGCTTGGCAGTTCGGGCTGGACTGTTCCCATGAGGCACAGGGTCAGACTGATTTGCATATGGCCATGTCTGAACTGGGGTGGTGGAGTGAGCAAAATAATGATGATGGATTAAACCCAGATCACTTGACTGGGGGTGAGTGTTTGATTTGCTCTAACGCTCCGTCCATCATCCCCTTTGGTATCGCTTTGTTCACCCTAAGTTGGCAGGGTATGCCCAGACGTGGGTCCCTTGCTCACTTTGCCACTGGATTCAAGATAGCCTGGCTGATGAGGGTTATGAACCCGAAACCGGTCCCAGGATGCTTGTTTCCGGTCCAGGGAAGATATGGCT
The DNA here is from genome assembly GCA_963921515.1 of Calotriton arnoldi. Classification (NCBI taxonomy): domain Eukaryota; kingdom Metazoa; phylum Chordata; class Amphibia; order Caudata; family Salamandridae; genus Calotriton; species Calotriton arnoldi. The sequence goes on from CAWUFW010007948.1 coordinate 668,908, forward strand.
TGGCAGTTCGGGCTGGACTGTTCCCATGAGGCACAGGGTCAGACTGATTTGCATATGGCCATGTCTGAACTGGGGTGGTGGAGTGAGCTAAAGAATGATGATGGATTAAACCCAGATCACTTGACTGGGGGTGAGTGTTTTATTTGCTCTACCGCTCCGTCCATCATCCCCTTTGGTATCGCTTTGTTCGCCCTAAGTTGGCAGGGTATGCCCAGACGTGGGTCCCTTGCTCACTTTGCCACTGGATTCAAGATAGCCTGGCTGATGAGGGTTATGAACCCGAAACCGGTCCCCGGATGCTTGTTTCCGGTCCAGGGAAGATATGGCTTGGCAGTTCGGGCTGGACTGTTCCCATGAGGCACAGGGTCAGACTGATTTGCATATGGCCATGTCTGAACTGGGGTGGTGGAGTGAGCTAAAGAATGATGATGGATTAAACCCAGATCACTTGACTGTGGGTGAGTGTTTGATTTGCTCTAACGCTCCGTCCATCATCCCCTTTGGTATCGCTTTGTTCGCCCTAAGTTGGCAGGGTATGCCCAGACGTGGGTCCCTTGCTCACTTTGCCACTGGATTCAAGATAGCCTGGCTGATGAGGGTTATGAACCCGAAACCGGTCCCAGGATGCTTGTTTCTGGTCCAGGGAAGATATGGCTTGGCAGTTCGGGCTGGACTGTTCCCATGAGGCACAGGGTCAGACTGATTTGCATATGGCCATGTCTGAACTGGGGTGGTGGAGTGAGCTAAAGAATGATGAAGGATTAAACCCAGATCACTTGACTGGGGGTGAGTGTTTGATTTGCTCTAACGCTCCGTCCATCATCCCCTTTGGTATCGCTTTATGACAATATAAAGGCTATTTTTTTATATATTCTTGTGTGGAGTTTCTTTTGTGGTGTGCCTAGTTTGTTGCTGCTGTGTGTGTGTGTTGCGCAAACGCTTTACACATTGCCTCTGAGATAAGCCTGACTGCTCGTGCCAAGCTACCAAGGGGGTGAGAAGGGGTTATCTTCAGTGTGTAACTCCCTTGCCCTGACTAGAGTGGTGAAAAAGAGGACAAGGGGGACCCTACTCACTAGGAACCAGGGTAAGTCATATGTATCTGAAAACAACGGTTCTAGTGGGAATACAATAAATCTATACTGGTAATTAAAAATGCACAATCGCGATCATTTAGGGTTAAGGATGTCAGAAAAAGAGAGCCTCGCAGACTTGGTGTTCATAATAATTCTTTTTTATCCAAATTTTTATAATTCAAAAACAATACATACACCGACCGAGAAGAACCACAATAGTGATTATATGTCCCAAACAAATGAAACCATCTAATACATTGTGAACAGACATGTGATATATACAGAACTTGGTTTCCACAATTATTGAAAAAGACAACGACCACAACATGAATTGATAATAATTATAGCCTCTGTGTACAATAGTCAGAGCTATTTAAAATGGTTCGCTATCAATCGAGTCCACGACGTTTCGACCCTCTTGCAATGTGGGGTCTCCTCAGGACCAAGGGGTAAGGGACAATCTGATGGTAGTATTACAGCCGCGTGAGAGGCACATAAAGTGTGAGACACCCGTGAAATGAGAAAGAAGAAATTAATACTCACACGGGGACTCGGTCGAGCACCCCGTGTGAGAGACGAAGGGCTGTGAACTGGTATTAATCAATTGTGGCTCAGTCACAATAGTGGGCAGGATCAACACCACTCAATGTAGTGGTACCTGAGCAGGATCCTCCGCTGGATAGATAAAGTCGCGGGACCGGTAGTGCCACGGCAGGAGAATAAGGCTTTTGAAATATGCCACATAGGATGAGAACTGCTCTGGTCGTCTGCCTGGTAACAATGGTCATATAATCACTATTGTGGTTCTTCTCGGTCGGTGTATGTATTGTTTTTGAATTATAAAAATTTGGATAAAAAAGAATTATTATGAACACCAAGTCTGCGAGGCTCTCTTTTCTGACATCCTTAACCCTAAATGATCGCGATTGTGCATTTTTAATTACCAGTATAGATTTATTGTATTCCCACTAGAACTGACTAGAGTGGTGGTTTCTGCCTGGCTTTGGCGCAAGCTTTAGCCAACCAGAAATCCCATTTCTAACAGTTACCAAACTGGATACATACTTCCCACACCCGTCAAGTTTCAGAACCCTTGGAAGAAACAGCTCCTCTCGTGGCAGGGCCATGAGAGAGGACAAGCCAAGCTGTGAGGGTTGCTAACGAAGCTGGTTGCACACCAGACCAGGCTGAGGAGGGTTACTCTACCCACAACCCAGGTATTGACTCTGAGGAAGAAGGTAACGTTGCGGGTGATATATAGTCAGACTCAGCCGAAGGAAGTGGTGCGCAGAGGGTTCGGGAGAAAAGCAAAAGGGCTAACGGAACAGAAGAATCGTGGCCTGAGAGGCAGAGAAGGCTGAATCTGAGATTGGCCCCTGAAAGAGATCTCGCCCCTGTGTCCGAGACATCTGAATCAGAAGTGAGCGAAGAAGAACAAGACCAAGGAGGTCCGAGAAGGTCGAGAAGGACAAAGTGCCTTGCCAGAGATATGCTGCCCCGGAGTGGACTTACGCAGTAACTGATGCCGGGAGTAGTGAGTTCCGGGAGGCTGAGGTCCGTGCAAGTGGTCAGCAGGAATCCTCTACTGAAAATCGATGTGGGACTGATAGTTCCAGGACTTGAAGTTGAAGGAGTGTTGACAATCACGGTGATCCAGCGTGTTACTAGCAACGAGCATTCATACATCAAATACTCACTTGGGCCCATACATTCATACTACGCTAGCAATCTCCGCTGGTGGGTCAGTTGTACTCTTTATCAAATCCCTGCTACAAATTACTTTTCTGATTGAAGAGTAATGACTTACCAATGGACCTTTTGCTAATTGGGAAGTTTAAAATGAGTGACATTCTTTACAATTCATAATCCTGAAATAATCACTGAGTCAGGAAGTTTTAAAATATTTATCTATAGATTTGCAGAGTAAAATACAGAACCACATGATACTTAATCGTATATCAAGGATGAAGCATAATAATCAATTATCGATCAATGACGGTCCCTCAGAAAGGAGAAGATAGAGACAGCAGCACAACTAAAGTTGCATTTATATTTACCTAAAGGTGCGAGAAACCAAACCCCTTGGCCAAGGAGTTGGAAAGATAGGACCCAGGAAGGATGAAGGGCAAAGACCTCCTCCAGGTTGAGGACAGGACCGGTGACCTCTCTATCAACGACGCCTGCGTCGTTCCCCTCTCTGATACTTCGCTTCTCCTCAATTTCTCCCGTGTCTTCCTTCTAATGTACTCCGCCGCCCCCACCTCAGGACCTCTCTGGACAGCGGTTCAGTCTGCAATCGATCAGCTCGTTCTGTGGTTCTCCCAGCTGACAGCCTTAATGCCCCAATGCCCGTTCTCTGAGCTCCTCTGCTGCTGCCCGCACTCTACTGCCACTAATTAACTAATTCTATATCTATTATACCCTTCTACGCCCATGTACCTCCCCTTAATGTTGCAGAATTATGGGCCCACTACTTCTGATTGGACGGGGACAGGGGGTTGATCCTCACACCATATCAATTTAGTTCAATTTCTTTAAGCCCATTGTCTTTAAAATACCGCCCATCACAATTAATACATTGGCTTTATTTCCCACCCGTTTCTCATTGATTCAGCAACAACTTCTTATATACAATTGTATCGAGTGCAGGTACATTTCGGGTGAACTTGTGAACCAGGCTTCGCGACCTTGGAGAGCTTCCAAGTTGACTTCATCGCATTCTCTGGTCAGCCTTTCAGGGCGCATGTGCAGAATCAATGTCTCTCGAGCTGCAGTTCAACCAACCCAGGCCCAATTTACGAACTAATAAAAGTCAAAGAAGAAAATATTAAAATCACAATATAAATGGTTTCCCTGTATACCCACTTTGTCTACTCTATTCCCATTTATTTATAAATCTATCCCGCTTTAATAGCGTTAGAATACCACAGTTTAATTGCAACATGTGAGCAAGCTGCAGCACGTGAAAACATTAAGCAGCCATTTTAATACACACTGCGCAGAATCAAGGATTTCCCTCCAAGCAAGAAAGACGTCACACCATGTGATATGGTTGACACATGCGCAATAAGTTTCCCGCGCTTTAGCGGGCATTTTAGATTTAGACAAGCGTTATTTGTTAGTTTAAACACATAAGCAAGCTTATTTCTACTTGTATTCGTGTGTGCATTTGTTATTATAGACATTACAAAGTTTAATAAATTAATACTGTGAGAAGATTGCTTTCGAGCAAGTCTCATGGTGAGTCCTTGCTCCATCAATCCCCTCTCTGATGGCGTTTCTGAGCCATCAAAATACTACCCACAACCAGATGCCAACTTTTAGCATAAAATTGTCTCAGCTTCATTTTTACACTTTCTATTTTTCACGTCTCCTTTTAGTTTCTTGTATAATTCGCTTCTCAGATCTTCTAGTTCAATTTCATCGAACTTTCTTTCCTTTTCCCGTTACTCTATACATCTCATTCTTTCTACAACATTTGCGCCATATTATTATTGACAGCACTGTTATTGCTATCCCTGCTAAGGGTATTAATATTTGACCTATAAGTCCTTTCCCTACATTAGCAAACCAGGTACCAATTGACGTAATACTATTTGTCAATCTTTCCCATACGCTATCAACTTCCAGTGGTTTTAGTTCCTTCTCAAGTTTAGTTATATTCTGTATATATGTTCCAATTTCTGTACTTTTATCAGGTATGTAAGTGCAACAGTGTTTCGTCTTCAATAATTTACAGACTCCGCCCTCTTTTGCCAGTATTATATCAAGAGCAAATCGATTTTGCATAACCATAGATCTAATCGCAACCATTTCCGCATTAATCATCAGAAATCCTCCAGCAGTGTCCGTTGATAAACGATCAACCACTGTAGATAATTTACATATTTTCCTTGAATTCAGAATTATTCCCACTGAAGGTATCAATGCACCGAATATATCACCTACAATTTCAGAAAAACTAGCTCTTTTACTACCTGTTAATTCACTATTATTTTCATTGCTCCCAGTGTTTCTTTTTACGTGGTATATCTTTGGAAATACTATTCCAAAATAACAACTTCCATACCACCGTGCAGGAAGCCTAAAGTAAGCCTTATTCCCACACACATAATAGATTCCAGGAAAAACTGAATCCGTTCCTCCTTTTAGTCCCCAACCTCCAAGAATTAAGAAATTATGTTCACATTCACTGGTACCGATGAAAATATTGTTATACTCAGTTTTTAACCTATGTAGACAAATTTTCCCTGTCTTTACAAAATCTAGAGCCATAGCAGCTTGAGCCTTGCCAGGTGTGTAACTACCCTCTTTCTCAACCCAAGGTGGCAGATGAGCCTTATGCTCAGAAGCTTTCTTTTGGAAATCTTGTCTTCTATTCTCCACTAAATTCAAAAATATCTTTTCTTCTTCATGTAATGAACATGTTAGATTGCTTCTATGTGCATGTGTTATGTCTATTGATTTCATTGTTAAGAAAAATTCTCCCATAAACTGTGCATCTTTACTACTAAGCACTGGATTCATATTCTTTCGAATCGGAACCTCAGAAAATATCACATCTATATTTGAATAATAGTACTGAAGTCTCCCTGTTCTATAAAACAGACTAGCCAATACACTACATGATATGCCATAAGTTAATGGTAAATGATGATATGTTAACCCTTCTGCTACTGATTCAGGTAATTTCATACAGACATAACAATTACTAACTTCCATGGTATCTACATATTGAAACAATAATTTTGTGAAAACATTCAAACTAGTGTCGTTATCTGTTATTTCATGATGAAATTCTGGTTCATCTTCTGCCTTTAGTTCTACTCTATTACCTTTCAAGTTATCTGTCCTTGCCTTCGTTTCGTTGTTAATCTTTTTATCCATTATCAGAAGGTAAGGAATTGCTACGATCACAACTAACCATACTATAAGCACCATTACCAGACTACATATGCATATAGCACAGCATCTTTTACAACATTTCTGTTTTGGTCTCCCAGAAACTCTATCGTCAGGCATTTTTGACAAGGAAGATTTCTCTTCTTATCGTTATTTCAAGTCTCTTTACGTTATCAAGGTGGTTTTATTTCTTTCTCATAAGTCAGTTCCGCACTTGTTCCTTCGTCACCACTTTCACTTGACTCTGAGCTCTCGTAGTCTTCAAGGATGATATAAGTCCAATCAGGACCTTTAAATTTGTTGTTCACAAGTTTCAGTCTTTTGCTTTTTTGTTTTTCGATTCCACTTGTTTGTCCCGTTAGGCTTGTTACTTCATTTACTTGTTCTGGATCTTCACTTCTGGTTGTTATGTGGTATTTTACTCTTTTAATGACACTAGGCCAACGATCACCTTTTCTGACCTTCTTTGTTTGCACTGTCTCTTCACTTCTTATTTCTTCTTCAGAAATTCTTTTATTTTCAAGTTGTGGCACAATTTGGTTTTCTTCGATTTCAGTTTCTTCTACTTGTTCTTTTTCAGGTCTTATTGCTTTCTCTTCAGCTGCTCCACTGTGAGTTTCCAGTAACTGACCTTGTTCAGGATTTACGTCTTCATGCTTGTGATTCTCGTGATCTTCTTCTTGAATGTATTTTCCTAGACCTAACTGGTTCTGATCAGGGCTTATTGCACTTTGTACTTCTGCAGCCTGACCGCGTTCTTCTAGACCTGTCTGTCCCTGCTCAAAATTTGTTGGTTTGTTGTTGATTTGAGCCCAATTTCCTCTCCCTATCTGATCCTGCTCAGGTTCTCTTATTGTTTCATTTTCCTCCTCCTGAGCTGCTTCTTCTTCACCTATCTGATCTTCTTCAATTTCTTCTAAATTTGCTTGGCTTCTGGTTCTGTTGTAAACTTCAGGTATTTCAACCACTGGTATCCAGTCCTGACTTGTGCTCGGTTGTTCTTCTTCAGCTTCCCTGGAATCTCGCACCTGAGATTCTTCAGCTGGGCAACCTTCAGCTTCCTCAGTTATCGATGCTGTCTGAGGATTTTCTTCTTCAGGGTCTGGTACTCTTTTGGTGTGGCTTACATGAATCCAATTAGGCAATCCTGCACATTTTACTGCTGAGTTCGTAATTAGTATGACCTGACAAGGTTCGCCCCACCTGGGTGATAGACACGTTTCTCTGGTGTGATGCTTCACAACCACCCAATCTCCGGGATTCAGATCATGCTCTTGTTCAGGCTGCCTGGAAACTGCGTCTTCCCCAACCTGGTGAGAGACAGAACGCACTAGGTCAGCCAATCCTTTGCAATAATCCAGAACCACATCATCAGTTATATTCAGCAGTTTATTTGTAGGAACATGTGCTTGTCTCATTGCTCTTCCCATGATTATTTCGTGCGGACTCATTCCGGTATTTCTATCAGGAATGCTTCTGAGTCCCATTAGAACAATTGGCAATGCATCCGGCCAATCTAACGATGTTGATGCACACATCTTTGCCAGTCTTGATTTTATTGTGCCATTCATTTGTTCAACAACTCCAGAAGCCTCTGGACAATATGCACAGTGCAATTTTTGCTCAATTTGGAATGCTTCACAGATTATTCTAATCACGTCATTGTTGAAGTGTCCTCCTCTATCTGATTCCAAAGTTACTGGGAAACCAAATCTAGGAATGAGTTCTCGTAGCAACAATTTTGCGACTGTAATACTGTCATTCCTTCTTGTAGGGTAAGCCTCCACCCACTTTGAAAACAGACACACTATGACAAGTACGTATTTCAGTCCTCTACATGGGGGTAACTGAATAAAATAAAGCTGCAATCTCACAAATGGACCTTCTGCCTTTCCTATTTTCCCAAAAACAATTATTGTTTTTCTTCCTGGATTATGCATTTGGCAAGTTAGACATCTCTGGCAAAGAGTCTCTGCTGCAGCCCTAAACCTTGGATTGTACCAATTTTGTCTGAAGAGCCTAATCATTGCGTCTCTCCCTACATGTGTGTCTCCATGATACATTCTGGCCATTTGTGAAATCAGACAGTCGGGCATGACTGGTCTGCCATCAGCATAAATCCATACATCGTTGTCTGCCCTTTGAGAACATCCCATTTTAATCCATGCATTTCTTTCATTCTCATCAGCATCATCTTGCAGTCGTTTCACATCATTCCATGTTTCAGGAGGTGCATACAGCATAAGTTGGCAGCTGATTCCCATTCTTTCAACCCTTTTATTGACTGACAACCTGTTTTTAGCACAGTGTTGAGCCACCAAATCTGCATATCTGTTACCGACTACCACCCAGTCATCTCCTGACTGGTGTGTGGCACATTTCACCACAGCCAATTCTTTTGGTAATTGTATTGCTTCCAACAGTTCCTTTACAAACTGTCCATTTTTAATAGGGGATCCTGAAGAAGTCATGAAATCCCTCTGCATCCACAATTGGCCAAAATCATGCACAACCCCCTAACCATATTGACTATCTGTAAATATAGTTACTTTCTGATTCTTCCCAATTTTGCACGCGTTTATTAAAGAAATTAATTCAGCTACTTGTGCAGATTTTACTCCTGGTAAATAGGATGCTTCGACTATTCCAGTTAATTCGCATACTGCATATGCTGCACTTAGTTTACCTTCTTCATGCCTTTGGCATGAACCGTCCACAAACAGCTCCCTGAGGGGTAGTTCCTGTATGTCAGGACGTGGTTTTGTGCACAATTCTGTGACTTGTAAACAATCATGTTCCTCTTCATCATCTTTAACTTCTTCATGATACGGGTCTGGTAATAATGTAACAGGGTTTACAATTGTGCACCTGACAATAGTTACATTTTCAGCACCTAAAATTATTCTTTCATATTTAGTCAGCCGACTAGGAGTAAGATGCTGAGTTCTGGTTCTTGTCAGCAGAATCACAACTGAGTGTGGAACAAACACCTTTACAGGATGTCCCATTACAATTGATTCACTTTGCTCAATGCTCAAACAGGTAGCAGCTACTGCTTTTAAGCAACCTGGCAATGCTGCTGCCACTGGGTCCAATGTAGCAGAAAAGTATGCTATAGGACGTCTGTCCAAACCATGTCTCTGAGTTAGGACTGAAAATGCACAATTTTCTCTCTCATGACAGAATAATGCGAATCTTCTTTTATAATCAGGCATGCCTAGGGCAGGAGCTTCGCATAAAGCACTTCTCAGTTTTACAAAAGCTCCTACACTTTCATCATCCCACTCAACTGGATCCTTTGCCTTCTTTTTCGTCATTTGAATTAAAGGCTTTGCTAGCAGAGAAAACCCTAGTATCCATTGTTGACAATAACCCACTATTCCAAGGAACATTCTCACTTCTCGTTGGGATACGGGCATTTGCATTTTCTTGATTAATTTTACTCTTTCAGAGGTTATCCTTCTTTTCCCCTCTCAATTCGGTGTCCTAGATATTTAACTGCTGTTGTACAAAACTGCAATTTTTCAGGTGAAACTTTATGCCCTTCTTCTGCCAAGTGATTTAATAGTGCAATGGAGTCGACAACACAATCCTCTCTAGTGTTAGATGCCACTAGCAGATCATCTATATACTGCACTAAGACTGAACTTCCTGGCATCACTAGTTTCTCTAAGCACTTTTTCAATATTTGATTAAAGATGGAAGGACTCTCTGTGTACCCTTGAGGAACACGATTCCATACATAGACTTTGTTCTCAAATTTAAATGAAAAAAGATACTGGCTATCTGGATGTAATGGTATGGAAAAGAATGCTTGGCATAAGTCAAATGCAAAGAAACAATTGATGGACGGAATGCTGGACAATGCAAACATTCACCCCAGTCACAGGATCTGGGTTAAATCCATCATTCTTTGCTCACCACACCACCCCAGTTTGGACCCAGCCATATGCAAATCAGTCTTGACCCTGTTCCTTGTGGGAACAGTCCAGCCCGAACTGCCAAGTCAGGTCCTCCCTGGACCGGAAACAAGCATCCTAGGACCGGTCTCAGGCATCACCCTTCTTCAGCCAGGCTAGCTTGAATCCAGTGGTGTAGTGAGCACGGGACCCACGTCTAGGCATACCCTTCCCACTTAGGGCGACAAATGCAAAGAAACAATTGATGGACGGAATGCTGGACAATGCAAACATTCACCCCAGTCACAAGGATCTGGGTTAAATCCATCATTCTTTTGCTCACCACACCACCCCAGTCTGGACCCAGCCATATGCAAATCAGTCTTGACCCTGTTCCTCGTGGGAACAGTCCAGCCCGAACTGCCAAGCCAGGTCCTCCTGGACCGGAAACAAGCATCCTAGGACCGGTTCAGGGCATCACCCTTCTTCAGCCAGGCTAGCTTGAATCCAGTGGTGTAGTGAGCACGGGACCCACGTCTGGGCATACCCTTCCCACTTGGGCTGACAAATGCAAAAGAAACAATTGATGGACGGAATGCTGGACAATGCAAACATTCACCCCAGTCACAGGATCTGGGTTAAATCCATCATTCTTTGCTCACCACCACCCCAGCTTGGACCCAGCCATATGCAAATCAGTCTTGACCCTGTTCCTTGTGGGAACAGTCCAGCCCGAACTGCCAAGCCAGGTCCTCCTGGACCGGAAACAGCATCCTAGGACCGGTTCAGGGCATCACCCTTCTTCAGCCAGGCTAGCTTGAATCCAGTGGTGTAGTGAGCACGGGACCCACGTCTGGGCATACCCTTCCCACTTAGGGCGACAAATGCAAAGAAACAATTGATGGACGGAATGCTGGACAATGCAAACATTCACCCCCAGTCACAAGGATCTGGGTTAAATCCATCATTCTTTTGCTCACCACACCACCCAGTTTGGACCCAGCCATATGCAAATCAGTCTTGACCCTGTTCCCTGTGGGAACAGTCAGCCCGAACTGCCAAGCCAGGTCCTCCTGGACCGGAAACAAGCATCCTAGGACCGGTCTCAGGGCATCACTCTTCTTCAGCCAGGCTAGCTTGAATCCAGTGGTGTAGTGAGCATGGACCACGTCTGGGCATACCCTTCCACTTAGGGCGACAAATGCAAAAGAAACAATTGATGGACGGAATGCTGGACAATGCAAACATTCACCCCCAGTCACAAGGATCTGGGTTAAATCCATCATTCTTTTGCTCACCACACCACCCCAGTTTGGACCCAGCCATATGCAAATCAGTCTTGACCCTGTTCCTTGTGGGAACAGTCCAGCCGACTGCCAAGCCAGGTCCTCCCTGGACCGGAAACAAGCATCCTAGACCGGTTTCAGGCATCACCCTTCTTCAGCCAGGCTAGCTTGAATCCAGTGGTGCAGTGAGCATGGAACCCACGTCTGGGCATACCCTTCCCACTTAGGCGACAAATGCAAAGAAACAATTGATGGACGGAATGCTGGACAATGCAAACATTCACCTCCAGTCACAAGGATCTGGGTTAAATCCATCATTCTTTTGCTCACCACACCACCCCAGTTTGGACCCAGCCATATGCAAATCAGTCTTGACCCTGTTCCTTGTGGGAACAGTCCAGCCCGAACTGCCAAGCCAGGTCCTCCCTGGACCGGAAACAAGCATCCTAGGACCGGTTTCAGGCATCACCTCTTCAGCCAGGCTAGCTTGAATCCAGTGGTGTAGTGAGCACGGGACCCACGTCTGGGCATACCCTTCCACTTAGGACTGACAAATGCAAAAGAAACAATTGATGGACGGAATGCTGGACAATGCAAACATTCACTCCAGTCACAGGATCTGGGTTAAATCCATCATTCTTTGCTCACCACACACCCCAGTTTGGACCCAGCCATATGCAAATCAGTCTTGACTCTGTCTTGTGGGAACAGTCCAGCTCGAACTGCCAAGCCAGGTCCTCCTGGACCGGAAACAAGCATCCTAGGACCGGTTTCAGGGCATCACCTTCTTCAGCCAGGCTAGCTTGAATCCAGTGGTGTAGTGAGCACGGGACCCACGTCTGAGCATACCCTTCCCACTTAGGGCTTGACAAATGCAAAGAAACAATTGATGGACGGAATGCTGGACAATGCAAACATTCACCCCCAGTCACAGGATCTGGGTTAAATCCATCATTCTTTGCTCATCACACCACCCCAGTTTGGACCCAGCCATATGCAAATCAGTCTTGACCCTGTTCCTTGTGGGAACAGTCCAGCTGACTGCCAAGCCAGGTCCTCCCTGGACCGGAAACAAGCATCCTGGGACCGGCTTCAGGGCATCACCTTCTTCAGCCAGGCTAGCTTGAATCCAGTGGTGTAGTGAGCACGGACCCACGTCTGAGCATACCCTTCCACTTAGGGCTGACAAATGCAAAGAAACAATTGATGGATCGGAATGCTGGACAATGCAAACATTCACCCCCAGTCACAAGGATCTGGGTTAAATCCATCATCTCTGCTCACCACACCACCCCAGTTTGGACCCAGCCATGCAAATCAGTCTTGACCCTGTTCCTTGTGGGAACAGTCCAGCTCGAACTGCCAGCCAGGTCCTCCTGGACCGGAAACAAGCATCCTAGGACCGGTTTCAGGGCATCACCCTTCTTCAGCCAGGCTAGCTTGAATCCAGTGGTGTAGTGAGCACGGGACCCACGTCTGGGCATACCCTTCCACTTAGGGCTTACAAATGCAAAAGAAACAATTGATGGACGGAATGCGGGACAATGCAAACATTCACCCCCAGTCACAAGGATCTGGGTTAAATCCATCATTCTTTTGCTCACCACACCACCCCAGTTTGGACCCAGCCATATGCAAATCAGTCTTGACCCTGTTCCTTGTGGGAACAGTCCAGCCCGACTGCCAAGCCAGGTCCTCCCTGGACCGGAAACAAGCATCCTAGGACCGGTTTCAGGGCATCACCCTTCTTCAGCCAGGCTAGCTTGAATCCAGTGGTGTAGTGAGCACGGGACCCACGTCTGGGCATACCCTTCCCACTTAGGGCGACAAATGCAAAAGAAACAATTGATGGACGGAATGCTGGACAATGCAAACATTCACCCCCAGTCACAAGGATCTGGGTTAAATCCATCATTCTTTTGCTCACCACACCACCCCAGTTTGGACCCAGCCATATGCAAATCAGTCTTGACCCTGTCCCAGCTAGCCTGGCTGAAGAAGGGTGATGCCCTGAAACCGGTCCCAGGATGCTTGTTTCCGGTCCAGGGAGGACCTGGCTTGGCAGTTCGGGCTGGACTGTTCCCACAAGGAACAGGGTCAAGACTGATTTGCATATGGCTGGGTCCAAACTGGGGTGGTGTGGTGAGCAAAAGAATGATGGATTTAACCCAGATCCTTGTGACTGGGGGTGAATGTTTGCATTGTCCAGCATTCCGTCCATCAATTGTTTCTTTTGTATTTGTCGCCCTAAGTGGGAAGGGTATGCCCAGACGTGGGTCCCGTGCTCACTACACCACTGGATTCAAGCTAGCCTGGCTGAAGAAGGGTGATGCCCTGAAACCGGTCCCAGGATGCTTGTTTCCGGTCCAGGGAGGACCTGGCTTGGCAGTTCGGGCTGGACTGTTCCCACAAGGAACAGGGTCAAGACTGATTTGCATATGGCTGGGTCCAAACTGGGGTGGTGTGGTGAGCAAAAGAATGATGGATTTAACCCAGATCCTTGTGACTGGGGGTGAATGTTTGCATTGTCCAGCATTCCGTCCATCAATTGTTTCTTTTGTATTTGTCGCCCTAAGTGGGAAGGGTATGCCCAGACGTGGGTCCCGTGCTCACTACACCACTGGATTCAAGCTAGCCTGGCTGAAGAAGGGTGATGCCCTGAAACCGGTCCCAGGATGCTTGTTTCCGGTCCAGGGAGGACCTGGCTTGGCAGTTCGGGCTGGACTGTTCCCACAAGGAACAGGGTCAAGACTGATTTGCATATGGCTGGGTCCAAACTGGGGTGGTGTGGTGAGCAAAAGAATGATGGATTTAACCCAGATCCTTGTGACTGGGGGTGAATGTTTGCATTGTCCAGCATTCCGTCCATCAATTGTTTCTTTTGTATTTGTCGCCCTAAGTGGGAAGGGTATGCCCAGACGTGGGTCCCGTGCTCACTACACCACTGGATTCAAGCTAGCCTGGCTGAAGAAGGGTGATGCCCTGAAACCGGTCCCAGGATGCTTGTTTCCGGTCCAGGGAGGACCTGGCTTGGCAGTTCGGGCTGGACTGTTCCCACAAGGAACAGGGTCAAGACTGATTTGCATATGGCTGGGTCCAAACTGGGGTGGTGTGGTGAGCAAAAGAATGATGGATTTAACCCAGATCCTTGTGACTGGGGGTGAATGTTTGCATTGTCCAGCATTCCGTCCATCAATTGTTTCTTTTGTATTTGTCGCCCTAAGTGGGAAGGGTATGCCCAGACGTGGGTCCCGTGCTCACTACACCACTGGATTCAAGCTAGCCTGGCTGAAGAAGGGTGATGCCCTGAAACCGGTCCCAGGATGCTTGTTTCCGGTCCAGGGAGGACCTGGCTTGGCAGTTCGGGCTGGACTGTTCCCACAAGGAACAGGGTCAAGACTGATTTGCATATGGCTGGGTCCAAACTGGGGTGGTGTGGTGAGCAAAAGAATGATGGATTTAACCCAGATCCTTGTGACTGGGGGTGAATGTTTGCATTGTCCAGCATTCCGTCCATCAATTGTTTCTTTTGTATTTGTCGCCCTAAGTGGGAAGGGTATGCCCAGACGTGGGTCCCGTGCTCACTACACCACTGGATTCAAGCTAGCCTGGCTGAAGAAGGGTGATGCCCTGAAACCGGTCCCAGGATGCTTGTTTCCGGTCCAGGGAGGACCTGGCTTGGCAGTTCGGGCTGGACTGTTCCCACAAGGAACAGGGTCAAGACTGATTTGCATATGGCTGGGTCCAAACTGGGGTGGTGTGGTGAGCAAAAGAATGATGGATTTAACCCAGATCCTTGTGACTGGGGGTGAATGTTTGCATTGTCCAGCATTCCGTCCATCAATTGTTTCTTTTGTATTTGTCTCCCTAAGTGGGAAGGGTATGCCCAGACGTGGGTCCCGTGCTCACTACACCACTGGATTCAAGCTAGCCTGGCTGAAGAAGGGTGATGCCCTGAAACCGGTCCCAGGATGCTTGTTTCCGGTCCAGGGAGGACCTGGCTTGGCAGTTTGGGCTGGACTGTTCCCACAAGGAACAGGGTCAAGACTGATTTGCATATGGCTGGGTCCAAACTGGGGTGGTGTGGTGAGCAAAAGAATGATGGATTTAACCCAGATCCTTGTGACTGGGGGTGAATGTTTGCATTGTCCAGCATTCCGTCCATCAATTGTTTCTTTTGTATTTGTCGCCCTAAGTGGGAAGGGTATGCCCAGACGTGGGTCCCGTGCTCACTACACCACTGGATTCAAGCTAGCCTGGCTGAAGAAGGGTGATGCCCTGAAACCGGTCCCAGGATGCTTGTTTCCGGTCCAGGGAGGACCTGGCTTGGCAGTTCGGGCTGGACTGTTCCCACAAGGAACAGGGTCAAGACTGATTTGCATATGGCTGGGTCCAAACTGGGGTGGTGTGGTGAGCAAAAGAATGATGGATTTAACCCAGATCCTTGTGACTGGGGGTGAATGTTTGCATTGTCCAGCATTCCGTCCATCAATTGTTTCTTTTGCATTTGTCGCCCTAAGTGGGAAGGGTATGCCCAGACGTGGGTCCCGTGCTCACTACACCACTGGATTCAAGCTAGCCTGGCTGAAGAAGGGTGATGCCCTGAAACCGGTCCCAGGATGCTTGTTTCCGGTCCAGGGAGGACCTGGCTTGGCAGTTCGGGCTGGACTGTTCCCACAAGGAACAGGGTCAAGACTGATTTGCATATGGCTGGGTCCAAACTGGGGTGGTGTGGTGAGCAAAAGAATGATGGATTTAACCCAGATCCTTGTGACTGGGGGTGAATGTTTGCATTGTCCAGCATTCCGTCCATCAATTGTTTCTTTTGTATTTGTCGCCCTAAGTGGGAAGGGTATGCCCAGACGTGGGTCCCGTGCTCACTACACCACTGGATTCAAGCTAGCCTGGCTGAAGAAGGGTGATGCCCTGAAACCGGTCCCAGGATGCTTGTTTCCGGTCCAGGGAGGACCTGGCTTGGCAGTTCGGGCTGGACTGTTCCCACAAGGAACAGGGTCAAGACTGATTTGCATATGGCTGGGTCCAAACTGGGGTGGTGTGGTGAGCAAAAGAATGATGGATTTAACCCAGATCCTTGTGACTGGGGGTGAATGTTTGCATTGTCCAGCATTCCGTCCATCAATTGTTTCTTTTGCATTTGTCGCCCTAAGTGGGAAGGGTATGCCCAGACGTGGGTCCCGTGCTCACTACACCACTGGATTCAAGCTAGCCTGGCTGAAGAAGGGTGATGCCCTGAAACCGGTCCCAGGATGCTTGTTTCCGGTCCAGGGAGGACCTGGCTTGGCAGTTCGGGCTGGACTGTTCCCACAAGGAACAGGGTCAAGACTGATTTGCATATGGCTGGGTCCAATCTGGGGTGGTGTGGTGAGCAAAGAATGATGGATTTAACCCAGATCCTTGTGACTGGGGGTGAATGTTTGCATTGTCCAGCATTCCGTCCATCAATTGTTTCTTTTGCATTTAACACCAGTAAAAGGCAGGTGTTAAATCCTTGCTGCTAACGTGCCATATCGCCTGTTTTTGGATCGCAGATCTGGCTGGTCGTTGAGAATATCGCGAAGCGGTGTTTTTGCGTGTTTTTGCACGGGAACGCCTACTCTGCATATCATTAGCGTTAGTTGTCGCTCTCATCCGTGGCGATGTTTTTTGCAGAAGCTATAGCTGGATAAATGGCGATATCGGCAGTTTGCACCAGCTTGAGAATAGGGCGATAAATCTATCGCCACTTTTGTGGCGCTAAAGTGCCGATAAATCGGCGATAAGTCCTTGAGAATTTGCCCCATAGCTTCAAGCCAAGCAATGTAGTCTGACTGCTGCAGTATACAATCTGCAGTGGCACCTGTCAAAGCAACCCTTTTTGCAGGCAATGGCCTCCCTCCTAAATATTAATAGGTCACCTGTTTGTAAGCACTGTAGCCCACAAGGTAGGGTGCATGGTGTTAAAAATTGAGAAATGCTGAAAATTAAAATCACTATAAGGCTCACTTGCGGAATTGCAGGAATTTGGTGACTCCATGTTACTCTTTTAACACAGAGTTCCAGCCAAATTCCACCAATCGAGCAATATGATGACATTGGAAACAACGCGGGACTCCAGCAAGCAAGTTGGCGAGAGAGATTTGTCATCCCCTAGTGTGATTTATGTTCGCTAGCAAGCCTTCCAGCATGATTTTCTAACGCGAGAGATTGCTGTCAGAGGGCTGCTTCTCAAGTACATTTTCTACTTGGGAAGCTTCAAAATCAACTCAAAATAGTTTTTGGAGTAGGTATTCTACCCAAACAGACAGTTCAAGTAGTTTTTATAGTGTGAAATGCATTTTTTTAATTTACTTTTTTAAATTAGCAGATAGGAAGTGCCACAGACTTCCTCTTCCTGTCCAGAAGTCTCCTACCACTGCTTTGTCTGGTCCTTGGTCATTTTCATTTGGATTTTGAGGAAAGGATCACTCTCTTCTTTGTCTACAATCCCTGCTGAATATAGCTTTGGAGTTTAAGGATTTGTATGTGAGAAATCAAGTAAGTTAAAGAATGTTTGTATACATTTATTGTTTGATGGAGGGCATCCACAAGTACTTTTTTTTCTTGCATTTTTAAATTTGATTGTGAGTGGCCTAGAGTTGCAGTAGGGGCCTTTTTTGCATTCATATTTTCTAAGGGATAAAAGTTTCCAAATTTTTGGGAGGGCTGGGGGCCTGGTTTTAAAGTATTTTTTCCCCATTTTGTTTCATGTTGTTTGTGAATTTTGCACTAGTATTTTGCTCATGTTACTGTCTGGGGCCTAGTCTGCCCATGGGCCACGGCCAGCCAGCACTAGGCATTAGGTATATATTAAAAAACTTTTTTCTGTGCTGTATGATTTTTTAAAACATCTATTGAGTAATCGACGGCCTTGTATTAAATGCAAAATGTTTTTTTTTTTTGCAATTTTGAGTTTATCTGTAAAGTGCTAACGTGTATTTTGGTGGCGTAATTTTTGATGCCTTGGGGTGGTTGTGGTTGGGGATTTTTATTGCGACTTGATGCTTGTTTTTGGCATTGATTAATTAATGGTAGTGTTTTCTTCTTTCTTTACCGTGCTTTCTTTCTTTGCTGGCCAAGTAACAATTTTTTGTGTGGCCAGTATGTTTGTGTGTTTGCTATAGAACATCATTTTGTCTTTGTTCTAGGCCTACTTTGTTCACCATGCCATGTAGCAGGACAGCCATTTAGTGTAGCCAGTGGGCTTTTACCATAGGCCTGCATGTGTTCTTTGTTGTCCATACCTTCGCCCTTGGTGGCCATGTGTCAAAGCAGACATTATGTCTTGGCAGTGTGCTTTTGCCATAGTCCTGCATGTGCTATTTGTTGTCCATGTCTTCACCCTTGGTGGCCATGTAGTAGGGTGGCTTTTTTGTGTAGCCAGTGTACTCTGCTTTTGCCATAGGCCTGCATGTGTTCTTTGTTGTCCATACCTTTGCCCTTGGTGGCCATGTGGCAGGGGGGCCCTTTTATATAGCCAGTGTGTTTTGTTTTGCATTAGGCCTGTATGTGTTCTTTGTTGTCCATGCCTTTGTCCTTGGTGGTCATGTTGCATTGCAGACATTTTGTGTAACCAGTTTGCTTTGCTTTTGCCATAGGCCTGCATGTTTTCTTTGTTGTCCATGCCTTCGTCCCTGGTGATCATTTAACTGACAGACAGTTTGTGTAGTCAATGTGCTTTTGTCATAGTCCTGCATGTGTCCTTTGTTGTCTATGACTTCATCCTTGGTGGCCACATGGCAAGCTGCACATTTGTGTAGCCAGTGTCCTTTCCTTTTGCCATTGGCCTGCATGGGTTCTTTGTTATCCATGCCTTCACCCTTGGTGGCCATGTGGCCAGCAGACATTTTATGTAGTCAGTGTGCTTTTACCACTGGCCTGCATGTGTTTATTGTTGTCCATGCCTTCGCCTTTGGTTGCCATGTGGCAGGGCAGTCCTCATGTACAGCCAATGTGCTTTGCCTTTGCCATAGACCTGCATGTGTTCTTTGTTGTCTATGCCTTCTTCCTTGGTTGCCATGTGGCAGGGCGGCAATTTTGTGTAGCCAATTTGCTTTGCTCTTACCATAGGCCTGCATGTTTTCTTTGTTGTCCATGACTTCTTGCTTGTTGTTATGAACATGTGGCCGGTGGCCATTTTGTGTAGTTAGTGTGCTTTTACCATAGGCCTGCATGTGTTCTATGTAGTCCATGCCTTCACCCTTGGTGGCCATGTGTCAAGCAGATATTTTGTCTTGGCAGTGTGCTTTTGCCATAGATCTGCCTGTGCTTTTTGTTGTCGATGTCTTCCACTTGGTGGCCATGGGGCAGGGTGGCCATTTTCTGTAGGCAGCGTACTTTGCTTTTACCATAGGCCTGCATGTGTTCTTTGTTGTTCATACCTTCGCTATTGGTGGCCATGTGGCAGGGCTGACTCTTTGTGTAGCCAGTGTCTGTTTCTTTTGCCACAGGCCTGCATGTGTTCTTTGTTGTCCATGCCTTTGTCCTCAGTGGCCATTTGTCGGGGTTCCATTCTGTATATCCAGTGTGCTCTGCTTTTGGCATAGGCCTGTATGTGTTCTTTGTTGTCCATGCCTTCACCCTTGGTGGCCATGTTTCAGGGTGGACATTTTGTGTAGCCAGTGTACTTTGCTTTTGCTATAGGCATGCATGTTGTCTTTGTTGTCTATGCCTTCACCCTTGGTGACCATGTGGCTGGCAGAAAGTTTGTGAGGTCAATGTGCTTGTGCCATAGGCCTGCATTTGTTCTTTGTTGTTTATGGCTTTGTCCTGGTGGCCACATGGCAGGGTGGCCATTTGTGTAGCCAGTGTCCTTTACTTTTGCCATAGGCCTGCATGTGTTCTTTGATATCAATGCCTTCGCCCTTGGTGGCCATGTGGCCAGCAGGCATTTTATGTAGTCAGTGTCCAGCAGATATTTTATGTAGTCAGTGTGTTTTACCACAGGTCTGCATGTGTTGTTTGTTGTCCATGCCTTTGCCCTTGGTTGCCATGTGGCAGGGCAGTCCTCGTGCAGCCAGTGTGCTTTCCTTTGGCCATAGGCCTGCATGTGTTCTTTGTTGTCCATGCCTTCGCCCTTGGTTGCCATGTGGCAGGGCGGCCATTTTGTGTAGCCAATGTGATTTGCTTTTACCATAGGCCTGCATGTTTTCTTTGTTGTCCATGCCTTTTTGCTGGTTGTCCTCAACATGTGACCGGCAGCCATTTTATGTAGCCAGTGTGTAAATCCTTTTCTTCCACTTTTCAAAGATATTTTCTAGGGACATTGATAGAAGTGGCCTATACCTTCTTTTTTGTGTTAATTTTTCTTTTTTCCCTGATATGAGTTTACTGTTCTTGAGGATGATTGTAATACAGTGTTCTTCTACGCATTTTTTTCCATTTCATCTGTGTCTCAATGCCTCCCATAGGAATTCTCATAGTCCCTAAGGAGACACCAGCAATTACTTTTTTTCAATTATTTGATTTGTCTCTGCTCCGGCTCCCTGCCATGGGTGTCTCATAGGTCATAGATGCACACCAGCAATAATTCCTGCCTGCCATAGGTGTGTCATAGGCCATAGGTGTACATCAGCAATAATGTTTTAAGGATTATTACATTTTCCCGTGCACCCCGTGCCTGCCACAGGTGTCTCATAGGTGCACAGCAGCAAAAATTATGTTACGGGTTATTCTATTTTCCCCTGCATCCCCTATCTGCCATAGGTATCTCATATGCCATAAGTGCACAACAGCAATAATTGTTTGAAGATTTATTCCATTTTCCCCTGCACCCCCTGCCTGCCCCTGCCTGCCCCTGCCTTCTCATTGGCTTTAGAGGCATATAAAGTAACCTTTTCAAGCTGTTTGTTATTAAAATATTATGTTTATGCATAGTTTGGAATGGATACATTATTGTTAATTATTTGTGATGACCTCAGTAAATTATATTGTCTGTCGATTCAAACTGCAAACGCCATGTTTCTCAGATTTTTCCCCTGGTTGTTTGCTTTTAACGGCACAAGAGACATCACACACAGTACTGCTAGACAGAAGGCCATCAGTGAAATGAAATGAAATGAAATGAAATGAAAGGTGGTATTTGTAAAGCACTGACTGTCACTCCGAAGGGAACATCCTGGCGCTGATACTGAGGTGAGATAACACTCAAAGGATCTTAAATGAGAGAGAGGCAAAGTTCGTCTGTTGCTTCAAAGATCCAGGTTTTTAGAGCCTTTCTATATTGGGTTTCGGTTTTTAGCATTCTCAGTTGCAGAGGCAGTAGGTTCCAAGCTCTGGAACCTAATACTGCTATTGTTTTACCTCCTTTAGTTTTGCATCGAAAGTTGGGAGGTTTGAGCAGGTTAGCTGATGAGGACCTGAGAGTTCTGTTTGTAATATAGGGGTGAATCTAGATGAAAGATATTTTGGTCCTATCTTAAGTGACGCTTTGAAGGTGATTAGAAGAATTTTAAACAGAATTCTCTTATGTAATGGGAGCCAGTGAAGGGTTTGAGGGCTGCAGATGCGGAAGACCTTCGAGGAAGTCTTAAAACAAGCCGTGCTGCTGCGTGTTGGACCACTTGGAGTCTTTTTACTGTTTTTTTGCTGGCTCCTGCCAGGAGGCTATTGCAGTAGTCAAGTCGCGAAAGAATTAAAGCGACTGCTACTGATTTCCTTGCTGCGAGAGGGAGTAAGTCAAAAAAAATTCTCAGGGATCTTATAATGCTGAAGCAGGTCCCTGCTACCTTCACTGCGTGTGGTTGGAAGGTGAGGGCGGAGTCAAACTGCACTCCCAGATTTCTTGCTACTTTCACAGTCTCAGGCGGGGGTGAAGTACCCTCTGGCCACCAATCGCTTGGTAAAAATGAGACTTCTTTCCCTATAGGTAGAATCTCAGTCTTGCTGGTGTTGCACCTAAGGTGGTTGTCCTTCATCCACTGAAGGACCTTGGTCAAACATCTTTTAAAGTTGAGTTCTGCGTCCTTGGAGTTCTGATCGAGAGATAGTATCATTTGGGTATCGTCTGCGTAGGAGGTAACTTCGATCCCGCATGATGCGATCAATGAGATAAGTGGAGTCATATAAACGTTAAACAACAGTGGACTCAGTGTGGACCCCTGAGGCACCCCCGTTGTGATGGTCCGTTCGACAGATAGGAAAGTTCCCAGCGACACGACTTGCCTGCGCTTAGAAAGGAAGGATTTTATCCATTCTAGAGCGGTATTCGAGATACCGCTAGATTTGAGTCTTGATAGGAGGATGCTGTGTGATATAGTATCAAACGCGGCCGATAGGTCGAGTAGGATCAACACAGCCTTCCTACCTCTGTCTGCTATAATTTTTCAAGTGTCGGTAATTTCCAAAAGTGCAGACTCAGTGGAGTGTTTGGGACACAAACCGGATTGTTGTGGGTGGAGGATGTTGGCCATCTCGATAAAGTTGGATAATTCTTTATGAACAAATCTTTCTGTGATTTTACCTAAAGCGGGAAGCAGTGATATAGGACGAAGGTTGGAGAGTACTGCTGAGTCAATATTTAGCTTCTTTTTTAGGGGTTTCACTATTGCTAGTTTCCAGTCCTCAGGCACGGTCCCTGCGCTTAAGGATGAGTTAACAATCTGGTTTATGACTGGGTTAATTGTGTCTACGATTTGGTGGAGGATTATGGGAGGACAGGCATCTAGGGGAGAGCCTGATTTGCATGCTAGGATTGCTTCTCGAGTTTGATCCAGTGACACTGGTTTAAATGAACACATGGAGTATTTAGTGGCTTCTGGTCCGTGCTCAGGGACGGCATATTTGGTCGGGCCTGGGTCCGTAGTGAAGTCCTTTTTAATATTCATAATCTTATCTTCAAAATAGAATGATATTTGATCGCATAATCTCTGGGATGGGGGTATTTCTTTTTGAAGTGCTTTAGGATTGGTATAGGACTGTACGACAGAGAAAATTATTTTTTGATCTAAATTAGCCTCTAATATTTTGTTTGAGTAGTATTCTTTTTTGGCTAGTCTGATCTGCATATAGTAAAGTTTTCTGCTTGCTTTATACGCTTGTTTTTCTGCTACGTTATAACTTCTTCTCCATTTCCGCTCTTGTTGTTTGCATTGGAGATGTGCTTGTTTGAGAGTAGGTGTAAACCAGGGGGTTTGCTGGGGTGTTTTATTTTCATAATTTTTTTCCTGATTTTAACTTGTGTGATAAGTTCATCACTGACAGTAGTCATCCAATTATGGAAGAGACGTGAGTCTGCTATGGTGTTCCCTATCAGAGTAGGCACCAGAGCCTGTGCGGTAGTAACCAGCTTAGGACTGTGAGCTAGTTGTGTCCAATTACGCTTGGGCTGCATGCTAATTGGTTGTTTGTCTCGATGATTTGTCAAAGGGATCTTTAACGTAAAGGGCACAAAATTGTGGTCTGACCATGTTTGGGGGATGGGTTGGTCGGTAGCAAGGAGGGTGAGGTTAGAGCAGACCCCGTACAATGTGTGGCCAGCTCGATGTGTAGGGGCGTCTACCATCTGGATTAGCCCTAACATTTCTGTTATTTGGAGGAAATTTTCTACGCCTGGCTCTTTTTTGTCTTCTAGGTGTAGGTTGAAGTCACCTAGTAATGTAAAGTTTGCATATCTAAGTAAGAGGTGACTTAGGGTGTCCCCTAGCGATTCAATGAAAGTGGTGCTAGGACCCGGTGGCCGATAGATCAGGCCTCCTGAGAAGGACACTGAGGCATTTAATGAGATGCAGAATCCAAGACTTTCTGCTCCCTTGCGTGTATCTATTTCAAAGTTTGCACAATGAAGTGTGTCCCTGAGAATAATAGCCAAACCCCCTCCTCTGGTGTCTTCTCTGTCATTTCTGCAGATCGTGTACCGTGGTGGTACGACTATCGCAATGTCTGGGTTGCACCAATCTTTCAACCAGGTCTCCGTAATAAATAGAAAGTCTAGTTGTTGTTCCATTATTAAGTCTCTAATGTCTTGACTGTGTTTGCACATAGAGCGGGCATTTATTAGTCCCCCTTTTATTTGGACAGTGTTGATGGGTGCAACTAATTTGTGCTTGTCCGTTGCTATAGGAATTTCTAATTTGCAATGGTGACACACCACCTGAGTCCTCCTCTGCTTCCACTCGGGCAGCTAAGTGGCAACTGCCAAAGTTAAGAAAGAAAATGAAGATGGCCTCAAATAAGGGTGTTCCTGCCAAGAAAGTGGCCTCTAAGGAAGAGAAGAAGAAGAAGATTGACACCACTGGCCTGCGGCCCTCCACCTTTAACAGGAAACCTGTTGTACCTGACGCACCCTCCTCTGGGCATGAAAAGGCTGGGAGCAGCACTCCCGCATCAATGGCACCACCCCAACCTAAGGCTTAGGCCAAATCCATGTCTCTCAGCGATGCAGCCACTGCAGTCATGGCAACAATCAGTGAATCTGAACTGGATTTGTTTCAGTCACAAAGTATCCAATTATTGCAAGAAAGTGAACAACAGGAGCCGCAGACAGCAACAGATCTTCCTGAAATAGGAGCAGAACAGGAAGTCAAGCTTCCTGCCGAGCAAGATGTTGCTCTTCAACCATTGCCTTCATGATCTCCAGCAAGAAAAAGAAAGGGCACTCCACCGTCTACTTCAAGCCCCCCTTCTGATGATCTGTACATGGATTGGACCCTGGCAGAGTCAGGGACCTGTCCCGAGAGACAAGGGAAAAGGAAAGTTTCTGAAAGCCTTAGAATTATGGAAAGTGACGGTATTGACAATGAGCAAGTGATTGTCAATATGAAGGGAAGCTCAGAGGACACCAAAATGAACCCTCCTATTCAACCTGCTAAGAGGGATGTGGGTCCACCACCACCAACTCTGCCTGCTTCCATATTTGTAAGACCGCCATTGAGACCTGCATCAATCACTAACACCGTTGAAGAACACTGTACAGAGAGGCAAACAACACAGTCACCTACTACCAGTTTGTCAGGCATTGGCACACTAAAAAAATGATCCTCCCTAGTTTGAGACTTCTTTGTGATTAGCAAGCAGGAGGATAACATTCCAATATGCTCCATTTGCCACACAAGTGTTTGTCGAGGTATACCAGGTTTGCACTACAGTACTGTGGGGCCAAATGTCCCATCTGAAAAAAATCACACATTCAGGTGGGAAGAGCGCCCATAAAAAGATAGGTGCTGGTGGTGGCGGTAATGAGAGAGGTGAAGCATCTCAGTTCACAGTGATTGAAAAAGAAAGTGATCATTAGGAAGAAGAGAATGACGGCATTACACAAAGCAGCATTGTCCCCTGTAGTGTGCCAGCATCACCCGCATCAGCAACCTCCAAATGGCACAAGACACAGATGCAAACACAGCCGCATACAGTGTTTCCCGCAAGATGCGCATTGAGTCTACCATCTCCCTCTCCGGATGTCACCTGTGTCAGTGGCACCGCAAAAGAAAAAACTCCTAGCTACAATTACGGTAATGGTTAGGCAGGAGAGGCCCTACGAACACAACCACCCAACAGCATGTGTGTACAATGGGAAGCTGGCTAAAATCTTAGCACTGGACCTCCTCCCTTTTACTTTTATGGAAGAAGTGGAAGGTTCCCTGCTGGACCTATTTTTCCAGAGTTACTGTTCCAGCACTCCATCATGATGTGCTGCAACTGGCTGGCCAAGTTATGCAGCAGAGTGCTCTTTAGAATATCCACTTGATGTCAAGCAACTGTTTTCTTGTGTATTACTTTACACTAGATCTCTTTTGTGAGGTTAGGCAACAGCTAGTTGCAGGTTTCAGCACTGAAGACAGTTTTAAGGGCATTCGGCAGGATGTAACAGGAGTGATGTTTTCTGTGGAGAAATCCCATTCAGCTGTAAAAATATTAGAAGAGTTTAATAGCAAGGTGTTTGAATAGCTTCGACCCAGAGACCTCAGAATTGGATTTTATGACCCGGTCAATGGCAGCAATATAGTCATGGCCATGGCAGATGGTGGATATTTCACGGTTCTGTGTCTAGTGCATTGTATCAAGCTGATTATGCAGGACTTTCTAGAAAAAAAAGACATAGTCAGCAACATACTGGCCACCTGCTGAAAAATCTGTACTCATTTCAGTCATTCTTTTAAAGCCCAGAAGCAGTTGAGGATCATTCAGGATACAATTAGAGTACCAGTTAAAGCCTTCATACAGAAGGTGCCAACATGCTGGAACTCCACCTACTACATACTGCAATGTCTGAGCAGTAACGACCAATCAACGACTATGTCCTTTAAAGGAGAGGGGATGCAACTGGGAAAAGCATTACAATGGAGGTGGGGAAATGGGAGCTAGTCAAGTGCCTGACACAAATGTTACTTCCTTTTGATGTTTTCACAGGGGAAGTCAGCAAGGAGGGCAGTACAATGTACCAAGCAATCCCGTTGTTACATCTACTATAGGACCAGTTGAAAAGGTGGAGCAAAAGTTTGCAGTGTGAACGAAGAAGCAAACGAGTTGATTCAGAGCTTAATCCTTTGTTTGGCTGCTAACCCAAAGCTGCAAAGAGAGATTGGATCCTCCAAAGAGTACATATTTGTTACAATACTTGATCACGATACAAAGAAATACTGGCCACTTTCATTCTTTTTTCAGCAGGGGATATTTCACTTTGTAAGATTTTGGATTGTTGATCAAGTGAGTGAGCTGGAAGAAAAACGGCTGGAAGTTAAATACCTGGGCAGCAGTTCTGGTGTCCAGTCTTTAATATCCAGAGAGGCCCAGTGCTGTTGTCTCACAGCCAACACCATCATCACCAGCAACACAAGCAATAGAAGAATCCAACTCAACCTCTGCAATGGCTTGGTTTCAAGTGGCAGGGCTTAAGTCAAGTGCAGAGGTGAAGGCAACAGAGGTCGAACAAGTGGCAGCACCAATGAACATTCAGATGATGATCCAAGACTATCTCTATGACCCAAATGAGGTCTACCTGGATCAAAGCCCATTGGTCTATTGAGTATGGGTATGGGAAGATGCACCAATAGCCAGAGCTCAGCAGGCTGGCAATAAAGGCTTGTCTAATAGCCAGTGTGTCTTCTGAGCGTGTGCTCAGTGCAGCTGGTGTAGTTGTCAGTCAGAACGATCAGTCTCTCACCTTAAAAAGTAGAGAGATTGAACATGAGTAAAATGAACAAACACTTCATACCACAAGATTATACTGTTCCTGAAACAGCACAGGAGGAGGATGAGGGCAAAGGGTAAGACTCAAGTGAGTTAGCTGATAAGTGTCTGAGGGAACTCCCTGAGTTTGAGGACAAACTATACTTCCCTGACTAAGTAACCCACAACAAACCATACTTATATATAATCAAACTACTTTGAGGAAACAAAATAAATA
The DNA here is from genome assembly GCA_963921515.1 of Calotriton arnoldi. Lineage (NCBI taxonomy): Eukaryota > Metazoa > Chordata > Amphibia > Caudata > Salamandridae > Calotriton > Calotriton arnoldi. The sequence goes on from CAWUFW010007948.1 coordinate 696,449, forward strand.
GAAGAACATTTATATATTAGGGGTCTGGCTTATGCTGTCCCATTTAGTCACATTTATAGAGTGGACCCATGTGCAGACAAGAAGTCTTCATTTGCTTAAAGGAAATCAAAACAATGCCTCCCATCCCTATCCTTCTCTTTTTTCATTCCCTAGCTTGGCTGCCAGTAAAGATCATCATTAATAATGCAAGACAGCCTTTGTATATCCCTTCCATGGGAAATGAGATGCAACAGACAAATGTGCACTGTGCTTGGAACAGGTGACTATTGCAACAATGGGTGATATATTGACTGACTGATGATTCATGTGATGGCTGGGAGGGTTTTGTAACTAATTTTTAAACTTGATTAGTAATGTCTGGGTCCCTGGGGATGATTCTGCCTGAATGCTTGCCTTTCTTTCAGATTTCAATATAATTAATTACATGGTCTTTTGGTGTACTTCCTTTTTTCAGGTTCTTCCAAGACCAGTCAGTTAAGTTACAAAACTACACAAAATGCTCAAATTGTTTTGCTTGACTTGATTATCAACAGGTCAATTTAATTTGGGGTGGGCTCGGGACGGGGTCTGGGCAGGACTTCCAAAAAAGCCAGTAGAAGGAAGCTAGGAACAATGCCTATCAACCTAAATGGTAAAACACATTACTCAAAGACTAAGAGGCCTACTCCTGTGGACAGGAGAGTTGTGCTTTGATCAGGAAAATGCAGAGTAGTGGCTCCAATGTCAAACTCTAATTAGGTGGTTGTGGTCTGGGGGAGTGTCATTGGACACATGTTACATGATGAATGAACAAAGCTAAATGGTATTGACATTGTTGGTATTAATCAGCCTGGTACATGCAGCTACTTGTCTGGGATTTGTAGAGAGATTGTTCTCACTTCTCAGTTAATCGCACACTACTGTACCAGCCTATGCTTTGCCCTCTTTAACCTCATCCACTATTAACCTTGCCTGTCCTTGTCTCCACAATATTGACATTTACTTTTTTGCTTTCCATAGTCCTTCTCATCTTCTGCACGAAAACTCTATAACAATCCTGCTTGGACCGATTCAGCCCTGCACCCAAGATTGGCATTCTGAGAAGCAGACGGCATTTTTATTTACAGTATAATGTTTATTTTCCTAACAATACCAATTTTGAGAACTGTGTGGGGCCTCCCTATTTTGTATTTTTCAACCATAGTTAACATAACAATTAGATAACATGGTACTCTGAGACTAAAGGGCTGTTTACGTTTGGTAACTTAACTGTCTTCTTTCTACAACAGATGTGAAGATGATGTGCTGCTCATTGACTTGATGAATCTTGTGCTTGTTTTTGTCTCACCTTTCTCCAGCTCCTCCTTTATCATCCATTCATGAAACCCCTAACCCTCTTTCCCCAGTTTGTGTGATCTATTGAGTAGAGAGTGACTTTATAATTTACAACATGAATGTATCACACACTTGGAGGGGCAAATGTGGTTAAAGCTAGGCCAACTGTTATAGGATCTTTTTAACTAAACAATAGCCCACACCAGCCCTACTACACACCCTGGCATGAAAGGGACATCATAATAGTGCAGAGTATTAGAACAATGTCCGTCCCTGGATAGCTAGTATTAGAGTGCACTATGGCCTGATTAACAAAGGTATGTTACACTTTTGGTATAAGTTTACTCCTGCAGTGTAACTGTACTACCAGTACCTTTACAAGAAGTAACTAACTTAATGAGTAGTAACTAACTAGTCGTTCAACTTTTAAAATAATAGGAGTTACTTACGACTCGCAAATTTACTGCTCGTAAAGTTACTGATGGAAAATGTACTAGTTGTAAACTTATACTGCAAGAGTAAAGTAACACTAAAATTGTAACTTTACCATTTTGAATCAAAATATCTGCAACATGGAGTAATATTATTCTGATTCCTGACTCAAGGTTTCTGTAAGTTTAGTTTTCATTTTTTAACTACATTAAATACGAGCTTCCCAGATTGCTTGCTAGTTGTTTGTTTGACTTTTTTGTCATAGTGGTCACGATTTTGTAGTATTCACAAACTCTGTGTTTCCTTTCAGGGTAGTTGACTGTGATGGATACATCTCCTGAAGAGTCCTGCAATCAGAGTTCAACTTTCAAGCATCCTTCAGAATAGGCAGGACCTAATTTTTGTGATGTCTTCCCTGTTAGGGCTACCACCAGAATTAAGAAAGATGTTTGGGAAACCCTGCAATAAGGTTTATGAAGATTGAGAGAGAGAGCAGGCATTGCTTAATCTATTCAGATAAAAACTAGTTAAGAACTTAGTACTGAACATTTTCTCGAGAAGGAATTTTTGTGTATGTTTGCACTTGACAGACCCTATTAGTGGTCAATAGTTAAAGAGGTTAGGACAAGGGCAGTAACTAACTAGTATACAAGTATCAATAATAGGTGGCTGGGTGCTACAAAACATTATCAAAATAAAAGTCAAACATATGTACTATAGTCAGTTTTCCATTCCCACTCTGGTAGTGGGGTACACTAGAATGTACGAAGAGGTAAGTTAACCTACTAAAGAATAAATACATGGCAAGCAACTTCATGTAGGGAAAGTCTAGTGGGAAAAGTAGATGTATAGTATAGTGTGTGACAATTTCAGAGGACAGCTTCTCGTTTCGCTCTCATAAAGCACAATGCTACAGTAACTAGCATTGCAAAGACAGATACGAAAGAAGATAAAGGCCCCTTTATTTTTTTGACATGAGAAACCCACCCTCTCCACCCAGAACAGGCCCACCTCGTCCCTGCAATATCTCAAAAATGTCCCTTTCCCCAAATCCATTTCCTACCCTCTCTACCCACAACATGCCAACCCCCCTCCCCAAGCAAAACCCCAAAAATCCCCCTTTCCCCAAACCCCCTTCCCACCCTCTCCCCCCGACAATGGGCCCTCCCACCAAAAAACTTTCAATAAAAGAGGTCTCTGAGGGCATCCAGGTACTCTCCGACATCGGCCACCTCCCAGATCAGGTTCTTCTGGCTAAGCCTGATGAGTGCCAGCTCAGGGAGGATGCAGTAGTGGAGGCGGTTGGTTGATGATGAGTGTGAGAAGTTGGCCTGGTATATGCTGTCCACTAATTAAAGTGGGCACCCTGTACCAGTCCAAACAACCCTTTTAGTGATTTAAGAGGTCAAAGATAACCTTAGAAAGCTATCCAAGTGGTAGCTTAGTCTTGAAGAAATGTTAAGCAGCTTCTTTTACCAGAATGCAACCTTATAGTATTGGTTAAATGAAAGGAAAACCACACAGTAGTTATAAAAATATGTATTTATTGTTATAACACACTCCAAGTACGACACAGTATCTTCAACACGAGGATACTCACAAAGCACACAAAACTGTGGCACAGAAACAATAGTAAATAGCACTAATACACAGTGGGCTCCAGGGGTAGACCAAACGATATACTAAAATAGTGGTATAAGAACCATGACTCGAGTCAAGACAGTGTCTAGAGGATGTAGAATCACTGGGACCCCAAGGAACCACCCAAGATGAGTACGTAGGGACCCCACGGAGGACGGGTGCAGTGTGGGAACACAACCGCATGCGCCGTACAATTCTATGGGACAGTCGCAGTTGCCGTTTTAAAGTTTAAGGACCCTTCTAAGTGGACTTTGAAGAAACCCTGTGGAAGTTAGGAGGTTGGAGAGCCACCCCACCCATGGATACTGTAGTACCAGAATTACCTATCCCAGGGAAGCCGGGTGCATAGGTCTGAAGTGGCGTCGGAAACCGCCATCGATCTCTATGTAGGACTTCGAAGAAGAGCCACTGCTGGGAAGAAGAAATGTGTCCATCGGAATCCAAAGGTGGATTCTTGTTGAAGAGTACCTGAAAGCAGAAGAGACAGAGTCTGGGTCAGTCAGGAGTGACCAGGGGCTCGGTAGACGAATGCCCACCAATGTCAGGTGCTTCAGGTGCGTTGAGGGGGTTCTTGACACTGCAGCCACCGGAACCAGGAGATGTCGAGGATGACCAGGAGCTAGATACGAGCTGCCCCACAAAGGATGTCGAGTGCTGAGGGGTCAGTGTCTGGAGGGAGCACCAACAAGCCTTGGCAGCGACAACCCATGAAGAAGGTCAAGAAGGGTTACGGTTTGGACCAGCAAGGTCCAGGAGCCTCAACAAACACAGGGGAGTAGGAAAAAGCCTGGAGCAACCAGAGGAGCCAAGAAAAGCAGTGTTGATCCTCAAGAGGATCCACAGGCCGGAGGCACAGGAGTCGCAAGGGGACATCTAGCAGTTTCACAAAGCAACAGCCCACGGAGCACTCAGTGCAAGGAGGTCGGAGTTCTTTGGTGGAAATGGTGCCAGAGGTTAGGGCTACTCAGACCCAGTGCACTTGTTTTGGGAACGCCAACAAGCATATGCACTTGCAAAAGTATGCGCTGCACCTGGGTATGAGTATTGCAGTCCCCACAAAGGATTCTGATCTCAAGCTTGGTAAGAGGGCAGCTCGGACCTCGAGGAACTTTGACACCCACCTCCTGTATTGCTGGAGCCTTCGGAGTCTGTAGGAGCTCAGGAGCAGCAGTCAGGTCAGTTGAGAATTGGTGCCTGAGGTTGCAGGGGAGTGACTCCTTCACTCCATGGGAGATACCTTCAGTTGTCCTTGATGCTTCACATGTCCTGCACGGAGCCTGTATGGTGCACGGGCACAGACGATGCTTTGGATGGAGAGGGAGACGAAGTCGGACCCAAGCGAAGTCCAGCGAAGTCTAGAGTATCCAGACGGTCGAAGTTCAGTGGTTTCTGGTTCAGAATCTTATCCACATCGAATCTAGGGTCCTATAGCCAGGTAAGCCCTTTTGTACCCACAGGAGAGGGTTGGACAGATTCAGGGGACCCTCCCAGGGGAGAGTCTGGACAGTGGGGAGGTTACTCCCATGTACTTTGTCCAGTTTTATGCCTGTGCAGGAGCCAACGGCTCCCAGGACTGGTTTGAACTGGACTATGCAGAGGGACACCAAATGTGTCCCTCATGCAGACTTTCGGTCGCTGGCAAGCGCACCCACCCAGGCCTAAAACACTAAATCCTGTCTGGGAGGTCGTCACACCTCCCTGCAACAGGATGCCTATTGTTCTGCCTTCCCCTGCTCGAGCTTGGCTCAGTAGCAGGAGGGCAGAAATGTGTCTCTGGTTGGCAGGAACCCTTTTGGGCTGCCCAGGCCTTGAAGGCTGGTCCCGGGAACACCAGGGACCTCACAAAGCTCGTTTCTGAGGGGTGGATCATACCTCTAACACCGGTTACCGGTGTGGGAGTATGATTCCACAATATTTGACACCAAACACGAGAGGGTTACTTTCAGCCGTTTTAGAGTTGGTCATCATGTGGTCGCATAATGCCACTCTATATATCGTAAATGGCTGTAGCACTAACAACCCGGGAGAATGGACTCCGTAGGCTGCAGGGGTGTTCTACTCATGCAGTGGCACCCTCTCACTTAGAACCAAGCATTCTGCCTTCAGGATTGTCAAGGCCCGCTATAGGGGTGACTTACAGGTTTTAAGTGTAGTGACCCTTAGATATAGTAAACCTATATCTTAAGTAAGTGGTGCATGCACCAACTTACACAGGCTGCAATGGCAGGCCTGTAGTCCCATTTTGCATGCCTTCTCATGGGTGGCATAATACATGCTTCAGCCCATGGGAGGCCTCTGGGGTACCTATGTCCTGGGTACATGGGTACCATATACTAGGGACTGACATGGGTACCCCAGTATCCAATCTGGAGTATACCTAAGAACATAACATAACAGTTTAGGGCGAAAGCAGATAGACTGGGGTCCTGATTAGTAGGATCCCAGTCAGACTAGTCAAAAACAGTATAGCATAAAGCAAAAAGTGGGGGTTACCATAAGAAGCAGATCCTACTTTCCTACAATGAGGAAGGGAGGTTCCTGGTGTTACCGCCCCGGGTGACAGTTGTGGCCTCCGGATGTAGGAGGTTGTGTTGCCAAGTTGGAGTCGGGCTTGGCTGGTCGGCCAAAGAAGTAGAGGGCTGTGACTCCTTCTCCTCCTCCTCTAAGCCCACAAGCTGGTCGTATTTGGTCAACATGGCCTCCAACGTTTGGCACACCAGCTGGGCGGCTATCTCCCACCAGGATGGTTGGCCGGCTCCAGTATCAGGAATAGCTGTATGATCAAGAAAGGGAGTACAAACACACATTTTGATGCTCAAGGCAAACACTTGTGTATACTGTCCATACAGAAAACCTATGGCCATTGGAATATTTGAATATTACTCACAGGGCTAAATTTTTCCCACACATGCATCACATAATGCAATGGCACTGACTGCAAGGAATGAAGCCAGACCACCAACATAATCAAAAAGTGATTTTAATTTAAAAGATTTCATAGGCTGAAACTAAACATTCACTTTATGTGTTAACAAATTAATTAGCTGCCATTAATATCAGGGCATATATATGCTGCACAATTACTTGACTTTATGTGCAACATAAATGGAGCCATACTGGGGGCGGTCAGCTACTCTGCAACATGTTTTATGGAGCAGCTATAGTGATTAGTTATTAACTTATTATCCTTACTCCAGTGGCCCTGCTCTTCCCATACTCCCCTCAAATTCTACCCTGAGTCCAGACTCCAAACTTAGGGGCTGATAGAGCTTGGCAGATGGGATACGCCTTCACACATGTGGTGCATAACAGATATCCTACCCACCATATTACTGTAGTCAGTGATTAGAGTATAAATGATGCACTGTAGTACAGCAGAAAGGGATATATTATTTTATTTGTCACATTTGTAACAGATTAACCCATCAGTCCAACTCTAAATCAGGCCCTTAGTCCCACATTAAACACTGGCCTCCACCACAAATTATTTTAAACAAATAGCTTTATTTGGCAGTTAAGAGGTAGTCTAAATGAAGATAAGTTATAGGGAATTGGCTAGGTAGAGGTTTAGCTTTGGAATGGTTGGGTGCTACTGATCATGTACTACGTTTTTGCTTAGTCACATTGGTTGATGGAAGGAATAAACTAGAGCCGTAAATCTGTAATGAAAGCCATAAAATATAAGTCACTTGGGCAGAAATATCAGGCACATGCTGAAATGGAATTTACAGTTTTGGGTAGGCTCGGACAGAAAGAATAATGAAGTGAAGTACTAGGTGAGTGAGTGGGCACTGGGAACACACCTTGTCTTTGGTTTATATGCATTGCAGACTTTGTGCCGCACTGTTAACTGAAGCAGATGCACATTTCACCGCCTACACTGCAGTGTGGAATAAAACTGCGCTGCAGCTACAGGTGGCAAAATGCCATTGGCAAGGAGGTGATGGGCAGGATATCTGCCTTGCTTAACAAATACAGTATTGTCAATAAGAAAGCAAGGTGACTTACCTCTTCTCCCTGCCACCACTGGGACTGCTCTCCCCTCCTTGACCTGCTGGGCCTCCTCAGCTGTCCCTGGCTGTCAGGGGTTCTGATGTCGGCACTGGCGGACTGCATGCCAAGACAAAAACATAATGCACCAACTTTAGATACGCAATGGCAGTAAATATTTTGAACAAGGTACAACAGCAATACCTCAATAAATGTAGGTTAGCTGTCAGTATCTTCTATCGAAAGTATTACTTTGGGAGGTTTGGTTGACAATGTTTTAAAAGCCAGGTAGTCAACCAAAAACCTTTTTCTCCTAATGGATGTATAAGAATAATAAGGGTACAAACTAATAAGATTGAAATGCAATGAAGGGGTGGCAACGAATGCAAAGGACATAATGTATTGGTTGATAATGGTATATCATCCTGTCGTGCTGCACTGTTATGGAAACTGCTAGCATAAGACAACATTGGGGGGCCATGACAGCTCTATTTCTGTTCGTGTGCTTTTTGACTGTTTGATCAAGAAAGTCTTCTCAAACAACATGCTTGGTGTACTTGGGCCTGCAATCTTCTTTACATTACCAAAAATATGTTCTCTTAACAGTACTACACAAGACATGTAAAAGAGGGGTGATGGAAAGCATACTAAAAAATGGAGCAGAAGAAATCAACAGACAGGAGAATGTCAGCTGCGGAAACAGGAAATAAAGAAAACACAGGGAAATGAAGGTTTAACAAAGATTATGTAGGAGAGTTTATAGGAAGTAAATGCAGAAGGCCATAATACCTTTGGGAATAGTTAAAAATAAGAAATTATAATAAATATGACATACCGGGGCCAGCAGAACCATCTGATGCTGCAGCACTGATGGTGGTAATGGTGGTGATCCCACTCACCCCAGCTCTGATGTTGGTGATGGAAGCCTCTTGACCCTGGGATGCCCTCTTCCCTATGGATCCTTATGAAAGGAACAAAGATAAAAAGAACAATGATTAGGGGTACTCTCTACAAAAAACACATTTTGGCACAGCATTGTACTTTTAAATCAGATGGCCTGTTCCTAGTTTCCTACCTAAAATTACATTTTGAAATATTCATTAATTTCTAACGACTGATCTTTGCTTCTATGCCCCCTTTAAGTATTGATGGACCACGTCAGTCTCTCTTTGCGTACTGCATATCATGGAGATTGGGACTGTATAAGCTATATAAAGCCACAGAGAAGAATGTTAACACCCCAGATATGCTACTATCATAATATTGACATCCCTTAAATCAGCCCACGCGAGGACCCTGCTCACAATGGAACAGAATCCTGGCAGTGTCATTCACTTGACATCCACTCCACTCCTACAAAACTACACCCTCCATATAAGGCTGACACCATGCACCACTACTCTGGTTACCAGGGCACATATTTAACAAGGGTTTCACTATGCCAATACAAGCCCTTAAGTGATATTTAAGCCATGCTAACCACCTTGTGAAGCCCTTCATGGCTTGGTGAATCTGGAGTAACGCAACAAGGCAGCAGTAGTTGCTGCCTTGTGCTGCTCTTTGCACCGGGAATGCGTTCCACGTTCGATGGGTGGAGAATGAGAGGGGATGTTCCACTGTTCCCACACATCCACCCATGTATACTATTTTGGTGCATTCCCAGATTTTCCATAACTGGTAAACCTGGGAATGTGTCAAAATGCTATTCCTTCCCAGTAGAGGTGCATGTAACGAGGAGAAATATGTTTATTTCTCCTTGTGTTTTCTTCTTTCTAAGTGTGCTGCATTCTGCTGCTGCATAGTTAGAGAGAGGAAAACACCTTTAAAGGATGTTTTTGTGCAGGAAGGTGTATATTACTGCACAAAACATAAACAATCCAGGCCATAGGGTGGCATCCTTGCACCATGGCGCAAGGGTGCCTGCGTTGGCGCTCCAGCACTCGGTGCACCAGTACAGAGAAAGAGTAGGAATGCGGCATATCTTGGTAAATAAATATGCTGCATTCCTGCCCTCTCCCTTTGATGCAGCACAGTGCAGGAAGCTGTCTTGCTGCCCACCACTGCATGAAATTTTGATAAATATATATATATATATATATATATATATATATATGTATATATTCACTGAAAAAAACAAAGGTTGAGTAACGTTACAGTTAGGTGAATATGTCAGTGACAACATTAACGTTTTGATGTTTTGAACAAAAGAAAACACAGACATTTACCAGTTTTAGTTACCAGAGCTGACTATAACTTTCGCCCTCACCATGCACTGCTTATGACCTCATATATTACATCACTCATGACATGTTCTTGACATCATTATGACATCACCGATGAAGTTACTTTAACCTTTGGTTTTTTTCATTGTATTTTTTAAAAACATAACCAGTTCTTTTTATCACACCTAACTATAAGGTTACTTTGTTCTTTTGTTTTTGCTGTGAATTTGTAGGGTTTTCAAAAGTAAAGTAATATTTTATTACCATCTGTAAAATCAACCTCAACAAACACCGTGTGTGGTGGGGTGTGGCTGCAAGGTCTGACCTGTGGCCTGGCCCTCTGCAAACCCCCCGCAAAGGCAGCTAACCCCACACTGTGCATAGCCTTTGGCCATGCACAGCAGAAGATTGGCAACATGGCCTGGCCTGCACCCAGGCCCTATGGCCAACCTACTCAATGCCAGCCAACCCCCCCCTTAGGCAGCCAAACTCAAGCTGTGCATGGACTTTGTCATGCCCATCATGAGGTTGGCAGCAGATCGTGGCTTGCAGCCAGGTCCTGTGTCGTCCAACTCCCCACAGGCAGCCACCCAGAGACAGCCAACCCCATGCCACACACAGCCCTTACTTGGGTTAACTGCACGTCCTGTGTTGCAGCCAGGCCTTTCTTCCAACTTCCAGGAGGCAGCCGATACCATGCTGCACACAGACTTTGGCCGTGCCCGGTGGTGGGTTGGTCACAGGGCTTGGCTGCTGCCAGGCCCAGTGGCCAAACTCCCAGCAGACTGCCAACCCCACACAGCGCTCAACTTTTAATGTAGGGTTAACTTTCGGCCTCTGGGGACCCCATGCACTGGGGCCAAAACATATACATTAAAAGGTGGGGGTATGCAGCCCCGCAACCCTTAATTGGCCCAGGGTATTCCATTCCCTGGTGCAAAACACAATTAAACAGGGAAAGAGGTCATGCAGCACGCCTCTTAGAGCTTTATTAGTCCCTGGGGACCCCATCCCTTGGAGTCAAATATAAAAAAGGGGAGCGAGGCTGTATGGCCCTTCGCTCTGAGCCGTTGTAGACTTTGGGACCCCATCCCTGGGGCTGTGCATTTTTTTAAAGGGGAGGGGGGCCACGTGACCCCCTCCTCAAGCCTCATTAGGCCCTGGAGATCCCATCCCACAGTGCCATATTTATTTTAAAGGGGAGGGCAGCATTCAGGTCCCTCCCAGAGCATATCTTGGTCCCCGGTACTCTCTTCCCTGGTGCCCACCCAGTGCCCCACCATATACACATTGGGGGCCCTGTGGGGAGCCCCAGGACACCTGTGGCCCCAGCTGGCTCCCTGCATGGTGCGGGAGCCAGCTTTGCTTTGGGTCAGAGGGAGCAGCTATTTATGCTGCTCCCTCCAGACTGGAGCAATCTGTTGATCTGTTGCCTTACCCACATCAGTGTGGGCAGGGAAACAGATCTCAAGCCTGCACCCAGCTGACGGGAGCATTTTTAAAGCTCCCACTCACTGAGAGCAGACTTTGTGTTTGCGCCCTACTCACGTCCCCTCCCCATAAATATATTAATTAATGGTGGCCACCAATTTTATTTGTTTTTGCTGCAATCCCACAAGAATGCGGGATTATGGCAAAAAACACCAATTTGTTTTTCACTTTGGCCCTAGGAAATCCCTCTGGATAAAACCCATGGGACGAAGGGGACCAGGGTATCCCTATCCCCCCTCTAACATCTTTTTTCTTTAAAGTGCAGGACAGGAGACTTAGGGGGTCATTAGGATGGCGGAAGGACTGCCACCGCCGGGCCGGCGGTGGCGGTCCTTCCGCCATCACTAAGCGTTTCACCCACCGCCCAATTAGGATGCCGGTGGGTACCGCGGCGGACGCAAAGTCCGTCTGCCGCTTCACCGCCGAAGGCAATCGCACCGATTGCCTGGCGGATGGTGCAGGGCTCCTAAAATGGTGGCGGTGCCTAGCAGGCACCGTCCACCAAATTAGGATGTGGGTAAAGAAAGGCCTTTCCATGGAAAGGCTGGCGGGGATTGGATTTGGGGGCCTGTTGCGGGCCCCCCTTGTTTGGGGGGGTGTTGCTGCACTGGGCATTTCCCTGCACTGTGTGGCAGGCACCGCGTGGTGCCTGCCACGCAGTGCAGGGAACTGCAGTGCATCTCATTTTGACAGTGCGAACGGTGCTGCACCCAGCAGCACCGTCCGCAATGTTAAGGGCCCGGGATGCGCCCGCCATACTGGCGGGCGCATCTTAATATGTGTGGTGGGACCGCCGCACGTCTGGCGGGCGGTCCCAGCACCGCAACGATGGCGGGCGGACTAATGTCCGCCCTCCATAGTAATGAGCCCCTAAGTTCCTGAATCCTGCAATGGATGCCAGCAATATTTTTCTCATGTTGCTGATAGCCAATCAGAGACCTCGCTCATGCAGGAGTCTGGCTTTCATAAGCACTAAGAGGGGCGCCTGGGCTCGCCCTTCTATTTTTGTAGTATTCCCCCGGGACCTGGTCCACCCGGGGGCTATAATAAAAACAAGTGCGGGAGACCGCACTTTTTATTTTTATTTTACTGAGGATTCGAGACCACGCTGTGCATTTGCAGCAATTTTTTTTTTATTAAAACAACTTTTTTTTTGCCCTAGAGGGGCCCCTCTTGGACCCCCCTTTGAGGCCTAGGGAATCAGGGAATTCCTACCCTGCCCACTTTTTTTTAATGTTTTTTTGTGGGACTCGGCAGAAGCTAAGTCCCAAGATGGCAGCCAACACTTCCTGATTGAAGTGATGGCAGTCAATCAGATTTCATCACGGGGACTGTCAGATTCTCAGAGGATCCGCGTCCCTATAGATACAAATTTGGATTTTCTTCAATATTCCCAAGACTACTGAAAGGATTTATGCTAATTTACAAAAGGGTCACTTTCCGGAACAACAGCTACCTTTCTGCCATATTTGGTGGAGTTCTGTTCAGTGGTTCGGGTGTAGTCCTGCCTAAAATCTCTATGAGAATAATATGGCTAAAACATGTTTTGGGACCCCCCTTTTTCTCAGCCTCCGCTTGATGGATCACCACAAAACTTTCAAGCAAGCAGCTGAAGTGAGTTCTGTATTAGTTTTGAAAATTTCACGAGGATTTGTCAAACAATGCCAAAGTTATTGGCAAAACAAAAAACATTGTTCCTCTTGAAACTAGGGCTTAACTATAACTACCTACTGGTGACCACCGTTATAGTTAGGACCTAGTTTCCATAGTAAAAGCGTTTTCTCTTTTCCCAATATCTTTGGCGCCGTTTGACGAATCTTTGCGAAATTTTCCAAAACAAAGGTTCACTCAGGTCAGGTCCTGTCCTGAAAGTTTCGGGGTGATTTGTCTAGCAGGGGCCGAGAAAAAAGGGGGGTCCCAAAACACGTTTTCTCCATGTTAATTTCCATAGGAACTTTAAACAAAGCTACAGCCTGAACTGCTGAACGGAATTACACCAAATTTGGCAAAAAGGTAGGTCTTGGTGTAGAAAGTGCGCTTTTTTTTAAATGGTGTAAATCCGTTTGGTAGTTGAAGAGAAATTAAAAAAATTAAAATATCGATATCTGAGCACCGAGGAGGATTCGCGAACCCTCCCGAGCACAAGCTTCATTGTGGCTGACTGCCAACACTCAAAACCAGAATGTGTTGGCAGCCATCTTGTGACTCAGTAACCGAATCATAAGAAAACAGAAAAACAAAGATAAAAAACAAGAAAAGAGGCAGGGTATAAACACCCTGACCCCCTAGGCCTTCTGAGGGGGTCCCACAAGGACCCCTGGGGCAAAAAAACCCATTTTTTTTTAAATAAAAAAAATGAAGTGCGGTCTCCCAAGCTTCGTTTTCTATAAGCCCCCGGGTGGGCTAGGTCCCGGGGGCAATGTATAAATATGTAGCGGGGCCTCTGCAGCCCGGGGATCGCCATCTCCCCGGGGCTATGCTAATTATATGTGGGGGGCATGCGGTCTCCCCGGAGCCCTGGGGACCACCACCTCCCCGGGGCTTAAATTAAAAAAAATGAAGTGTGGGTGGGGTCATGTCCCCCCCACACTGCCCTGGGGACCACCACCTCCCCGGGGCACTAATTATTTAAATGTGGGGGTCCATTGCGGACCCCCAGGCCCCGGGGACCACCACCTCCCCGGGGCTTTGCATACATTGGGAGGGGGGCCGCGCGGCCCCCCTCCGGGAGCCCTCTATGGCCCTAGAGACTACCACACCCCAGGGCTAGCTCCTGCAATGTCCTGGGGTGCCCACCCCTGGGACATTTCCGTTTGCTATGGCAGGGCGGGAGCATTGCTCCCACCCTGTCATAGCAAACTCTGCTTTGCTTCATTGAAGCGAGAGCAGGAAACCTGCCCTCGCTTCAACGAAGCAAAGCAGATTGCTTTTGGACAAGGGGAGCTGCATGTCAGGAGCTCCCTTTGTCCAAAAGCAATGCTGGCTCCCGCAAGAGGCGGGGAGCCGGCAGGGACCGTGGGGGCATTGGGGCTCCCCCCACGGTCCCCAACTTGAGGGCATGCCTCGGGGTATGTGGTCCCCGGGGCAAAATAAAGCCCTTTGATGGGGGGGATATATATATATTCTTTTAAAAATAATAAAGAATAAGAAATGGGTGAGCCTCAGGGGATGGGGTCCCCAAGGTAGAATTTAAGTATTAAGAATGGGGGGCATTTTTTTTTTCTCGCTTGCTTGGAGTCGCGACTCTATCGCATCCAGCGCAGCCCCCCAGTGTAAACGCGATCATTATAGTTAGAAATTATCTTTTAAAAAACCTTTGAAATTCACTGAAAAAACCATAGGTTTCAGGGACGTTATAGTTAGAAATTAACATTTAAAAAACCTTAGAAATTCACTGAAAAAACCACAGGTTTCAGGGTTGTTCGTTATAGTTAGTTGGACATTTCACTCGTACAAAATCAGAGAAATTCGGCCGTTATACTTAGTTGAGCTAAGTGATGTCATTTGAGATGTCATAAGTGATGTCATCGGAGATGTCACTGACCATGTCATGAATGATGTAATATGTGACATCATCAGCAGTGCATTGCGGGGGCGCGAGGTATAGTTAGCTCAACTAACTATAACGGCCGAATTTCTCTGGTTTTGTACGAGTGAGATGTCCAACTAACTATAACGTCCCAGAAACCTGTGGTTTTCAGTGAATATATATATATATATATATATATATATATATATATATATATATATATATATATATATACACACATATATACATATATATTATATATTTTATTTTTATTTTATCTATATTTTTAATACTATAATTATGTTGTAATAAATAAAAACAATATTAATAGATATGGAGGAATCAGCGCTGCCCTTTCTATTATGAGAGAGGGTTCTCCATACCCATCCCCAGCCTTGCAGGTCAGTGTTCCAGGTTAAACAAACAAACCTCTCCTGTCGCGTGTTTTTAACAATGATTTGACAACAATAAAAAGGTCAAATATATACATTGTACAAGGTTTTTGGGGTGGGAGGGGTGCTGATGCCAGTGGAGAGGCGGGATGGAAGTGTTGTGTTAATTCGAAATGAAACAAAATATGCAGCTTCTAAAGAAAATGTTTTCTATCTTTTTGGAGAACCGAATAAAAAGACAGTGACGGTATAGGGGAGTGAGTATGTGTTAGTATCTGGATGAATAAGTGAGTGGATGTGTGTATAACTGTATAGGTGAGTAAGTGACTGTGTGATTGACTATATGGGTGAGTGAGTAGGTATGTGAGTAGATCTATGGGTGACTAACTGTGTGAATGGCAGTATGGGTGTATTAGTGGATATATCAGTGGCTGCATTAGTGAGTGAGTTGGTATATGAGTGTCTGTATTGGTGACTGAGTGGATGTGTGTGTAGACCTATGAATCAGTGAGTGGGTATGTAGGTACTGGTATGGGTGTGTAAATGGTTTTAAGAATGGTAGTGTGGAAGTTGGAGTGGGTGTATGAAAGTGTATATTGGGATGTGTGTGGGTATGCCAGAGATTATGTGGATGATGTCATCAGTGATGTAATTTGAGATGTCATCAGTGATATCACTGACCATGTCATGAGTGATGCAATATGTGAGGTCATAAGCAGTGCATTGTGGGGGTGCA
This sequence comes from Calotriton arnoldi, assembly GCA_963921515.1. Taxonomy (NCBI): domain Eukaryota; kingdom Metazoa; phylum Chordata; class Amphibia; order Caudata; family Salamandridae; genus Calotriton; species Calotriton arnoldi. Next base: position 712,196 of record CAWUFW010007948.1, read on the forward strand.
AGATATAGTCAGCTCAAGTAACTATAACTGCTGAATTTCTCTGGTTTTGTTTGAGTGAAATCTGAGCATACCTATAAATACTCTGTAACCTTTGTTTTTTTCAGTGATTTTCTAAAGTTTTTTTTATTCCATTCCCTAACTATAACGTCTCTATTGCCTTTGGTTTTTTCAGTGAATTTCTCAGGTTTTTTTAAGTGTTAATTCATACCTATAACGTCCCTGTAACCTTTGTTTTTTCCAGGGAATTTCTATGGTTTTTTAACTAGTAGTCGCATTTGCAGAGTGGTGGAGAAAGGGGGCTGGGCCTCCAACCAGCTCACAGGAATCCCACTGTGTGTGACTTACAAGAGGTACCAGGAGGGGTTCTTTGCCCCAAGGTCCCTCAGGAGTAAAGTGGACTTCATCCCCCAACCAGTAGTGTGCCATGAGTCATGTTTGCAGAGTGGTAGAGAAAAGGGGCGTTTCCTCCGAAGACATCTTAGCAATCCTGCTGTGTAGGGCTTATTGGAAACAATAGGAGGGGTAGTTGGCCCCCAAGGATGTCCTTTGGGGGCCAACTACCCCTCCTGTTACCTCCATTAAGTCCCACACAGCAGGACTGCTGAGACCTGGTAGGATGCCACACACCCTTTCTCCACCACTCTGCAAACATGCCTCCTGGCGCACTAATAGTAGGGGGAAGAGGACCCCTTGGCTATTGAGGGTCCTTTGGGGCCAACTAGCCCTCCTGTTATCTCCAGTAAGAACCACACAGCTGGATTGCTGTAGGCCTGGGTGGTGAACTTCGCTCCGTTCGCGGAGTTTGTGGAGTTTTCTGCACTCTGCTCTCCGCGGAGCTCGCGGAGTACAGAAAACTCTGCTTCGTGATGTGCAGCAGAGTTTTTTCCCCTCTCGCGATCGCGAACTGTAAGTTCGCGAGCGCGAGCTGCCGTTCGGGTAGAATTTCTACCAAAGCGGCAGGAATACCAGCAAAAACTGCAGTTCGCACTGCACTCCGCCACTCGCGGAACTTCGCAGAGTTTTTTGTAACTTTGCGGAGTTACGCGTAGCAAAACTCCGCGAACTACGCCCAGGCCTGGATTGCTGAGAGGTCATCAGAGGCCACGCCCCTTTTCTCCACCACTCTGCAAATGCACCTCCTGGCACACTGCTGTTTAGGGGAAGAAGACCACTTGATTCCTGAGGCCCTCAGGAGGCAAGGGGACCTCATACCCCCACCAGCAGTGTGCCTGAGAGGCGCGCTTGCAGAGTGCTGGAAAAAGGGGGCTTGGCCTCCGACCACCTCTCAGCAATCCCACTGTGTGGGACTTACTGGAGGTAACAGGAGGTCTTGTTTTGGCCTCAGGGACCCCTTACCCAGGGCCATGCCTTTTTTCCTTTTATTTAAAATAAAGAAAGGGAGGCGCGTAGCTCCCCTTCCCTGGGCCATTTTCGGCCCCGGGGATGCCATTCCCTGGGGCCTGACTCTTTTTTTATATTATTTAAAAAAAACAAGGGAGGGGCCACAAATCCCTTATCCTAGGCCGATTTCAGCCCAGGGAACCCCATCCACTGTGGCCCAGCCTGTAGTGTGGGTGCCCTGGTCCAACACAGGCCATCACCATTTTTTATGTTGGGAACCGTGGGGGAAGCCTGACGGCACTAGCATCCCTGCTGGCTCCCCTCCTCCTGCAGGAGCCGGCATTGCTTTGAGAAGCAGGGTGCTACTATCATGCAGCTCCCTGGATCTCAAAGCAATTTGTCTGTTTCCCTGCTCGCTTGATAGCAGGCAAAGAAACAGACATGCTCTGCTTACAGCAAGTGAGAGCATTATCTGCTCTCGCTTGCTGAAAGCAGAGTGTTTGCTATGGCTTGGCGGGAGAAGTGCTCCTGCCAAGCTATAGCAAACTGCAATGCTCTGGAGGTGGGCATCTTGGGACATTGCTGGAGCCCACCATGGTGGGTGAAGGTCCCCATGGCCATGTATGGCTCCAGGTGTGGGGCCACGTGGCCCCCCACCTTTCTGATTTTAGGGCTTGCCTTGGGGAGGTTGTGGTCCCCGGGGCTGAGAACCGCCTAGGACAAGGGGCCATGCAACCCCCTCACATTGGAGAGCCAAATATAAAAAACCCCAGGGAGGTGGTGGTCCCCAGGGCAGGGGTCTATGAGGCCCCCCATATTATTGTAATTAGCCTCATGGTGGTGGCAGTCCCTGGGGCAGGGGGGATCCGCGCGGCCCCCCATAGTTTTGTAATTAGCCCCTGGGAGGTGGCAGTCCCCGGGGCTGTGATGGGCCCAGTGGCCCTACCCGCATACATAATAAACAGTACCCCAGGGAAGTGGCAGTCCTTGGGGCTTTGATATAGGCCCCTCCTATATTTATGATATGCCCCCTGTACCAGGCCCACCCGGGAGCTATTTGAAAGCAAGCAATTTCACAGCAAAATAGTTTTTCAAGAATACTTTTATGCCATGTCGGGGTCCCAGGGGGACCCCAAGACCATGGCTTGGGGGTCAGGGCATTCCTACCCTGCCCCCTTTTCTTTATTTTCTTTATTTTCACTTTTTTACTTTGGACTCGATGAAACCGAGTCCCAATGTGGCTGCCGACACTTCCTGGTTGAAGTGTTGGCAGCCAATCAGAGCTGTGAATTTCGCTGCATGAGCTTGTCTTTTTTTGCAAAGGCTTACATTTCTGAAAAACTACTGAATGGATTTGCACCAAATGACAAAAAAGTACAATCTGCGTAACAACACGTACCTTTCTGCTAAATTTGCTGTAATTCCATTCAGTGGTTTGGACTGTAGTTGTGTTGACAGGTTCCTATGGGAATTAACATTGCAAACGTACCCTTTTTTCAACCACATTTTTCTCAGCCCCCGCTTCACGAAGCACCCTGAAACCTTACATGTGCAACACGAATCCCCAGAGCACTTTTTTGGGAAACGTTTGTGAAGATTCATCAAACAGCACCAAAGTTATAGGCCAGCCCAAAAATGCTTTTCCTATGGACCCATGGTCCTAACTATAACTACCTACTGGTGACTGCCAGTAGATAATATATAATATATTATATTATTGGAAATGTTACAGTGATATTATCAATGATGTCATAGAAGATGTCATGACTGCTGTGTAATAATTAGCAGTGAATGGCAAGGCTGAAGGGTTTTTTAATTCTATTTCCTAACTATAACTTCCCTGTAACCTTTTTTCAGTGATTTTCTATGGAATTTAATTGTATTTCTGAACTATAACATCCCTGCAACCTTTGTGTTTTTCAGTAAATTTCTAGGGTTTTTTTAACGTAAAGAAATATTTAATTACCATACATTAATTCAACCGTCACCACGCACGGCTGTTGGCTGTGTGTGGCAGAGGTTTGGCAGCAGGGCCTGGCATGTGGCCAGGTGCTATGACCAACTGCCCAAAGACTGCCAACCCGGGAGGAAAGCATGCAGTAAGCCCTCCCGGGCCAAATTCAGCCCTGGGGACCCCATCCTCTCGGGCCTGCCACATGTGTTTAGGGGAGGGGTATGTGGCCCCCTCCCTGGGCCATTTTTGGCTTTGGGACCCCAGCCCCTGGGGCTCTCCACCTTTTTGAATTTAGAGGGGGGATGCAGCCCTCCACCCGGGGCCAATAACATCCCAGGAGACCCCATCCTAAGGGCCTGGCTAATTAATATTGGGGCCCCCCTCCATGTTCCGAATTTGCCCTGGGGACTCAATTCCCTGGGACCCTAACAATAAAGGGTGGGTGCTCTGAAGCCTACCCAAGGCACCCACTGCATCCTTGTTGGGGGGCACAAGGGGGAACCCCAAGGCCCCCACAGCCCCAGCCACCTCCCCACCTCCAGTGGGAGCCAGCAATAAATTCTGCTACATGTAGGCAGGAGCATATTTTCATCTGTTTACCTGCCTGGGAAACAGATGAAAAGTCCTCTCCCAGCGCGCAGGAGCATTTCTCATGCTCCCGCCCGCTTGGAGCGGACTTAGTGTTTGCTATCGATTGACAGGAGCTTTGAAATTGCTCCCAACAAGCAAGAGCGAACACAGGTTTCCTTCCCCTTGCCAGTGAGGGCAGGGAAAATGCTATTTCCTGGGAATGGGCACCCCCGGAACATAGCAGGAGCTGGCCCTGGGTGATTGGGTTCCCATGGACATTAATGGCTCCAGGAGGAGGGCCGCGTTGCCCGCTCACTATTTAAGGCATGGCCAGGACCTATGGGATGGGGTCCCTGGGGCTGAACATGGCCCTCCCCCGATTTTGCTAAGGTTGGACTCTGGGGGATATGGTTCTGAGGCCGAAATTGGCCCAGGAAGGGAGCCACGTGGCCCCCTCCCCATTTTAAAAAGCAGCTGGACCCCAATTTGAGGTCCCCAGGGATGAAATTGGCCTGGGAGGGGGTCTGCGTGAGCCCTCCTTCTCATTATATAATCATTAAGTACCCACAGGACCTGACCCACCCAGGCGAGTAGTGAAATCTAGCACAGGAAACCACACTTCTTTTTTGAGTGCATTTTCCAGCGGATCCATGGATCTTCCGTGGATTCGCGTAAAAATTTTGAAAAACATTTTTGGGCCCCGTTTGAGTATTCCTATCTTGTTGCCTTGTCTTATTTTAAAATTTTCCAAACAGCAGCTGAAGTAAGTGGCAAACTAGTTTTGAAACGTTTGTGAAGATTCATCTAGTGGCACGAAAGTTATTAGCAAAACAAAAAAACACTTTTCCAATGGAAACTATGTCTTAACTATAGATATAGGTCCTATATCACCTATGGCGGTTGCCAGTTGCTAGTTATAGTTAGGACCTAGTCAACATAGGAAGAACGTTTTTTTTCCCAATAACTTTGACGTACTTTGATGAATCCTAGCAAAATTTTCGGGCTCAACGCTCAGTTCAGCTGCTGTCTTCAAAGATTTGGGGTGATCCATCAAGCGGGGGCTGGGAAAAAGGGGGTGTCCCAAAACGCGTTTTCCCCATGTTAATTTCTATAGGAAACTTTAGACACGGCTGCAGCCCGAAGTGCTCAATGGAATTACGCCAAATTTGGCAGGAAGGTAGATGTTGGTTCAGGGAAGTGCTTTTTGTGATTTGGTGTAAATTGCTTCAGTTGTTGCAGAAAAATTGCAAGAAATTTCCAGTTGTATATCTGGGGACGCGGAGGATCTGTGACCTCTCCCGATCTCGTGCTGAGATCTGATTGGCTGCCAGCACATCAAACCAGGCAGTGTTGGCAGCCATCTTATGACTTGGTTGAACCGAGTCACAGAAAAAAAACGTTAAAAAAAGGGGGGCAGGATAGAAACACCATGATCCCCTACCAAAATAGCATTTTTTAAAGAAATAATCCAGCTGGAGTCATGCTGGATCCGTTAATCCCACCAAAAATTAAAAACAATTCACTGCGGGCTCCTGCGCTTCCTTATTAATCAGCCCCCAGGTAGGCCAGGTCACGGGGGCATATGCATATTACAAGAGGGAGGCGCATAGGCCCCCCCCTCCTAGGGCTTACTATTGCCCTGGTGAACACCACCTCGCCGGGGATTCTTTTCAACTAAATGCAGGGGAGCCCGGTATGGCCTCCCCTGCTGCCCCAGGGACCACCCCTCCAGGGGCTTATATTTTTATGAATGAGGGACCTCTTGGACTCCCCCAGCCCCAGGGAACTTCACCTCCCCCGGACTTTATGTACAAAGAAAGCAGGGTCCATGCGGACCCCCTGCTGCCCCAGGGGCGGCCACCTCCACAGGCCTTTTAATTTAAATAATGCAGGGGGCTGGGCTGACCCTCCAACAGCCCCGGGGACTGCCACCTCTCTAGGGCTTAACATCAATTGAATGCGGAGGGAGCGCACAGTCCCAGAGGCCACCACCTCCCCAGGGCAACTAATAACAAAGGAGGGGGCCGCTCGGCCCCCACTCCTGGAGCCAAAGATGGCCCTGGGGACCGCCATCCCCCAAGACTGGCTCCTGCTATGTCCCGGGGTGCCCACCCCAGAACATAGCTGTTTGCTATGGCTTGGCGGGAGCTTTACCACTCCCACCAAGTCATAGCAAACTGTGCTCACTTTCAGCAAGCTTGAGCATAAAAAATGCTCTTGCTTGCTGAAAGCAAGTATAATTTCTTTGCCATAGAGGGAGCTGCATGTTAACAGCTGCCTCTTTGTCAAAGCAATGCTGGCTACCGCAGGAGGCAGGGAGCCTGCAGTGACCGCGGAGTCCTTGAGGCTTCCACTGTGGTCTCCATCATGGATGAGTGGGTGTTCTGGGTGGGACCAGAGCACACACAACTGAGGCTGGGTTCTGGGGGATGGGTTCCCTGGGGCTGAAATCGGCCTGGGAGGGGGTGCTCGGCCCCCTCCCTTTAATGTAATAAAGATTTTTTTTTTAAAGGCCGGGCCACGGGTATGGTGTCACCGGGGCCAAAAATGGCCCAGGGAAGGGGGTCCACGCAGCCTCCCTCCACTGATAAATAACAAAAAAGAGAAAAAAACGGCAACTCACTAGAGGCCCTACCCTTTTTACCACCACTCTGCAAACGTGCCTCCTGGAGCACTACTAGTTGGGGGATGAAGTCCTCTTTACTCCAGAAGGTCCTTGGGGACCAATTACCCCTCCTGTTACCGCCAGTAAGTTCCACAGAGTACGATTGCTGTGAGGACTTCGGAGGCAATGCCCCCTTTCTCCACCACTCTGGAAAGGCACCTCCTGGCACACTGCGGGTTGGGGAAGGAAGTTCTCTTGGATGTTGAGGGTCCTTAGGGGCCAACTACCCCTCCTGTTACTTCCAGTAAGTTCTACAGAGCAGGGTTGCTGAGAGGAATTCAGAGGCCACACCCTCTTTCTCCACTACTCTGTAAACTCACCTGCTGGCGCAGTGCTGGTTGGGGGATAAAGTCCCCTTGGCTCTAAAGTGTCCTTGGGAGCAAACAAGCCCTCCTGTTACCCCCAGTAAGTCCCACACAGAAGAATTGCTGAGAGGTCTTTGGCGGCCACACCCCCTTTTCCCACCACTCTGTAGACGTGCCTCCTGTCACACTGCTGGTTGGGCGATGAAGTCCTCTTGGATGCTGAGTGTTCTTGGGGGGCCCAGAAGCCCTCCTGTTACCTCCAGCAAGTCCAACACAGTGGGACTCCTGAGAGATGGTCAATGGCCCCACCCCCTTTTTCCACCACTCTCCAAACAGGACTACTAGTTAAAAAAGCATTAAAATTCACTTAAAAAGCCAAAGGTTAGATGGTCATTATAGTTAGGAAATAGAATTTAAAACAATCTTGAAATTCACTGAAAAGAACAAAGGTTAAAGGGACGTTAAAGTTAGGCTCAGATTTCACTCATACAAAACCAGTGAAATCCAGCAGTTATAGTTACCTGAGCTATACCTATAACTTACGCCCCTGCAATGCAGGGCCCCAATTCCTGGTGCTATGTATGGTCCTGGGGACCGCCATCCCCAGGGCCAGCTCCTGCTATATCCCAGGGTGCCCTCCCCGGGACATAGATGTTTGCTTTTGCTTGGCGGTAGCTTTGACAGTTCCCGCCAAGCAAAAGCAAATACTCTGCTTCCAGCAAGAGGGAGCTGTCATACAGCTCACGCTTGCTTGAAGCAGAGTTTTCATCTATTTTCCTGCCCACAGAGATGTGGGAAGGGAAAGAGATGAAAGATTGCTCTCATACACTGGGAGCTGCATTTCCAGCAGCTCCCTCTGTGCAACAGCAATGCCGGCTTCCGCATGAGGCAGGAAGATGGCTGGGACCGTGGGGACCTTGAGGATTCCCTCACAGACCCCATCCTGCACACTGGGTGCCCTGGGTGGGCTACAGGCCACCCAGGAGACATTGCCATGCCCCAGATGATGGGGATTGCATGGACCCTTACACATTGAGTTATGTCTGGGCCCTGGAGGATGAGGTCCCTGGGGCTAAAATCGGCCCGGACAGGTGCAGCCCCCATTAAGTCATGGGTGGCCCTGGGGGATAGGGTCCCCAGGGTCGTTCTGGCTCTGATGCTCATTTTAAAAAAAATTAAATCTCAACAGTAAGCACTCACACATATAAACATAGAAGGTGCCAGTGTTGAAGTTCCACTTCTGTAAAAGACATATGATCCTAACTCCTGGGCATGGCAAAGGAAAAGTAAGTGTGTCTTCTTTGCTATTCCATATTGAAAAAGTATCTGAAATCCTTTGTGGGGGTGACTGCATTGTTGAGCTATTGGAGTGTAATCTGTATGTGACTGTAAAGAGTGGGCTCTTTTTTGTCCTCTCCTGGTGAGAGCAGAGTCCATGGTTCTCCCTTTAAATTGCTATGAGTATTCAAATGTAGAAATCACTTGGATGCTTCCCGGTTTTGCCCTGGCCACCAAAGTAGTATCCAAAGGTCTTTCTGTAATTTGCCAAGATGATAGACAGCTTAACCTTTTCACTGCCAGGCCTCCTCTGTGCCATACCCTTTTTTGGCTATTTGGGGTAGTTTACGCTTAGGCCCCCATAACATTTTGTCCACATAAGGTACCCACGCCAAATTGGCGTCCTTTTCTTCCAACATGCTGCGGATTCCCCTGGAGGTGATCGAGAAATTAATCAACGTACAGCTACATTTTGGGGTTTTTGGGAAAATTGGGGACACAAATGCTGCAGAAGAAAGAGTCTGTTTTTTTCCCTACAAATTGTATCAACAAAAGTTTTATGGTGCTAAATTCACCATCTTCTCAGCTTTCAGGAACAGGCAAACATCTGTCAGAAAACCAAGATTTTCTACACAGTTTTGGCATTTTACTGGGACATAGTCTATTTTTACTATTTTTTGTGCTTTCAACCTCTTTCCAGTTAGTGATAGGAATGGGTGTAAGGCCAATAATGGATCACAGATAGCTATACATTTCTGAAATGTAGGCAAAATTCTGAGTTCATCAAGGGGTCATTTGTGTAGATCCTTCAAGGTTTTCCTATAGAAAGTAACACTTGAAATAAAAGAATATTGAAATGTAGGCCATTTGTGTCTACATTTTCACCTGTAACTTCTTCTAACTATGGTAGATTTCTGAAATCTATATACCGTTACGTCTGTGGGACCATTCTGGTTTCAGAGCTATATGAGGCTTGTAGGTTCACCATGAACCTGAGGTACACAGAGCCAATAACTGAGTTGCACCTTGCAATGGTTTTTCATTGTGTACCGGATATTCAGTAATTCATTTGGTACAATATAGGAGTGAAAAATAGGTATCAAGGAAGCCTATGTGTATCTGAAATGGGAACAAGATATGGAGTTAAGATTTAAGTGGTTATTTGTGCATCTCTGAATTTGTGTGTACCCAAATTAGCATGTGATTTAGAGGGTATTGTTCAAAATGACTTCTATTTTACACACTGTCTTACATTTGGGAGGCAGAAATGCATAGAAAGACAAAGAGTAATAACACTTGTTCTACTATTATGTGTTCCCTTCAGTTTCCCAATAAATATTATACCTCACTTGTGTGGGTAAGCCTAATGTCTGTGACACAAAATGGCCCAAAACGCAATGTGGACACATCACATTTCTCCACTGAAAACTGACCCTTTTTTTCAAATATGCCTAGATCTGGATTTTGGGCCCTAGCTCAGCTGACACCTATGGAAACCTAGCAAACCTGTACATTTTTTAAAACTAGCCACCCAGGGGGATCCAGTATGGGGTGACTTGTGTGGTTCTCACCAGGTTATGTTACCCAGAATCCCTTGCAAACCTCAAACTTTGTAAAAAGAAAACACATGGGGGCATATTAACAAGGCGGCGTTAATGAATTATCGCCGCTTTAGCGTCCGTTTTCGGACGAAAGCGGCGATCATTTTATCGCCGATTTAACAAGGACACGCTAGCGCGTGATTCCTGACTTAGCGTCCGTTTTCTGCACGCCTCCCATCGCATCGCTAATGAGATGCAAAGGGGGCGTGCCTGTGTAAACAACAGGGAAATATCGCTAACCCAGGTATCGCCATATTAGCAACGTGGGTTAGCGATATTTTAAATTGCGTTAAGTATGCCTTAACGCAGGAATTTAACGTCTGCTAAATTCCTGACTAAGGCATACCTAACATGGGGGTGGATTGTGTGGCTAAGACCACAGGCCCTATCGCCAAGTATATCGCCGTTTTCCATGGGACATCGCTGGAAAACCAGCGATGTTCCATGGAAAACATCGCTATCACTGGAAAATTATCGCCTTTGCGCTAAGCGTTGTTAATACAGCGCTAGCATGGCGATAATTTCCAACGATAACTGCGATAGGATTCCTCACGCTAAGCACGGCCAGCGATAATTATCGCTGGCCGTTGTTAATATGCCCCATGTTCCTCACATTTCTGTGATGGAAAGTTCTGGAATATGTGAGGAGCCACAAATTTCCACCCACCCAGCATTCCCCTAAGTTTGCCAATAAAAATGGTACCTGACTTGTGTGAGGAGGCCTAGTGCCCGCAACAGGAAACAACCCAAAACGCAAGGTGGACACATAACATTGTTCCAGTGAAAACCAACCATTTTTTTGCAATGTGCCTAGCTGTGGATTTTGGGCCCTAGCTCAGCTGGCACCTAGGGAAACCTAGCAAACCTGTACATTTTTTTAAACTAGACCTCCAGGAGGATTCAGGATTGGGTGCCTTGTGTGGCTCTCACCAGTTTCTGTTACCCAGAATCACTTGCAAAGCTCAAACTTTGTCAAAAAAACGCATTTTCCTCACATTTCTGTGATACAAAGTTCTGGAATCTGCGAGGAGCCACAAACTTCCACCCACCCAGCATTCCCCTAAGTTTGCCAATAAAAATGGTACCTGACTTGTGTGAGGAGGCCTAGTGCCCGCAACAGGAAACAGCCCAAAACGCAAGGCGGACACAGCACATTTTTCCAGTGAAACTGACCCTATTTTTCCAATGTGCCTAGCTGCGGATTTTGGGTCGTAGCTCAGCCGACACCTAGGGAAACCTAGCAAACCCATACATTTTTTAAAACTAGACTCCCAGGGGGAATCAGGATGTGGTGACTTGTGTGGCTCTCACCAGTTTCTGTTACCCAGAATCCCTTGCAAAGCTCAAACTCAAACCTTGATGGGAAGTTCTGGAATCTGTGGGGAGCCACAATCTTCCACCCACCCAGCATTCCCCCAAGTCTCCCAATAGAAATGGTGCCTCATTTGTGGGGGTAGGCCTCGTGCCCGCGACAGGAAACAGTCCAAAACGCAACGTGGACACATCACATTTTTCCGGTGAAAACTGACCCTTTTTTTGCAATGTGCCTAGCTGTGGATTTTGGGCCCTAGCTCAGCCAGCACCTAGAGAAACCTAACAAACCTGTATATTTTTGAAAACTAGACACCCAGGGAAATCCAGTATGGGGTGACTTGTGTGGCTCTCACCGGGTTCTGTTAGCCAGAATCCCTTGCAAACCTCAAACTTTGTACAAAAAGACCCATATTTTCCTCCCAATTCTGTGATGGAAAGTTCTGGAATCTGTGGGGAGCCACAAACTTCCACCCACCCATCATTCCCCCAAGTCTACCAATAAAAATGATACCTCACTTCTGTGGGTAGGCCTAGGGCCTGCAATATGAAATGGCCGCCCAAAACTTACTGTGGAGACATCAAAATTATTTTTCACAAAACAACCTGGTTTTGCAAGGGAGTCACCTGCGTTTTTGGTCCCGGGTTCGACGGCCATCTCGGGAAACCTACCAAACTCAGACATTTCTGAAAACTAGACACCCAGGGGAGTCCAGGGAGGTGTAACGTGCATGGATCCCCCAAGGTTTTCTTACCCAGAATCCCCTGCAAACCTCAAATTTAGCTTAAAAAATCAAATTTTCCTCACATTTCTGTGTGGGAAAGTTGTGGGATCACCAGGCCAACACAAATTTCCTACCACCCAGCATTCCCCCAGGTCTCCCGATAAAAATGGTACTTCACTTGTCTGGGTGGGCAAAGTACCTGCAACAGGGAAGGGCCCAAAACGTATTGTGGAGATGTCAAAATTATGTATCACAAAACGATCTGGTTTTGCAAGTGGGGCACCTGAATTATTGGTCCCGGGCTAGGTGGTCATCTAGGGAAACCTACCAAACCCAGATATTTCTCAAAACTAAGCACCCAGGGGAGTGCAGGGAGAGGAGACTTGCATGGATCCCACAATATTTCTGTACCCAGAATCCTCTGCAAACCTCAAATTTAGCTCGAAAAATCATATTTTCCTTAAATTTCTGTCTGGTATCACTGAACCAGCGCAAATTTCCTACCACCCAGTGTTCGCCTTGGTTTTCCGATAAAAATGATACATCACTTGTTTGGGTGTCCAATGCAGAATCGCCTAAAAACGTATATATTAAAAATATAGCGCTTAGAGCTCGCTGTGCTATCCCCTCAATCTCTATGTTTTGGCCTTTCCCAGTCGCAGGTCCTTGTCCCACCCACACAAGTAAGGTATCATTTTACTTGGGAGACCGAGGGGAATGTTTGGTGGTATGAAATTGTGCTGGCACTGTGATCCCAAACAGAAAAGTGAGGAAAATGTGATGTTTTTAGCTAAATTAGAGGTTTGCAGGGGATTCTGGGTAAGAAAACGATGGGGGATTAACGCATGCCACACTGCCCTGAACTCCCCTGGGTATCTAGTTTTCAGAAATGTCTGGGTTTGGTAGGTTTCCCTAGATGGCTGCCTAGCCCGGAACCAAATACGCAGGTGCCCCTCTTCCAAAACCAAGCCGTTTTTGATAGATAATTCTGATGTCTTCACAATATGTTTTGGGCCCTTCCCTGTAGCGGGTACTTGTTCCATGCACACAAGTGAGGTACCATTTTTATTGGGAGACCTGGGGGAACGCTAGGTGGTAGGTCATTTGTGTCGCTCGATTGATCCCACATTTTTGCCTCACATAAACATGAGGAAAATGTGATTTCTTTAGCTAAATGTGAGGTTTGCAGGTAATTCTGGGTGTGAAAACGTTGGGGATCCACTCAAACTATACTTCAGTGGACTCCTCCAGGTATCTAGTTTTCAGAAATGTTTGGGTTTGGTAGGTTTCCCTAAATGGCCACTGAGCCCGGCACCAAATATGCAGGTGACCCCCTTGCAAAACCAGGTCGTTTTGTGATCAATAATTTTGATGCCTCCACAATACGTTTTGGGCCCTTCCCTGTCACAGGAACTTGGCCCACCCACACAAGTGAGGCAGCATTTTTTTTATCAGGAGACCTGTGGGAATGCTGGGTGGTAGGACACTTGTGCTGGTCCGGTGATTCCATAACTTTCCCACACATAACTGTGAGGAAAACATTATTTTTTAGCTAAAATTGAGGTTTGCAGGGAATTCTGGTTAAAAAACATTGGGGGATCCATGCAAGCCACACCACCCTGAACTCCTCCCGATGTCTACTCTTCAGAAATGTCTGGGTTTGGTAGGTTTCCCTAGATGGCCGCTGACCTCGGGACCAAAAACGCAGGTGCTTGGCAGCAAAAACAGGTTGTTTTGTCATAGAAAGGGGTTACCTGCGTTTTTGTCCGGGGCTCAGCAGCCATCTAGGGAAATCTACCAAACCCAGACATTTCTGGAAACTAGACACCTGGAGGAGTCCAGGGAATGTGTAGCCTGTGTGGATCCACCAATGTTTTCTTGCCCAGAATCCCAATGTCCATAAACATATCTCTGGTGCCTAGTGGGATTTCTAGGGGCATTGGCATCGCTCATTATGTGCGGTCCCCACCACTCTTTTATGAAAAAAAGATTCCTGTGTCTAGACAGATTTCTGCCCCCCTGGGGGCAGATCGGGGGTAATAACCCTTATCTGCCGTCCAAGACCGGCAGAAAGGCTGTCCCTTTTTTGTTTGGGGGTGGGGGCATTGGAATGCCCATTTTGGACAGCCCCCACCCTTACATATTCAAAACTAAAAACATCCCTGGTGCCTAGTGGGCTTTCTGCCCCCTGGGGGGCAGAAAGACTGTCCCTTGTGTATTTGGGTGGGGCTTTCGCATGCCCATTGTGGGCAACCCCCACCCTTCTTTTATAAAAAAAAAACAATCATCCCTTGTGCCTAGTTTGTTTCTGCTGATCCAGGGGGCAGATTGAGGGCTATTGCCCCATCTGCTGCCCGGGGGGGCTGAAAGTTGTGTTTTTTGGGGGGAGGTGGGGGCATTGGTATTGCTCAGTATGTGCAGCCCCCACCCCTCTTTTATTAATAAATGTAATTACTGGTGTCTAGTGGGCATTCTGCCCCCCTCGGGGGCAGAAAGACTGTCCCTTTTGTGTTGGGGTAGGGGCATTGGCATGCCCATAGTGGGCATCCCTCACCCCTCTTTTATAAAAAAAACAATCATCCCTGGTGCCTAGTTAGCTATCTGCCCCCCAGGGGGTAGATTGGGGGCTATTGCCATCATCTGCTGCCAGGTGGGGCAGAAAGCTGTGTTTTTTTGTGGGGGGGCGGTGGGGGCATTGGCATCACTCATTGTGTGCGGCCACCACCACTCTTTTATTAAAACAAATAATTATTGGTGTCTAGTGGGCATTCTGCCCCCCCCCCGGGGGCAGAAAGACTGTCTCTTTTGTGTTGGGCGGAGCATTGGCATGCCCATTGAGGGCAGCCCGCCCCTCTTTTAGTAAAAAAAACCAATCATCCTTGGTGACATTGTTCAACCTTCTGTCCATCAATTGTTCTTTGTGCATTTGTCACCCCGAGTGGGACGGGATTGCCCAGACGTTGGTCCCATGCCACTGGAGTCAAGCTAGCCTAGCTGATGAGGCGTAATACCCCGAAAGCGGTACCAGGATGCTTGTTTTTGGTCTAGGGAGGACCTGGCCTGGCAGTTTGGGCTGGTTTGTTCCCATGGGGAGAAGGGTCATGAACAATTTGCATATGGCTGGGTTTAAACTGGAATGGCATGGGAAGTAATAAAACGATGGATTTAGGCCCAGATTTCTGTACTGGGGTGAATGTTTGACATTGTTCAATCTTCTGTCTACCAAATACTTTTTTGGCATTGTTCTAGTGCAGAGAGGCAGTGTTATCAAGAAGCCGGCGGTGTTTTTGATGTCACCTGTACAAGTTAAGGGTTGTGAAGTGGTTGTATGTACCTATCTCAGCGGCTGCGCCTTCTGTCTGGGTGGACAATTGAGGCCTAGAGATCGCTGAGGATGCTGCTGTTAGGACATCCGCCCTGCCTCTTCGCAGCCCCTCCCAATCTCTCCGCACCTTCCACCACCCGTACTCTACCCTGCACAGACTCCCATCTCGGGCCGTGCTTAGGGTGAATCAGTGCAAATCCATTTTGCACAATTGTTAGTGATTCCTTAATATCAGAAGGAGCAAAAATATTCTTCTGATGGGCCGTCCTATGAGTCTCGTGCGCTTAAAGGGAAACAAGAGAAAACAGTGGCGGCTGGTGATATTTGAAAGTGGTGGGTGTAAAACAATTGTCGTACAGCACTGTAGCGAGCGTGCGGAGCGAGCGAGCCCGGACCACCTATGGGCGGTTTGGGGGGGTTCTCCCCTCAAGAAAAGTTTGAAAAAAGAGTGGGCAAATGGTGCATTTTCAAGCAAATTTGAGAAAGCCTTGGCTTTGCTTTACTTCCTTCTTTATGGTGTCAAGTTGTAGCCACCAGACTGCATCTTCTGTAACGTGGGTAAAGCTGGCCAAGCCATAGCTTTTTATTACAGACACTATGTAGTTCGCTTACATGCAGTTCCGTCACCGATAATGCTGGATTTTGACATAAGCTATTTTGATGTTCTGAACGTGTATAATGAATCCTTTACTTCCGGGTGACACGTTTTTCTGGGTATTAAGTCCGTTCATATTATCACTTGTGAAATCCCCACCAAGTCTGACGTGACTTACACTGTCCAGGAGCACCCACGATCACCCATGCCTTGTGAGGGCTTTACTTATAAATTTTTAGGTCTGGAGCACAATATGAATGTTTTAAGGTACAAAACGTAATACATCATCTAGTTTAGATTGATCACACAAGTGGTCTCTGTTTTATTGTGAATAATTCCAATAGTCAATCGTGTAATTATGAAAGATTTCACATGTGCCGTATTAAGCAAACATAGTACATGGAAATGATCATGATGTTCGAGCCATATTAAGCAGACATAGTACATAGAGATGACAATGATGTTCTTTCTTAGTCTGACTTCTTGTGATTTAACTATATGCTCAGGCCCGGGGGGTATATGCTCAAAGTCCCTGTGGTAACAATATTTGCAGTGAATTTGCGGGAATATATATATATTCTCAAAGTCCCCCTGGGTATCTAGGGTACCCGTTAGGTACGGTAAATGAAGTCACGACGGCACTAAAGCTTTAATTTCACGGCTTGTAAGTAACACAAAGGCCACAGATTTGAATCTTACAGATCCACTCTATTTTCGGGGTCCCTAAATGAGTGCCACCAGTTATTACAGCGCCTAGAGCCACGGCTAGAAGGCACTGTATAAAAGACAAAGGCAATACACCAAACATACGGTCCTTACAAACAGACGTGTTACACACAATTTACATATCCAAATACAACCACGTATTCAAGCTTAGGGTGGCATAAAGCCGATTGTAATCTTTAGTTTTACCAGAAGGTGCACTGGCACCTGGACGCCTTTCTTTAACACAGGGGGGCACTCTGGGAGATGCAGTCCCTGTTCAGATGCACTGAAACAATTGCACTAACATCTATGAAAAGTAACAGAGATATGTACAAAGGAAAGCCAAGGCTAGAGAAGTGGGGTTCAGGTAACCTCACAAAAACCAGAATATTAACTGCGACCCGCCACATTCACACGCACTGCGCGCAGACATACATGCCAACAGCTCTCTCGCGCACATACAGGCCAGTCAGGAAGCCGTCAGCCTTGCCTTGCACACACACCGAGCATATACGTAAAAATATGGTACTATCTACTCCACACACGACACACCTGTCATGTTGTTATTAATTAGCACACGTACAAATGCATCCGCCCATAGGTAGAGACCTAATCATACACATACAGACCAGCAGATCTACTGATACGTGTCGTACGTATGCTATTTGAACACTCGCCATGCACGCATCGATTAAATACACACACTCCTCCCCACCTGTCCCATTCACACACACACCTTTCGCCATGCACACAGACTTTTCATTCCATATTGATTCATACATGCATCGCACACATACATATCATGCACGTACAGAATTACCATGCACACAGACCGATCACATGTAGACGCAAACACAAGACTCCCCATACGGCTCCAGGCAGAGCACATACCTGCTCCTTCACAGACACTGCAGACCGGCTACGCTTCACAAGCTGCCCAGTACCTAGACACAGAGAAAGACTAGAGTAACCCTTCGTATCCCCCATGCCTGCTTTTATACTCAGCAGGTTACTGGGAGTGTTGAGTAGGGGGAATGTGATAAATGCGGCAGTTTCGTGTTCTGTTTCTGTGATTCCAGTTTGCCCTGCTATTCTTATTTTCTTACTCGTCTGTCAGAAACTCGCCCTTTACGTCTTATCAGTAACAATCAACTGTGTCACGAGACTGGGGTGTCTAAAGTAAATACAGACAGTGTAACCAGTTCACCTCAATAGATATGGATCTGACCCCAGATTAGGACCAGGTGTCCACAGCAAGGGCCGGACTGGCATTTCAAGACCCCCAGTCGCGGCCGGCAAGACGGGCGGGCGGGGGGGTTCGCTCGGGTGTGGGGGGAGCGGGACAGTAATCAAAATAAAATTTAAAACTTACCTTCCGCACACTGCTTCCTCCGGGTCACGTGCCACCGCCTCGGCTCCTGCTGCTCCCGGCCGGGCCTGCGTTTAACCTAGGCAGCCTCCCTCCCGCTCCCCTAAGCCAATCACAATGCTGCAATGGCAGCGTTGTGATTGGTGCGGTGCAGGCGCACAGCGCCCCAGCCGGGCGCCTGTAGGCCAGGGAGCCATTTTCTCTATGTAGGCTGCAGCCTCCATAGAGAAAAAGAGAGAGTGCGCAACTGCGCATGACTGGTTTGGTCGGCCCTGGGGCCGAACAAACAATCAGCACCCAAGACAGTGGGCTAGCCACACCTCCCCTGCACTCGAGCAGGAACGCCCACCTGCCCGCCCCCAACCAGGCACCCCAGGCACTTCTGCTTTCTCCCCGTGCGAGAAGCAGAAACATGAAATGGTAGTTTTACCATTTCATGTTTCTGCTTCTCGCACTGCGAGAAAGCAGTGGGGCGACGCCCCCACGCCCCAATGGAGGAGCCGCCACTGAAAGATACTGAGAACACTTTCACGCTCAGTGGTACTTATTTAATGAACTCTGGAATGGTGAAATGCAGCATTTAAAACATCTGACGCTGTGACCTGATGGCAGTGCATGCCTCTGCAGAAGGGGCATTATTCTGTGGAGTTCTCTCTCCGGCTTTAAAGGCTGGCTGGGTGAATCGAAGCACACGGTTCTAGCCTCAGGCACAAGCGCTCCTTCCAATAGGGGCTGCCTAGGCAGAGGTGGACAGAGTAAGGATGGGTAGCTTTCCGACTTCACACTCCGTGTGTACTGTCTTGGAGCCTGCCCATGGATCAGTGTGCACCAGCCCGGGCATTTAGTGAGACAGATTACATAAATCATGAGTCTGAACATATACATTTACAACAAGCACCAGCCTCTGCAACTAAAGGAAGCACTAGAGTGGGTGCTGGCTTCAGTGTCGGGGAGACTGGTGAGCTTGCTTTGCCCCAACGGTACTGGTGAGTGCCTCTGCGATCGGTTACCACAAAGCGCCAACTGGGATCACAAGGTCTCCACTGAGACCACACAGCGCACTAAGCCCATGGCACTTGGGTAGCACTGTAGCTTCAAAGCAAGGGTGTAGATCCTGTAGTGAAAGCAGTGGTGCGGACACGCTTAAAAGAAGTTGCAGGAAAGCAGATTGAAACAATACTTGGGCCTTGGGAGACAGATAAGACCAAACATGTGAGGAAGAACAGGAAATAGTATGCTACAGCCAATAGAAACTGAGGAGGTGGCAAGCATAGGGACCAATGAAAAGCAAGGGGGCAGGATGTAAGTCCCTTTTAAGATTTATATTGAATACAATAGATTTCACAGCAGGCAAAATCTAAATAAAGGCAAAGAATGACTAGACGTGTCAGCACTGGTGCATAAATGAACCACAGAAAGGTCAGAGACAGGGAGTGAGCCTGAAGGACGGGAGCTGGGACACCTGTATGGTGTAGGACATTTCAAAATGCCACAGAGAGTTAAGACTTGGGGTGGGGGGCACAGAGGGTGCTG
This sequence comes from Calotriton arnoldi, assembly GCA_963921515.1. Classification (NCBI taxonomy): domain Eukaryota; kingdom Metazoa; phylum Chordata; class Amphibia; order Caudata; family Salamandridae; genus Calotriton; species Calotriton arnoldi. Next base: position 731,473 of record CAWUFW010007948.1, read on the forward strand.
TAGCTCCTTTATTTGTACTGGGTTTCCTGTTCCTGGGATCGGCATGGGCTATTTGGCTATTGTTTCTAAAAAACAGCATTCTGGAAAGAGACATCGACATTCCTGACACATCTCACCTGCTTCACAGACTATTGTGAAGGTTGTGAATGGATTGGGCCTTCGTACACATAAGGTGATATTCGAATTCTGTATGAAATAGAACGTTACCTTGTGAAAAGGATTGTCATAGCAACTTTATGCCTTGCCTCCTTTAGCTTACCCTGTATCAGTGTAAAAGAGGTTTGGTATCAATTACTACTGGATTGCCTCTACCTAACTCCTGTGGCTTTTCGTCTTCATACCCTGCCTGAGTATACTGCTCCTGTAGCAAGATAAGGACATGGTACGTCACATGGTATGTATATGATATGTATATGGGATCCTTCTACAGACAGGTGCCCTCATGGTGCATCCAACTCTTACTCCACTCTGCTAAAAATTGCCACCATATCTAATTGCCAAAAGACGTGGCTGTTTGTATGGGAATATTTGGCTGTTTTGTGTGGACGCCTGGAATACCTGCCCATCACATGCAACAAGTGAGAAATGAAAATAAATTGTGAACTGTTTTAATATAATGGTTGGTCATCTGGTTACCTCACTTATTTGTTCCATATTGCAACTATCTGGTACACTTGTTCTGCACAGTGGCCAAACATCATCAGAAATGAGCTTTTGTTCTCCAATCTCTGCTGCATGTTTGCGGTCGATGTCATGTACCTTGCAGTATCAGAAGACTGCACGCTCCAGAGATGTCGACCTTTCCTAATTCACAAGCTTTAAAACTTGCTGCTTATTAACTCCCTGCAAGCGGCTAGAAGTGATGTAGTGTGCAAAGCAGAAGTGGGCAAGCCAGCACATTCACCTGGAGTAGGTATGGATTACCTCCATGAGCCAGAACACAAGTTGAGTCATCAAAGGATTTGGCATGTAAAAAGCAAAGCAAACGAGTAAAAAAATAAGAGGAACTGAAATTAAAGATACATTTTATTGAACACTTTTGTTTCATTTCAGTGCATTAGATTATATCATTGTACTGACATTCATTAAAAAGAACCTTTACCCACCACCATTGTCTTGACAAGATCTTGTTAGCCCTTAGCATAGGTTTTCCTCAAGCACACCATGCGCGTATCCACAAATGTGCTTTCCAGTGTTTCTCCAAGACAATCACTGCCACTGATTTCAAGAGTACCATTGTCACATACTCCAGGAGTTATTCCCTTAGATGTGTTAAGCCTAGCTGAGACCCTGAACTTGCAGTTGGCTCTCCAGAAAGTAAGACTGAGGGAGAGGTGAATATCAGTGAGTTTGAGAGGGAGAAGTTAAGATTCACTCACCAGGAGCAAGAGGAAAGGAAGAGGAACAGACAGGAAGAATGAGTTCATGAGGAGGGATAAAGGATTGTGAGGAGTGGGAAAGGGAAGGCAAACGCAGGAAAATTAAAAGGAGACAGAATTGAAGAGGGCGACGCTAGGTTTAGAGAAAGAGAAGTTCATGATGACAGCAGAGAAATACATCTGGGAAAAGCAATTCCACTTTCAACTCTACCGGAGTACCTGCAAGGTTTCCAAAACAGCTTGTGCACTTGTATGTGGAAGGACAAGATATTTTGGATTGGCACGTGACCATTGAGATTGCTTGTAGAGCGCAGGCATTGAATTATGTGTCTAAGGAAGACATTATAATGAGTCATTTGCCTACATAAGGTAAGCAGTCATTGGAAGGATGCCTGTGGCTGAGCACATGAAATATGAGCAAATATAGGAAGCTCTGATCTGATGGTTTGGTCTCAGTACCTTCGGAGGTTCAAAGATAGAGCAAATGTGTTCCATTTAAAATTTGATTATTGGAATGAGGGAATGAAAGGGCTGGAGGCCAAGGATTTTCATGCCCTCAGCCAATTGATCAGGGCAGAGAGACACATTAAGAAGTGCCCTACTCCATTTAGGCAATGTCTGTCAGAACTGACAGAGAATGATCCAGAGAAACTCACAGTGTTAACTGGTAATTGGTCAGTTAACATGGGTAAAAAGGAGAGAGGAACTGTCAACAGACTGATTCCAAACTGGAGGGTAAGGGCCATGCAAATTCCCAAGGTTCCAAGGGAGGACACAAGCAGAAATGAAATTGTGTTCCAAATGAAGAACAACAAAAGGATGAGGGAGGGCAGGACGGTTCTTCTAAGTCCAAAGTGATTATTTGTTTTAAGTTTTATAAGGAGGGGCATTACAAAACAGGCTTCCAGGTGAAGAATGATGTACCAACAGCACCTATAACAGCAAGTGTGTAGACCGTGTTAAATGGACCCGAGAGGGCCATGTTGTACTCAATCTAGTGCCTATGGGCATTTGGGATAGGGACCAATATGCCTTGAAGCATATTCATCTAAACATGATGGGGTTTGTGCTAAACGCTACTATTACTGGGAGGAAGGTTACTCCTCTGAGAGATACAGGTTTTTATAGCACGATGGTTGAGAGGAAGTATATCACTCTCAAGGAGATGCTCCCTTCCACAAAATGGTAGAGGTTTGGTAGCCTATGGGGAAGACACAGAGCACCCAATTGCCCAAGATGAGAAGGTAATGAACAACAAATCAGTCATAGTTGAAGTAGGAGTGTGTATGAAGCAAGGCGCTGGGTGTCTCTTGGCCAATTATTAAAATCCTCCTAGTTTAGTATCAGGACCAGAAGCATATATTGCTTGAACCACGTCAGCTGTGTTTGCCAAAGCACAGGCTGCCCATCAGTCTCAGGAGAAGACTGCAACCATTTCAAATTTCCCTACACCAAAGCTGGGATATACACAGTTCAGGGAAGATTCTAAGAAGGCCCTGTCATCCATTGCCCCTATACCAGACAAAGAGCTGGATGAAGCACCGAAAGCTGACCAGGTGTTGAAGCCTGGGTCAGTACCGATGCTGCAGGCATTGTTAGTTGCAGGAGGACCTACAAAGGAGGAATTCCACAAGGCACAAGTTGAGTGCCCTGTGCTTGTGGTACTTTGGAAGGAAGCCCATGGACAAGTCAGCAAAGAAAGGGTTGGAAGGCATTATGTTGGCTGGGTAAATGGATTGCTTTATAGGGATTCTGTGAATCCGATGCCAGGTGCATCAAGAGGTTGGTTGTTCCACTAGTGCACAGGAACTTCCATTTGTCACCAGCCCATAACAATGCAATTGGGCATTAAAAAGACCCAGGATAGGTTGGACCCTTACATTACAGTTGTGGGATGTTCAAATACAAAGAGAGGTTCTGTAGAACCTCTCCAATTGACCAGTTGAGCAGTAAGTCAGAAGGGAACACCAAGGCACTGTTAGCACCTATACTAGTTGAAGGTGTCCCATTTTGAGCAGGTGGGTATAGACATTGTTGGTCCATTTAATCCTCTTCTGCATTAGACAACAAGTACATCTTACTTGTTTGTGGTGGATCATGACACCAGGTATCTTGAGGTAATACCTCACAGGAGCATGACTGCAACAGTTGTAGCTAAGGTTCTTCTTCTAGGAATCTGTTCTTGGGTTGGATTTCCCAAGAATGAGATTTTTCACTGGAGAACCAATTTCATCTCCTCAAATATGAGAGAAATGTAGAAGCAAGTCGGTTGTGGCATACCACTTCTTCACTATGTAACATCCACAAGCCAATGGGTTGGTGGGGATGTTTAACCCTTAGGAGTATGATAAGAACTCTACCAGAGAACCTCAGGAGGAAGTAGGACATTCTCATGCCATGTTTCATATTCACTTACAGAGAGATTCCACATAAGGGAGTGGGTTTCAGTTCCTTAGAACTTCTGTTTGGGCAACCAATGCTTGTCTTACTCACCTTGATCAGAGAAGGGTGGGAAAGAACATATGAGTTACTTCAGAAGGATGCGGTTGACTATGTGAGTGGCCTTAGGAAGACACAGTATATCGAACAAGCAGAGAAAAAACTTCATGCTAACCAGGAAATAATAAAGGAATTGTGTGAATATAGAGTGACAATGACTGGTTACCGGGGGCTCAGGAGCTGTTGGTGCTGGTGCCCATTTGTTCTAGACCTTTCGAGGATAAGTGGTGTGGGCCATGCAAGGTAGAGTAAAGGTTTTCTGATGTAAACTACTTGGTGGACAAAGGTGCTACAAGGGAACCCATGAAGATGTCCCGTGGTAACCTCTGGAGAGATCACACAGTGAGCTTCATGTCTATGGCAGAGGAAGTTCAGAGAGAAAGTGAGACTCTTTCTAACTTACTGCATACTGACAGGAAAGATGAACCTGTGGAAAGAATACCACTTGCCACTAATTTGATATCTGAGCAGCAGAAAGAACGTAAAGAGGTACTGAAAGTACTTTCCTGTCTTTTCTTGCTGACTACACGGTTCATGCATGTTGAAGAAAATAGTACAACAGATAGTCAGCCTAAGAAAAGGAAGACTTGATGCATGTCTGCCTGAGTCTAGAAGTGCATTAAAACAGAAGATTCCAAGATGTTGTAGCAGGGATTGATTAAGTGATCTTGTAGTTCTTCGGCAAGCCCAGAGGTATTGGTTCCCAAGCAAGTTTCCACAGACTTTCACTTTTGTGTGGACTGTCAGGCCCTTAATGAAGTCACTAAGTCCGATGCACATCTGATCACCAGAGATAATTTGCTTGTGGATTGTCTGGGTACTGCAAAGTACTTGAACACCTTTGATCGCACCAGTCATTACAGACAGACAGCTTTACACCTAGGGCCAGGGAGGGAATAAACCATAGGGTTTATTCAGTGGAAGGCAAAACTCTCTAGGTTGAAAATGTTTCTGCCACTTTCCAGTGCCTGGTGAACTGTATTCTGTCTGGGTTAGGACTGTTCTGTTTAGCCTACTTGTGGTGTTTAGGCATTCATGTAGGACAATCAAGGCAACAAAGAGCCAAGTGGGGCAGCCCACTGTAGTCTATCTTGGGCATCAGATCAGTATCAGGAAGATCCGTCGATTGGATGCCAAGATTAAGTTAGTAGTGGAGTGGGAAATGGCCACTACTCAGTCACAAGTGCTTTTAGTTGTGGTCATTTATTAGCATAAATATTATGGGGTCATAAACATTGTATTTGGTATGCCGGTTATTGTGCGCATGGCTGCTGTGTGAGTTTTGGAGTTTTGTGCTCCTAACCATAATTTGTCAATTTCAGAGTTTTTCCAATTTTAATTTGCAAAGGTAACTGTTTTTAAGTGTTTTTTACTTATGTAAATTTCTGAAGTTTTTGAATACTTATGTTATGCAACCACGCCAACCATAACTTCACTTTATCCTTTTTTTCCAGTGAACTTTTTATTTTTTATCATATACCACATCCAAAAGTTCCTTGTGTCTACATCTTCTGCAGGCTGCCAGCCTCGCTGTGCATGGTGCATGGCCCTTGACTGACAGCATTGTGAGTTGCCTGCATGACCTGGTCTTCAGCCAGACCTTGCACCCTACCCTCCAGGGACAGCTAACACTCGCTGCACACAGCCTGAGCAATAGTGATTGGCCACAGGGTCTGAAATAAGACCAGACACTTCTTTCTTTGCTAATTGTTTTTGGATCCTCAGTTCCAAAATAGGAAGCACAGTCTCAGAGTAAGCTTCAGGGCCTGGTGCCGCAGACCATTGCAATCCTCGACTGACTGTGCGGGAACCATAGTACAAAACCAGAGTCACATTCTAGCACCAATCATTTAAGCCTGCACAGACCCACAGGAACAGGCTTGAAGCTTGCCCTGGGACTGTGGTTTCTATTTTGGAAACATAGGACCAGGGGGAATTACTGAGTTCTGCATTTCCTGTTGCCTGGATATTTGAACACTGTGACAAACTCACATTTAAAAAAGAAAAATAAACACAGAGGGCATGTCACTTTGGTCATCATGCTTTCTTATCTGCCATATTAGATTTACTTTCTGGATGCATGGACCAAGTTCCCATGTCTTGTAATGGCAGCCACACCATTTTTTCCTGATGCTGCGGCCAGCTAATCAGATTGTTCTGGTATAATGAATCCAATTTAGGATTTGTGGTACCAAAATGGCCAATGGCAGAAAAATCTCCCTTGGCTAATCAGATTTATCTCAAATATATTTTAAATTTTGGACCTGCAGATATTTGCAAATTATTAGCACAAAATATGTAAAAAATGTAACCTCTTCATTTCCATATTGATAACCTTTTTAAATGCTAAATGCTAGCCCAAAATATGTGAGCTTCTTGATTGGTGCGGTACTCCTGTGGACTACTGAAGTACCACAAGGTCCAAACATGCCAGACTCTGTGACCAACCCTCTGATGAATACGGGTAAAGGCAGCAGGTAATTGGCAGCCTGTGGAAGGCTGGGAGCAATGTCTGGGTGCAGGCCATTCCCCTAGCCAAATCCAGGTTACGCGCAGCCAAAGTCTATGCATGGTAGAGGGTTGGTCGCAGGGCCTGACAACAGATGAGCTATGGCGGCTTACCTCATGACACACATGGCCGAAGCCTGTGCGCAGCGGCGGGTAGACCTAGTTAGGCATGGCAATGAAACACAACTTTCCATTTAAAAAAACCTGGAAATTCACAGAAAAAACAAAGGTTAAAATGAGTTTATAGTTTGATATGGTTTTAATATCTTACTTTACATTTCTTTTAAAACCTAGAAATTCACTGAAAAAAACAAAGCTTAAAATGACGTTATAGTGAAAATGTCAGTTAAAACATAACATTTTAAACTAAAAAGAGCAATCATATTCAGCACTTACAGTTAAAAGAAGTAACTATGACATCACTTTAGCATGCCTATTGGTTTTGTTAATGGATCACCCCTCATAATAAAATAGCAGTCAGATTATGATTGTACATTAAAACCAAGGAAATCCAATTCCATATTCAAAAATGTGTATTATTCATAACAAGCATTGCAATTTTGGCTCCCCATCCAGCACCCATCTTGGAGTGTATAATGGAGCTGGCCAATTAATTGGTGTACACATTATTAAAAAAGAATGTATGTTTCACCTATGATACTATAAAAATAAATGGAAACTTCCATAACACTTAAAAAAAACGTATTGTTTTTAAATCATATAAATCTTCAATATCATTTTTAACAAACTTTCCACCCTTTTCCCCTGTAAAAGCTACTTACTGCTAGGATAACATTTGGTTTCCATATTACATTTAATAAGTGATAAATTGTGTTTTTGAACACGGAACAGGTGGGAACAGTTGGCATTTTCTTGTACTAACCATTTGATGCCTGCAGACTGTATGCTGGGTCGCATGACTGTGGCTAGAGTGGCAGTTGGTCTTTGTGTATTCCTCCCATATATATTGAGATCAAGCGAAATAGCTGTTGGCAAAATTGGCCACCTGCCGGGATAGGATAGGATAGGCGGAGCTGTTGCCTGTCCCGCATTTAATTTTACAAAGGAGCTGCCTCCAGCACACTCACAAAGAACTTGACACCAGTCCTTTGTTACCCTAGATCAGTGGGAGACTGGGAAGAGGAGAAAGCAATTCCAGTACCAGGTCTGGGAGGAAGTCTCTCCCACTTTCAAGGTTGGCACCAGGTATAAATATTGGACCCTCATACCAACTTTTCAGTACACTCTTGGACCTGCAGAGGAAACTCAGAAGGCCTGCCTTGTACCTCAGAGGGCTGTCCTGCTGCTCACAGAGTTCTGCCCTTCTGGTTGAAGCCTGCCTTGTACCCTCAGAAGACTGCCCTGCTGCTTGAGGTCTGTTTTGCTGCTTGAATCCAGGACTACCAGAGTGACTGCAAGGGCTAGCTGGCTGGCCTCCTGGTCTGGGCTATAGGGACACAAAAAGTACCAAAAACTTGAATCCTACACCTGGAACCTGCCTGAAGTGAGTCCTGCCCTTCAAGTGGTGTCCACTTGGTCCAGGACCCTTAGAAGTGGTGATAAGGATGCCCCACAATGTCAAATACATCAGCATCAAATCCTGTTCCGTGGGTCCTCTTCAGAAAGGTATACAACCTTGTAGAGCCCTCGTTGGCAACAGCCTGCAGCTTTGTCCCGCTAGAGATTTTCGACTTCCAAAAAAGTGACAAAGTCTGAACACATAAATCTTCATCATGAATTTGTCCAGCTTCTTCCTGACGATGACGCCCCCTCCTCGGACACCGCTGGCTGCCTAGCCCTGCTGAACTTTGCCTTCTCATGCATTTTTCTTCTAAATTTCTTTTAAGTCCAAAGATAAGCCAGGCCCAATCCACTTTATGTATCTGAACCACGCTCCAATGCAGTCAGACCTAACTTTCTACTTTGCCCTAGTCTCACAGGACTAGATGCCCGCGGTTGGTGCTTTGATCATGTAGGAGCTATTTTCACCATGAAATCTAAAAATTCATAACTCCAGTTCTACTGATTGGATTTTTTATAATTTTGGTGTCAAGTTATTTATTACATTTGTCTCTGTTTTCCCTAAATTGGTGTGCGAATTTTCTTATGTTGTGTTTCACTTTATTACTGTTTGTGTGCTGCATTAAGAACTTAAAAGTTGCCTTCCTTATTAAGCCTGACTGCTTTTATGCCAACCCACCAGGGGGATAATCACATGTTAATTTTGTGACTTTTTGTGGCTGCCTCTGACAGGCATTGTGATTGTTGCTTGAGAAGGGTTAACTTCCCTCTCAACCGAAAAAAAAAAATTCCCTACACATTGACACTTATTAACTGAAATACTGACACTCAAAAGTGAAAAAACTAAGAGACCAACTATCATTTATTGCTGGGCTAGGCTACATTTATAGGGAATTACCTATGTCCAAGCTATGTTGTATCTACACTGGAAACTCGTTAAGTAATAAACCTAAGGGTTTCTATACCTGTAAGCAATGCAGTGTTTGAGATTTTGGGTTGAGCAAGAAATTAGAATTCCTTCTTCTAGGACATTCCAGATTCAGAAGGTCATAAATTACGAAACGTGTTTTGTGCTGTATGTGATAGGTTGCTTTTTTAGCAAAATATATTTTGATAGCACTACTAGTAGCCTTAAAAGAAGAATCTAGGAGCAAGTTAGAGCAATGTGAAATGGGAATGTTAGATACCTGATGACTAGCCAATATTCAAAAGAGCATCCAGAAATGAACACAGTTTGGGTACATGTTATTGTACATGTTCCCTTGAACAAAAGAGGACAAGATAGGAAACATGAACTTAGGAAGAAGGAAACAATCTGATATGTAAGCTGTGTGCTACCACATTGGCTCCTAAAACAGATACTGAACTACTTTATTTCTTGTCATTTTTACTTTTATATATAGTAGGGTACTTTATTTATTTATTTATTTATTTATTTATTTATTAATGCCGGCTTAGCATGGAGGGAGATGCAACTTCACAATTTAATAGAGAAGCAGTGGTTCAGTGTATGTGATATTCTAATACCAGTGTTTCTAGTATAGCATTTATATAGCATTTATATAGCATTATATGGCATTTATATTTCTTCTAGGTTTATAACCGTCATTCAGATTTTGGTGGATTAGTCTTTTACTTTATATGTTTGACTCTTGTAATGTGGTTTGGTGTGATTTGGGGTTCTGTTACCTTCTCTGCTCGCTTCTCTGACTAATGGCCTCTTAGCTTAATATTATCATTATTTGACATCAGGCAAAGGCTATGTTAAATCATAAACCATGTTAGATTTATGTTTTGAATATATAGACCAACATGACATTTGCTCAAGTCGGAATAATGATAGATGCATTTGAAGCAATACGGTCATTATAACATGTGACTCACATCTCTTGTGCTTTTGTGATAATGGGTTGTAAGGTCTTTCACCCATTTCAAAATGGTGAATATGATTTTCCCAGTAAGCATGTGATATTAGATGCATAATGTCATTGTCTATCCCTTAGATCAATGGACAGTTGCTATGTTTGTTTGTTACTTTATATAATCCGGAGAAATCAATGTCAGATACCTTCGGGATACCGTCCTGAGTGGGTACACTTTAAAAAACATACTTGTTAGAAATTCGGTCTCTAGTTAGCAAAGGTATGCACAGTGTCAAAGTAGGGACCACAATCCTATTCAAGGTAAGTCAGTTACACACCATATATTAACCTGTGCTCACTCTATGGTTGCTTGGCACAGAGCAGGCAGGCTTAACTTAGGAGGCAAAGTATTTGTGCAACACTTAAAACAGTAAAACGGAGAAAACACCACATAAAAATAATCCACACCAGGTTAGAAAAATAGAGCTTAATTTAATGAAAAAAACAAGACAAAAATGACAAAAATATAATAAGTGGAAATGGAGTTATGAATTTTTAAAGACTATCTGCATACATAGTGAATAAAAGTATAAAGCACCAACCGGGGACATCTGTTCGCACTTGACAGGGGCAAATGTTCAGGTCGACCGTGATGGAGTGCGGGTGGGATATAGAACCGACCGTGTTCCGCTGAAAAAGTACCTTGGATGAAGGATCCTTCTACTCGAAGATCGGCTGCGAGGAGCAGAGGAAGTGAGGCATTGGCCCATTCAGATTTAGATGATGCGTCGGTTCTGATCCGCGCTAACGTAGATGCGTTGTTGGCAAGCCCCTTTCCGATGAAGGCAATGCGTCGTCGTTGAGCCGTGCAGCCGATGATGTGATGTCTTTGTCCTCAGTGTCAGCGGTGACGACTCAGTGTTGAGTGGAGATGAGATGGTTTCCACCTGCGCAATGACGGTGATGCATGGATTTTGAAGGAAGACAGCCAGAAAGCCCACTTCCAAGGGCCCAGGACTGGATTGGCACCACTTAGTAGGGCAAGGCTCACAGTTGGTTTAGTCCAGAGGCTGTAGCAGGGTTGTTGGAAGTCTTTGAAGTCCCTGAGACTTAAGAACAGGATGCAAGCCAGAAAGCCCTTGGAGGCACTTTGGTTCTTGGGATGTAGAGATGCAGTTCCAGTCCTTCTGACTTCAGGGCAAGGAGGACAGCAGGGCAGCAGGCATAGCAAAGTAGGAGTCCAGCAAATTCCAGCAGAGCGACAGTCCTTTCAGCATCACAGCAGTCCTTATTCCTGGCAGAATGTCCTCAGCTCCAGAAGTGTACTTAGTTGGTGGTTTCAGGGGTCCAGTACTTAGACCCAGTTGTGCCTTTGTCGTGGGGGAGAATTTATAGAGAGGGCTTTCAAGTGCACAAGGTCCCTGCCCTTCCTGGCCTGGCTCCAGACTCCCTACAGGGGGGGGGTATGCAGTTCTCTGAGTGGGTACTGCCACAGCCCTATTCAGTTTCAAGGGTCAGCTCCTCCCTCGCTTCCTGCCCAGGATGGCCCATCAATCTGGTGATGGTCTATCAGTATGTAAACGGCCCATCAGGCACACTTAAGCTCTCTGTGTGTGTGGCTGTCTGGAAGGAATGCACAAAGCCCAACTGTCACCCACTCCAGACGTGTATTCAGAGATAGGCAGACACACAGAATGGTTAAAGTAGGAAAATGCCAACTTTCTAAAAGTGGCATTTTCAGACTTACAACTTAAAATCTGACTTTACCATAAGTTGTGAATTTAAATTGTGAGTCCAGAGAAACCAAACTCAAAATATCTATCTTTTCCCAATTGGAAGTGTAATAAGCTAATCCCAATGTTAACCTATGGGAGAGATAGGCCTTGCAGTAGCGAAAAATGAATTTAAGAGTCTTTCACTACCTGGACATACAAAACCTAAAATTACATGTCTAACTTTTGAAATACACTGCACCCTGCCCTTGGGGATGGTCAGGGCCTACCTTAGGGTTGAGTTAAATGTATTAAAAAGGAAGGTTTGGGCCTGGCAAGAGGGTTATCTTGCCAGGTCGACATGGCACTTTAAAACTTCACACACAGGCTCTGCAATGGCAGGCCTGGTACATGTTTAAAGGGCTACTGAAGTGGGTGGCACAATCAGTACTGCAGGCCCACTAGTAGCATTTACTTTACAGGTCCTGCGCATATGTAATGCACTTTACTAGAAACTTATAAGTAAATAAAATATGACAATTGTGGATAAGCCAATTTTACTATGTTTCAAGTATAGAGCGCATGCACTTTAGAACTGATCAACAGTGATAAAGTGCCTACAATCCTAAAGCCATCAAAAATGAAGTCAGCAAAACAGGAGGTCAGAAGGCAAAAAGTCTGGGAAAATCATGCCACAGATGCCAGGTCTAACAATAATGATGGGTTATGTATATTGCGTGCTGTTCTTGATGGCTACAGCCATATGTGATACACTCTTTTCAAAGATGGCGCCACACGTCTCATCCCACACTCATGTGGTAAGCTGAAGGTTTCTTATGGGTATATAAGTATAGATAAAATGTAAGCCTGGGCGGAGGTTGCGTAGCAGCAGTACGCAGAACTCCACGAAGCGGTAAAAATATTCTGCTGTGTTATTCGGAGTTCCGCGAGCGGGCGGAGTTGCGTGTCCCACCTGTTCCTGTGACATTTCTGCTGTATGGCAACGTGGATTGAATGTTCAGAGGGAAATATCGAGCGAACTGCAGCACGCCGTCACACATGGTCGCGGCCATCTTGTTTTCTTCTCTATTATGGTGCTGGGGCCTACTTTTTGAATCTTCCTAAATCTTTTCAATCCTCGTTTCTCAAAACTTTTTTTCTGATCTTTTTTATTTATTATCTTTCCCTCAGTCATCTTAAGTGTATATTTTGCATTTTTTTCTACTTTTTGTGTGGTTTTTTTGTGAGTTTTGTACTGTTTTTCTCTCTGCTTCCTTCCTAATTCTTTTTAATTCCTTCCTTCTTCTCCCTGTTATTTTTTTAAACTTTCTACATTTTATTTTATGTCCCCCCAGCATCATGGTAGATTCCCACGCCACGAAAAAGGTGACAAAGAAGAACAGCTTTTGTTGCGGAAGGTGGCGCTCAGAAGGGGTGCAGCCCCGGGCCTTGTTTTCCAAGGTGGAGGTGGCAGCGCTTGTTGTTTTTTGGGCAGCACCACCGCCTCTTCACCCTGGCAGCAAGCCTGGGTCCAGGTACGGGCTCCAGGAGTGCCACCAGTGTATCGCTGCTCTGGGGTCCGGCACACCCACAATCAGCTGCCGCACCAGTGGTCAGACATCCTGGACCGAGAGCAGGACCTGCTGGACCTGCTAGGGGTTGAGGTCGCGGGGCTTGGTGAGTACTATATAATTAATATTATTATTACTTGTGTGTTTTATGTTGTTGCTAATATTTTTTCCCAAATAGCAAGTATGCTGCTCACATGTAGGTAAGTTACGTTTACAAATCTTATATTATGTGATCGTTATTCTAGACAGGTGCTCGGCGGTACCTAATCGTACTTGTTTGCGACTTTGCGCTCGCTTGGGCTGATTACTAAGATAGTGGTAGTCGGTATTCGGTATTACTAAGATAGTGGTAGTCGGTATTAGTAATTTAGTGGCGTGCGTCCTCTCACTTCAGTTCCTAGAACCTTTTTGGTAGTTCGTACAGTGACAAGCAACCAACCAATTTGGTGTATGCATGTGCCCATCCATGCATTTAAAGAAAAAATGTGGACTTAGTGAACTGGCCCGTCAAAGGGGTTTGAGAATGATTGCAAATGAGATTGGAACATAGAAGTAAATATCATTTGTTGCAATTTATTCCAAAGTCTTTGGAATAGGCGGGCTAGGAAGGTTTAGGAAATGTGGAATAAATAAATAGGACGGTCCGCAAGACTAGTCTATTACTAGACGATCTGATTTAGGAAAGTTCAATGTTATTGCAATTGCCGTTTCCTGTCTAAAAATCTTTTTGGAGAGATTATTTTTTTACCACCAGTTATATTTTGTCTCTTTAATTATGTCTTGCGTCAGCATCCAGGGGCAAGAGGTTGTCTGAGGAGGGTGCAGGAGGTGCCTCCCAAAAAGAATGCTCCTCGGCTGATGGCTTTGCTGGCCCCAATAAGCCCTCCTGTTGTTAATAATATATATTTCCCTAACTTTTACTGCTCCTTAATTTGAACTATTTTCTAGCTGTTTCCTAATTTTATTTTTTTCCAAATCCTCTTCGATCTATCCATTTAAAAAATCTTGTTATCCCTGCATTATCCTATTTACTAAGTTAATTTATATTTCTAATGTCTGTATTTTACCTCAAACTGTCTCTGTCTGTACTAGTCTGTCGGTAGCTTCCTTTCTTCTGCTTTTTCAGTCAGCTTTCCCTCTCCCCTTATATATTTTGTGGACTGCCTAGAGGTGGTATGTAAGACTCAGAGTACCCATTGGTCATGGTCACTTACTACTACTACTCTGCCGTGCAGATTGCGTGCCCAAGTAAGATCTTCTATGCATGTTTGTTGAGATGCAAAGACTTTCTTTTACTTTCTCATGCTCAATCAGAATAAGAGAGAGTGGCCATGGTCATGTTGGACAACCTAAAGTTGTGTCTTCTTCTTATCTAGGCCTAATATTATTAGCACCAGTTGATGGTGAACTGATTACCGAGCACCATGGCTGGAAGGAAGTGTGAGGAGGAGGATGGTTCCATTACATTTGCCAACCAAGAAGACCTTATGTCTGATTGTCCGCCCAGTTGGCTACTCTTATTTCTTTAAAAAAACTCAGATTCACCAATAGCTCTAGCCACTCAGTCCCGTCCTTTACAGGTTGTCTTCTTGAGAGACGTTTCAAAAATTGCCACCAACATAATACCCAACCAGATATTTTATTATTTTTGATACGACATACTGTCTGTACCCGAATCGTAGTGCTGTGTGTGTTGTATGTATTTTCAATTTTGCTACAGAAATAAATAATAAGGGGGAGGCCTAATGGCATCTATAAAATGTGTAATGTTTTTTGTAGCCGCACCGACCACCAGTGCCAGGGCTAGCGGGGATGGCGTCGCCATCCAGGGAGCAGATGAGGCAGCTGCAGGGGGTGAGCCAGTGGTAGTGGCGGATGGTGGTAAGTCCTATTGCTTGCTTAGTGACAATTTATATACTCGCTGCAAGGGTGTACACTGTACTGTTGAGACTTAGGGGCCGATTCCAATGTCGGACGGACTCAGGTCCGTCCGACATCGTCCAGGAGCCGTAACCGACCGACCTGCTGTCGTCGGTTACGGCCCTGCAAGTACGATGCGACCGAACCCTGTTCGGTCGCACTCGTATACTGCACAATGGGAGCATGCATTCCGAGCGGAATGCATGCTTGCATTGTGAAAAGCAGGGGTGCAGGTCATCCCTGCACCCTGTGGCCGGCACCCCAAGGTGCCTGTCACCGGGTGCAGGGATCAACAGAGGGCACCATAGGTGCCCCCAGGCCGCCATTCGGCGGCCTCGCACTCCATGGGGGCCCTACTGGGGGCCCCCAAAGACAGTTACCGACTGCCTTTTTGTGCCGGAAAGACCGGCACGAAAAGGCAGTGAAATACTGCCATCGTACCCCTCGGTCGTGAAGAGGCGGCCGGGGGAGTACTGAAGGATTTCCGGACGGCGGACGGGCTCTCCGAGCCCGTCGTAAGCCATCCGGAAATCCGAGTCGGATTCCTTTCCGACCGAGCCCATCGGAATGGCTCGATCGGAAAGGAATCCGGCCGGCACGTTCCGATTCGGTCGGAAGGGCTCCGACCATCGTTCGGTGCCCTTCCGGCCGAAATCGGAATCGGCCCCTAAGTTGTGAACAGTTGAAGACACCCCTCTTTACTTAGCATATACAGCGGGAGTTGAGTAACTAATGGCCTCTTCTATCTTCAACTCAGCAGAGAAAGTTTCATGAAGAGTCAGACCTTGATGGGTTGATGGAAAAGGGAAAGAAAGATGCAAGGAGAAAGGACGGGTGAAATGTAATATGATTGGCAGAGAAGGATGCGTGGGTGAAAGGATGCATATAGGTGGCTGATAGGATGCATAGGTGGGTGAAGGATGGATGAAAGGATGCCTGCCTGGGTGGGTGAAAGTGATTGGGTTAAAGGAATCCTCAGGGGGGTTTGATGGGTCAAAGCAAGGACGCATGGGTGGTTAACTGACAAATGTATGTTGGTGAAAGGTTATTTCACCAACATACAAGACAGCGTTAAGCCACTTAACGTGGCTTAACACTGACTTGAAAATAAGGCTCCCCTTTCACGCTATATTTAGCGTGAAAGGGGCAGACAATGGTTGTTGACGTGGGCGTTCCACCGCAACACCATTGATTTGGAAGCTGACCCATGTTTACAAGGGCAGCTTGAATATGGGGCAGCGCCAAAACAGGGAAAACCTGGTCTTAAACAGGCACAACGAGGAGAAATGTTTAATTTTACCTCGTTTTTGCTGTTTCTATGTGTGCCTCATTGTGCAGCACACATAGAAACAGCAAAAGGCCATTGATTGTTTATGTGCAGGAAAGTATCCCTTTCTGCACGTAAACAGTCAATTTAAAAAAATGACGTTTTGTAACTTCTATGTGTGCTGCATTAAGCAGCACACAAAGAAGTTACAAAACACCATTTAAAGATAGTTTATGTGCAGGAACGGACACCTTGCTGCACATAAACAATCTTCCCCTACAATGCAGGCACCCTTGCACTATGGTGCACAGGTGTCTGCATTGGCGCTAGGCAGCTAAAATTAGCACCAGCGCAGGGGGAAACGCAGGGCTGCACCATATTCTTGTAAATATGATGCAGCCCTGCATTTCTAAAGTGACGGAGCGTGTTGCTAGCCTTCTTGGCTTAGCGAAACGCTACGCCACTTTACTAGTAAATATGCCCCACAGTTCTAATGATTAAATAGAAAAAATGATACTGTATTGCCAAATTGCGAGTTGCATCTGCATTCCTCTTGAACCATCCAACAATCTTGGGTGCCTGGCTGATGTGGTTCGGTAAGGTAAGTGGGAGTATGTTATATTGTTTTTCCAGTATGGTGCAGGGTAAAGGACCTGTAGATTGAAAAACAAAAATGATATTAAGGAATCAAGGAGAAAAGTTAAACTGCATAAGGAGTGCAATGAGAAGACTCAGAGGTAGCATGACTAAATGTCTGTTTCTGGCAGTTACCTTCAACAACAGGCCCCCCCCCCCCAAACACCACTTAGCTTCAAATTTGAGCCAGACAGCACTGGGCACACACACACACCCAGCATTTTCCCAATCAAGTAAAAAATCAACGTACCACTGTCAGTCACACCACTCACCACCAATACACAGACTTGTGTAGGTCTGTTGTTTACCTTTAGGCCACTTCAAAGTCATCATCATCCAAATTGGTTGGTTTCAGTGAATTTGAAAACTTTCAAATTCTTCTGTTGGCAGTCCTCGAAGTAGTCACGCTCAAACTCAAGCCCACGCAATGAGTCATCCCATCATCTCTGATCCTCCATTGTCTGACTCCGAGTATGATGTTTCAACTCTGTACCAACTGTGTCCCAAGTCCAACTCCCGACTCAAAATGCAATAGATCGGCCTGTTGTAGTACAATTTTGTTGGTGAACAACAAGAAGGGAAAGATTGAGTCACTTTTTGTGTAGACTAGATTTGTGTTTGCAAACTTTGCATTATCTAAGGGACTGGTCGGGTCTGACTCTTTGAGGAATATAAAACAGAAAACAATAAAACAAAGCAGTGTGGACTGTGGAGTGAACCTGGTGAAGGGATCTCGCTATCTCTCAAAGGGGAAGGAAACAAAATAACCCTCAGGGGAAAATTATTAACCAGTCATTGGTAGGCTACCAACATTGTGAATCTCAATCATCACTAACACATTAAGCGTAACAAACAAACACCCAGCCTCACACTGCCTGCCACCACATGAATCATCTCTTCTCAACACAAATGATGATGACACAGCACAACAAGTTCACATCACAACAAACAACAATCACTCAGCGTGCAATGCATGCCAGCATTTACCTGTTCTTCCAGTGTGCTCACCGTGATCTATTGGTGGTACATTGCAGAATGCAGATCCTCCATTTGTTCACGAAGCAGAGAATTGGCAGTGTAAATCAAATTATAATAATGTCACACGTGGGACAGTCGCTCTGGTCGTAGGAAAGGATAGATAGTCAAGGCCCAGGGTTGGAGGTAGGCACACATTTATTTGTATTCTCCGTCCAATGTCTGGCTTGAGAGAAATAACTTTGGAGGGTAAGTCAGGACTTCTTCACTGCACACAGTTGCAACTCCAATCCAGCAATAAAATATATCTAAGAGAAAGACGGTGGGGATGAATTGGTCAACCAGACACACATAAATAATTAAGTAAATAATGTTCCCTAACTGTATCTTTTTTTTTTTGGCATCAAAGAAAGAAAGCCTAGTAGTCAGGGAAGTAGAGCTCATCCTCAAACTCTGGTGGTTCGTCCCAGAAGTAGGTCATCTAACACACTACTTCCATGACCTGAGTCTCCCTCATCTTCCTCCTGTGGTACTTCAGGTATAGGGTAATCCAGTGGTTTAAAGTGCCGATTCATTTTGATCATGGTTAATCTCTCCACGTTTAGGGGTGAGAGACTGGTCCTTCTCACTGTGACAACCACACCCGCAGCACTGAAAACACGCTCATCAGAAACACTGGGAACAGGGCAAGCCAGATAGTTTATTGCCAGACTGCTGAGCACTGGACATTGGCACCTCTTCCCATAAGAATACACCAATGGGTTTTGATCGAGGTAGACCTCTGTTGCGTCATCCAGATAGGCCTGGACCATTCGCTCAATGGGCATTGCTAGTGCTCCACTTTGCTCGACCTCTTTTGCCTTCACCTCTGCACTGGACTTAAGCCCTTCCAGTAGAAACCACTCAGTTGCAGATTTGGGGGCTGATGCTCCTGGTCTTGTTGTTGATGGTGTTCTTGTTGTTGGTTTTGGCTGCTGTGAGCCAACAGCACTGCTCTCAGGCTCTGAACTTGAAGGCTGCACCACAGGACTTGTGCCATGGAGCAGTGGGCCTCTAATTCCCTACCGTTCTTTTTCTAGCTCACTGTCTTGTTCAGCTATCATTCTTTTGTATTTTCTAACATGCCTGTCTGAAAAAGGAATGAAAGTGTACATTAATGGTTTGTACCATGGATCAAGAATTGAGGCACAGATATAATGTTTGGAGGATACAATGTCTCTTTGCACCCTTGTATTAGCAGACAAGCGAAGGATTAAGCTCTCCACCAAGTCATACGCATCATTTTTTTCCTCCACACTGTGTATATTGCAGACACCTCCTTCAGCTGTTCCTGTAGCATGTGCAACAATGGGATAGCTTGGCCCATGGTACTGTCCTCTTTGTTGACTTCCCGTGTGAACACCTCAAAAGGTAGCAGCATCTCTGTCAGGCATTTGACTAGGCCTCATCAGTCCATCTCATTGATCATGCCTTTCACAGTTGCCTCCCCTCTTTGCATGACATATTCATTGATAGGTCTGTACTGCTCAAACAGGCGTTCAAGCATGTAATAAGTGGAGTTCCAGAGTTTTGGCACCTCCTGTATTAGGGCTTTAACTGCCATTCTATTATCACACTAAATGACCCTCATCTGTTTCCAGGCTTTAAAATGAATGGCTGAAATGAGTGCAGATTCTTCTATAGGTGGACAGGAAGTATCTTACTTGGTCTTCTTTTCTGAGAAAGTCTTGTACAGTGATGTTGATGCAGTGCGCCAAACACAGGACCCTGAAATAGCCACCATCGTACATGGCCCTAACTATATTACTGCCATTGTCCGTGGCAACAAAACTAATGTTAAGCCCTCTTGGGTGCAGCCATTCAAAGACCTTGCCGTTAAACTCTTCCAAAATGTTTGCAGCAGTATGAGATTTCTCCATGGCGAATATGACTACAGTTGCATGCTTCCGAGTGGCATTAAAAATCTCAGCAGTGTCAACACCTGCAGATATCTTTTCTCTAACCCCCACAAAAGAGATCCAGTGTGCAGTGATGCACATGTAATCAGGAGCTTGGCAACTGGTCCACATGTCTGTTGTCAGGTGGATAGTGTGAACAGCACTCTGCTGCAAAGCTTGTCCAAGCAATTGCAGCACGTCGTGATGTAGTGCTGGAACAGCAACTCTGGCAAAATAGGACCGGCTGGGAACCTTCCATTTTGGGCAGATGGCTGTCACAAATTCAAGAAAACCCACCCCTTCCACAAAAGAAAAAATGGAGAAGGTCCAGCGCTAACATTTTAGCCAGCTTCGCATTGTACAAACGTGCCGTTGGGTGGTTGCGTTCGTACTGCCCCCGACCTAAACATGCTGAGAATGGTAGCCTGGATTTTTTTCTTTTCTGGTGCCACTGATGCAGGTGACATCTTCTTGACGCCACATGTTGTTAGGCTCAACACGCGTTTCGTTGCGGTACTCTCTTGCCTGGGACCCCTTGGTGTCTCAGCCTGACTCTTACTCTTGTGCCACTGCGATGTTGCTGATGCGGATCTGGCCGGTACCACTGCACTGCTGGGGACAGGGCTACTTTGTGTACCAGAGAAAATGTCTCCCTCTTGTTCACCTTCCACCGTGATCAGATCTTCTACTCCTTCATCCCCACCAACAACAATGGGTGCAGTTTTTTGGCCGCTAAGGTGCGCCTCCCACTGGATCATGTGGTGTTTTTTCAGATGAGTTGTTTGGCCTCCGGTACCATAGTTTGTACCAAGCTTACCCCGACTAACACCTTGTCCACAAATGGAGCATATTGCAATGTTCACCTCCTTCCTGCTAACCGAAAAGAAGTTCCAAACTGGGAAGGTCAACTTTCTGAAGCTGCTAGTGCCACTTTCAATGCCGGATGAACTGGTAGGTGGGCGTGGAGTTTGACTCTCTGCAGTACCTACTTCTACTGCGGTGGTTGTGCTGGATGTAGGTCACTGCCGGGCCTTTGCAAATGCAAATATGGAAGCTGGAGGTGGTGTTGATGTTATCTGTGATGGTGGTATCCGTGCCACATCCCTCACAGCAATTTGAGATGGGGTAATGTTGGTCTCCACTGGGGCGGGAGTAATGTCCATGATGACTGGCTTGTCCTCCTCTTCTTCTACATCTACCTCCATAACTCTAAGGCTTTCTGGAACCTTCCTTTTCCCTAGCCTTGTCTCATGGCCTGTCTCACTCTCAGACTGAGGTGGTGGCTTCCAAGTGGCGTCTAGATCATCAGAAGGGGGACTTGCAGAAGAACTCAATGGACTAACCCTCCTGTTCCTTACAGGGGGTCTGGAAGACAATGGATTTTCTGAAAGAGTGGCTTGCTCTTCTTCTTCCTCTGCAGGAAGCTCGATTTCCTGAACTGCCCCTACTTCGGGAGGAACAACTACTATTGTGGGCAGTGGTTGTGGCTGTTGTTGTCCACTTATCTGAGTTTCCTGCGTTGATTGGGTACTCCTTTGCAATAACGATAAGTCAATTTCAACATCACTGCTCGTTGGCGTTGTCGTGATTAGACTGGCTGCCTCTGCGACAGATATGGGCTTGGGCCTAGGTTGGTGGGGTGGGTCCACTGATGCAGGGGTGCTGCTCTCAGCTTGCTCCCTGGACACCGCTGCTGCAGGCGCAAGTTTTTTTTACCCAAAAAAGATCTTGTGCGGCACACCAGTCTTGGTAAGTGGCAGTTCCTTCTTCTCACTGGCAACTTTCTTAGTACTGGAGGACCTGGTACCTTTCTTTGGGGCCATCTTCTTCAGATGTCAGCAGCAAGCAGTGGCACAAGTTGAAGAGATGTCTGTGGTCACACATCACGTGCCGTCATGCGCAGCAGGACTTCTGTCTGGCAGTACAATGGGTGATGACACCTCCTCCTCTTTTGTGCACCTAAAGGCAAAGAAGCAAGAAGAACATCAGTGAAATGTGGCATTTATTGTTGTGGTTCAATTACTACTAGTACAAACAAACAAATATAAAATATAACTTAGTGTGTGGTCACACTTGTTAGTGTTATTATTAATATATTAAATTTTATTAACTCAGTTATTAAAAAAACATACCAACAGTGTAGCCATTTGTGAGACTTTGACAACAAGGGCTTTCATGGTGTACTGTGTACACTCAGGAAGGATAGGAAAGAAGAAGAACAAAAACAAAAATACAAAGGTAATGGATGGAACCTGTTTGGCATTGTGCGTGGGATGCAGCATTCAGGGAGCTGCAGCTGGCAATGGGGATGGAAGCAGTAAGCCAAGAGGAACAATGGAAAGACATGCAGGCCTATGGGCTGGCAAAAGCAGCACACTAACTATCACCACAAAATGGCCACCAGCCACATGGTCACTCACAACAAGCAGGAGGCCTGGAAAACAATGAACTCAAGCAGGCCATATGGCCAGACAAAGGAGGCATGCTAAACAACACAGCTTTAATGCAACAATGCAAAAACGATGAAAAATTACTTACAAAAAAACAACTAGGCTCCTAATGAACTAGAGGCCACCCACCACAATACATTTTAAAAAAACGATGAAAAGTACAAAAAAATGTAGGTGCAATGCCCCAATCAAACAAACAACACCAATTTTCCGACTTACTTGTGAAATCTCAGATTCAAAAGTCCTCAAATCCAATGATATATGATGCAGCAGCCACAAAGAGTGATCCTTCCAGCTCCACATCCAAATCCAAATGAAAAGTGAACAGGAGATGGACAAAGCACTGGGAGGAGCCAGCTGGACAGGAACAGGAAGTTGGGGACTCTGGGGCACTTCCTTTCTCTTAAAAAAAAAGTAAAAAAAGAAAAAGGACTCCTTGCACAAAAAAGTACAGCCAAATCTCAATCTGAGGAGTTCTTTTAATCCAAATCACCATTGCAAGAAGGTTTTGATGATGCTCGAGAGAGATTCTTCTCCAGATTGCAAATTCTGCGTGTTCAGGATCGCGATCTTCGCAAAACTTCCACCGGATTTCTGGTGGCGCGCCCGAATGACGTGTTCGCGATCGCACACTCTCGCGGGAACGTGCAGCCGGCTACCAATTCTCGTGGCGCTCGCGAACAGATGGGAAATCTCGTCGGCGATCGCAGGCATCCCGGTAAGTCACTCCTGCGCACGCAAAAATGCATTTTGAGAGCGCAAACACAAAAAAAACTCTGCTCCGCTGTGGAGCGTGGAGTTTGCGGTAAATCCGTGTTCTACGCAGAACGCGGAGTTGCCAAAAATCCGCAAACTCCGCGAGCGGAGCGGATTTTACGCCCAGGGTTAGTCACAGGGGCTCTCTATGAGGTTGCCTGGAGTTCCTGGGGAACTCAGTGAAATGCGTCCCATGTTCTTAGCCTTCTCCAACCCTCAGTGAGAGAAATCCACCACAAGAGTGTCCCTCCCTGTTTCTTCACTGGATTGACTTCCTTTTGTGGATTTCTCATTTCATGTTATTTGCTCTTTGATGGGGCATCGCAGGGATTTACACAGTAGTTGTGATTCCTGGCCCACGAGCTCTTAGAGGAGCTCCTGCTCATCGACCAGCTTGCTACAATTTCTTTTTCATCAAGTTTGACCTGGTATTAATTTTTCTTTGCATCTGTTTGATTGCTAGAAATGTTTCTGACTAAAATGTTAGGTACATATTTTTATTTACCATTATGGCAGGAAATACAACATTTTTTTAATGTCTGCTTTGTTAAGTGTATACACTGGCTAAATAGTATGTGATGGTCATGTGAGTTTAGTTGCAGGCATACTTCATGATGATCGACACTTGCACAAACAAATAGATGGTTATGTTTATTTTTTGAGGTGTTACTACAAGTGTGTTTGTTTCACCATGATTACTGATAAGAATGAACACATATGCATTATACCTCATTAAACAATGTGACAAATGAAATTAATTACATACAGGACTTTCACTAGACAAGGGGAAATGTTACTTGGATGGATATGTTGAATGATTCAAATTTTGGACTGATATTAATTTTACAGGTAATTAATAAGGTAATGGTTGCACCTTGACTAGTGCAATTTCTACATTATACTACATTGCACTTATCTAAACGATGTGCAATGCATATGTTTCTAATTTGACAATTTTTGAAATTTCTTTAACCACACCTGAATGGTGACTGGTTGATATCTTTTTTTCTGCAAGTGCCCATTGTTTTGAAGGCAGGAGAGGTGTGGCGCAGCAGCCAGGGCGGCTGACTCCGGAGCACAGGGCTCACGGTTCAATCGCCGGTGGCAGCTTAACCTAGCACCATGTGATTCTGGGCAATAGCGCGCTTAATCTTCCCGATGGCCCCCAGTGCCTTGAGACACTTAGTGGTGTTTGGTTTGCACTTTACAAATACTGGGTTTTATAAATTTTGAAATACAATGTAATCATACAGGTGTGTTTCTTTAAATGTCTTAAACATCAACATTACACACACTTATGTATTGCACATTGGTATGCTATTGCTTGTAAGAGATATTTAAAAATGCATGAGTCCAGTGCAAATGTTAACAGACAAGTCAAAAGGTAACAGGTGGAAGAGGAGCTTACTGTCGATTTCTGTCCACAACGGTGTTGATTTTGTTCATCATCAAGCAGCAGGGGCGGGACTTGGAAGATCGGGTCCATGATGGAAGAGGAAATGTGAAAGAGAGAAAAGGTGAGTTTCTGCCTTATATCATTCCAAACTGCCGACTCAGGTGTGAAGGTTTTACCGCCACAGTCACGTCAGTGGGAAGGCACATTGTGATTGGCCAGGCAGACAAACTGGCTGTCCTCCCTCCGACATGCACTGTTTCCTATTGCGCCATCGAAACGGGTGAACATACCTGGCAGAGTCAGTGGCACTCCGATTGTCTTTCGTCCATCCAACCACCATCATCTAAACAGAATGGGCAGATTGCCTTGTAGGGGGACGGGGAATCTGTCTGAAAAGCAATGGCAGGTCCATTACTGCCAAGATCTAAATCAGGTCCTCTGTCTTCTGCATGGGCAGTATTTAAAGTAAATGGAATAAATGCATACCAGCTCCTGAAAAGTGATCAATGTATTATTTTATGTTATTTCATCAAGTTCCAAAAAGCTGTTTAACTCAGAACATTTTATCATCACAGTGCTAACTCATATATAAAGTGTTCTACTTAAAATAGTATTGTGTGTTTGGCCAGGTTATATCCAATTACAGAGTTCTGGATGTAATGGCAAGGGTTGTGGGAGCATGTAACTGCCACTCTACTAGAGAATACACTGAGAAGTTGGCTTTTACACATTCCTCTTAAATGTGTTATGCTATGTTTCTTTGCACAGATTTACAATTTTGGCAGAGCAGTAATGAGTGGTGTGCTTAGAGGCACAGTTGTAGGTCAATTGCAGAAATCAGGATTTGTAGACAGGTCTTTGCATTGCAAGGATAGCAACTTACTTACTAGGCCACACCTCCTTCATTCACTGTTACTTTTATTCTCCTCACCACCTTTTACTGTAGGCAAGTGGTAGCTTCCAAAAAGATGCTCCACATTTTGAGTTGGTTTACATAGAGACCTTTGCCATTCCATAGTGCCCACTTGCTGCATTGCAAAGAGTAGCTCTGTAAGGTTCCTTTGCATTTCAGTACAATTTCCAACGTTATGTACAACTCACAAGATATATAATCTATGTGCAGAAACAATGACACTTTTTACAAAATTAATGCTGTCTGGTGTTCCCCTTCCCTGACTCTGAAGCCTATACTAAGATGACTATCTCTCAATATTTCGCAACTATTATTATTGGACATGTGCTCCTTCATTAGACCTTTGTTAGTGTGCACCCAAATACTGCAGCAGATCTGTATGCTCCTGCAGCTCCCTTATGTTGAGCAGAAACTAGCAAAACTTTTTAAGGGCAAGATCAAGCACCCAAATCTCTTACATAAGGATCAGCTTATGGTATAGGTGCGAATCTTGTCTATGGGATTGATTTCGAAATCGGTTGGACAGGCCGTCGGTGGTGGTCTGACCAATCGATAGCCCTTTGGTCCAACAGCCAGATTACAATACCGCGGTCAGACCACAAGATGTCGGATGGAAGACCGCCGCCTCCACCAGGATCTCAGATCAAGACGGTGCAGCAGTCGGAATCATAGTCCTGACAAGAGGTAGTGCCAAGGTAGGTACCGTAATCGGGATTGCGATACCGCTTTCTGACAGCCCTTTCATGTCAGATAGACCACCAGGATAAGGTTGTCGGAAACGGTTCGTCCCTCGTGGGTCACAGTAAAGTGGTCTAGGTGCACATGTGGTGCCCCCTAATAACACCATGCATCATGGGCCATGCACCAAATGCTGCATGGCACACGGTGCATGGAGAAGCAGGAGGTGCTCCATACCACATCTGCTTGTGCTGAGGCCCTTTTCAAAGGCTGCAGCACAAACCACCATGGTATGGAGCAGTTTCCAACCACCCTCATGGTGTTTGCATTCTAATGCAGAGTTCGGACCGCTGACTGCCTGTCAGGCAGTCTCCTGGCCGCCAAAATATCAGTCAGAGGTATGACCGTGCAGCATTGTAATGATGCCCTCAGTTAGCCACTGGCACCTAGGATGGAGACTAGCGAAAGATTAAGTTTGGCCAACACAGCATGTCTCTAATGCAAGGTCGGACTGGCCAGACCTTGCACGGGTATTTCCCTTGCAGGCTGGAGGGGTAGGGGGCGGGTTTGTAGTGGGGGCCAGTTTTGTGGCGGTGCAGCATTTTTAAAAGCACTAGAAAGTTCTTTGTATATTCAGCGGTTTTTGGGCAACAATAAAACTGCCAAGTTAATGCTGGCAGTAGCGTAACAATAGCCCTCACAGCCTATGCGGTGCAGGGGGACCCGAGGTCCAGGGGCCCTCTCTGGTACTCTGCACAGGTGGCTGGCCCGAGGTCTGAGTGCTCTTGCCTGGATCCAGAGAGTGGGGCCCCTGTGAACTTTGCAGGGGGGCTCCTTCAAGTTTCGTTACGCCATTGAACTCTGGTGATTACTGTACCTGCTGGAGAGAGATTGGAGTTCTTGTCTAGTGGCAGTTTTGACTCATCTAAGGTAGAGCAGAGGGTTAATATGCCTGCTGCAAAGAACGTGTACCATGAATATCAAAGAATAATATTTTATGTGCATAGCTCAGTGGATTACTACTTTTGTCACAGATATTCTTTTGCTACTGTGCAGTTCATAAGTTACAATGGTATTCTAGCACAGTGAGCTATGAACTGTCATCAAAGAGCTGCATACAAGCTGCCTGGTACAGTTTAGAAGGTTATCTTTTTTCCCCAGTTCTTCATTATCCTAATTTTGCTAAAAAAAGGTTTCTTTGAGTATAAATAAATTCTTATTATTAATATGATTAAAGTCAACCTTAACCACTGTGTTATGTCCTGAATCCTGAGTTTGTGCTTCTCCAGACCAAGCACTCTTAAAAGTTCCTACCAGTATAGATGGCAAGTGAATCCTACACCTTGTAGTCCCCTTTGCCTTATGTAACATTTTCTATACACTGATTTACACATATGTGATTCCTTGTCTCTGTATGTGTGTGGGATGTAAAGTACTCTGACACCCTACACTGGTATGAGAGGTGCTATAAAACAAATAAAATACATGTGAGAGAGAGGCTGTCGAGAGATGAGAGGCTCTGTTGAGGGTGATAGAGAAGGAATTATTGAAGAGTCCCAACAAAGATTGCCGTATCCTGGTGGACAGTATGATCATTATTTACTATGCTTTAAAAACTAATACAATTGACTATATACTGGCAAATGTGTTGTATAATGTGAAGCAAGTAGAGGTTGATCTGAGACTAAAGTAGGTTATGTCAGAGGCAAGAAACTGCAGTTCTCAAAGCTTTAGAGACAGCTATCCACAGTCCCAGACTATCAGCCACACATTCTCCATCTGCCCAACAAAATGGGTTTTTCAAAAAGCAAATAAGAGAGGAAAAAGACTTAAGTGTGAATATGCATTGTCGTAAGTTGGACAAATAGATCAGCTGCTTAGAAATAACAGTCTCCCGGGAGATTTGAACTTAAGTGATCAATTGATTGGTGGGTTTCAGAATGTATGGTTTGGATTTGTGATACCAAGTTGAAATTTGGTGTTACACCTTCCTGAACCAAGTAAAAACAATGGTTGTGTAGAAAAGGAAAGAATTTATAAGAAATGTCAGCAGTTCATTTTAGTGTAATACATAAATGGACAACTCTCCAAGATCCTAAGCCTCCCTGCATGATCCGTGCTGATTTTACCTGACCTCAGGATGCTGACAGAACATGTAGGTGGGGATCTGCATTGTAAATAGAGAACCATGTGTGGGCACAACACCCTTCCCTCCTAAGGCATAAACGGTCTATTTCCTCACCACATGGCTGAGGATGGAAGAGCTGCACATGCACATATGGTTAATGGAGTTACATAGCAATGGCCTTTATGTTTGTCAGGGCTACAGGACAGTACAATTATTTGGCTACTCACTGCAACTTCCTAGCAAGATGTGTTAGAATGGGACATTGAACTGTGAGTGAAGCCCTTAAAAATATAATATGGCTGCTACATAAATCATAATTTTCTTAACTTTTTTCACCCTATTAATGTTATCATGAAAAGTTATTTTTGTTGAAGCGTTTGACAAGGAAAACCAAGATATACAACTTGCGCTACCTCACATCTATATTGAAAGCATATGAAGTGAGTGAGTTTAAAATCTTGTTTATTTACTTTTCCAATTTTATATAGCATGAACATGGCCAGAAGGTATCAGAGCACTTTACAACAAGCAGGATACATGGATTACAGCAGGTCACAGTAATTGTATTTAGACTCTGTCATTTACATTGGTAGATGTGTGCAGGAGTTACCACAAGGGACAGTTACAGCAGTTGGTTAGAGGACATACACAGTTAAAGCATCGATTTAAATGGTGGGTCATATAACAAAGGCAGTTTGAATCAAGGTGGAGAGAGTACTTATGTCTGGTCAAGGGTAATTAACCAAGATGGCTGTCAATTAGGAGAAGCTTGAGGTCATTTTTGAAAGTGACTAGGCAAGTGGTTAGGTGGAGGGAGGGAGGCAGAGAGTTCCAGATTCTAGTGGCATTACCAGAGAAAGATTGGTTAATGTTTTATCCTTGACTTAAGGTGGGGGGGGTTCCAGGAGCAGGGATTGGGCATTTCTTGAACCTCTATTTGCGCCGGAGATTTTCAGTTTCTCCTTTAGATAGGAAGGTGAAGAGGAGTGCAGCATTTTGAATTGGGCCCGCGCTTCAATGGGAAACCATTGAAGGGTTAGCAGGGCAGGGAAAATGTGGTCAAATTTCTTGAGACATAAAACAAAGCATGCTGCAGCCTGTAGTGTTGCTTTCAGTGGGCCTAGGTGAACTTTGGGAATGCCTGAGAAAAAGGCAATTCCATAATCTAGTCTGGAGAGAACAAGAGACTGCACCAGTGTTTTGAGGTCTTGTTCCAGAATCTATTGTTTGATGCCCCAAAGCTGCTTAAGCTGGTGTGGTGCGCTGTTGGTCATGGCTGCGATGTGGCTGTGAAGATTGAGATGATTATCAAGGGTGATGCCAAGTGATCTTGCCCTCTGTACAATGGTGAGGCAGTCTTACAGGGCGGGAAGGTTAGCCTTCCATTCCTGTACTGAAGCATTTGCTTCCAGAGGTGAGATCAAAAGAAACTCTGTTTTAGTTGGGTTGAGTTTTAAATGATGGTTGGACATCCAGTTTGAATCTTTAAGAGTATTTTTTTAAAGCAGGGCAACATTTTCCAGGGATGAGATTTTCATGTATATTTGGGTGTCGTTGGCATAGACGGATATGGATAAACAAAAAGAAATTAAGTGGACTGCACGCCATAATAAAATATCACTCACTTTTAATACAATGCCAAAAGCTGACCCTGGCCTTGCAATACCATGTGATCTGGATGAGGTCAAAGGGGCAGACTACTAAAACCCCTGTGAAGCTGATGAGAGGTATAAGTAAAGAGTTACAGCTCTATGTCCTTGTTCAAGGAAAAAGGCCCGGGTGAAAGTTCCATTACAACTGCATAATCAAGCGTAATTTTGCGAATTTAGCCTCATGCTAGATACTCGTAAATCCTAAAATTATCTTCTTAAGCAAAATTAAAATATTTTAGTGTGGAAACAGAGGAACAATGAAAGCCTCCAGAACAAGAGTGGCTGTTGTGCACGGCATTGTGTTTTTTGCATTATTTTTTTAGTGTGAAATGCAGCCTCATGTCCAAATATAGCACTAAATGCCAGTTTTTAATTTCACTTAATTTTGCGTCCCTCTTGCAAAGTTTCATGTAATTACACAAAAGCAAATTTTGCACACCTCTATAAATGTACACAAGGGGACTTTAGGGTGAACATTTATTAAGTGCCGTTTTCCAGACGTATACAATTTTCTGTAGTGATTTTGTAGTCTAGTAGAGGAAATATGTTCAGTTTATGGCTTGGGCTTCTACCATTCAGTGTGTAGAATATGAGCCCATTCCCTTCACTGGAGTTTCTACTGCTCTCGATCATTTGATTAGCATTAAAATGATACATCCAGATCTAAAATAGCTAAAGACCTATTAAATAATCTTATTTTATTTACAATCTGAACACTTATTAGTTTTGCTAAAATGCCATCAGAGTAACAGATCCTAAAGACTATTAGGCCTTAGAAAACAGATCAATGCCATGCAATTTCTACTAGAAATGTCGATGAAATTTGCACAGAATGGACAGACCTGCACTGCTATTTCATATGTAAATGTTACTTCTCGAAGGCGAGGCAAAACTGCAAGTAGCGGGTGGGTGTGGAAGAATTCTCTAAATTATTTTGTATTCAGTATCAAAAATGAGGGTTTTCTACCTTATAGCTGTGCACATTGGTGACACATTCTTAGTGAAAGGCTAGTAAAACACCCACTAGTTAGGTGCAATCAAAGATTTGTTGACTTTTGTGTTTTAAAGAGAATATTTCACCACCTGCTTTGGCAATCTCCTTCAAAATAACGGGTCATGTTTCAGAATGATCCAGTGCCCTTGAGAAGCACATTAAAGACACTGCTTTAAAGTGGCTTTATAAGGTGTAAGTCTAACTTATAAAGACATTCAATAGATGACATCCTGTGCACATGTATTGATAATGAGGAAGAATTAACAATTTTCCTTTCCTTGCTTTATACTAAAGATATCAATTTTTTCTCTCATGGACATATCACATTCACAACAATGTTTATGAGTACAGGAAGTATGCATACATGAGTACCCTTTTAAATACTCTTGCATACTTTTGTGAATTGGCACTGATGGAGTCCCAATGGACCTATATAAGGAGAATGTGGAGTTTCGGGCCCCGATTGTCACAAGCTGTCTCACTTGAGACCAGTGACAGTCAGGTGTCACTGGGGGAAGACGCACCTTTGTGTGTCTTCCCCCAGTCTTGGCATAGCGCTGTGATCGTTCCAGTTTATAAAAAGGGTTCTAGAGATGATCCACGGTGCTACAGACCAATCTCACTATTGGACTTGATGGTGAAGCTTGTAGGGCATGTAGTCCTTAGAAGGATTGAGCAGTGGTCTAGCGCCAATCAGGTAATTTCCTCCCGACAATATGGGTTAAGGGAAGGCGTGGGTACCATCGAGCAAAATCTCTAAAACCATTTAGTTATTAGCAAACATGCATTCACTAAGGGAGGTTTGTTTTTTCTCTCCTTCATTGACTTAAGTAGCGCCTTTGATAGAGTTAGCCGTGGTGAGCTCTGGGACAATCTTTCTGATTATGGGCTCAATGTTGAACTTATTACTTTTCTTCATGCCCTGCATTGTGGGGTTAATGCTTCCATCACGTTAGGGCCAGGTGGGGAATGTACAGATTCTTTTGAGCTTCATCGAGGTGTTCATCAGGGCTGTGTCCTAGCCTCAATGTTGTTTTTATTATACATGAATGGGTTGAATGCCTGCTTAGCTACTGCAGGGAAGGATATGCCCATTATTAGAACCATACCTGTTCCTGCTCAGCTTTATGCAGATGACGTTGTAATAATGTCTCGCACTCTGAACGGTCTAAGGACCCTCATCAGTAGCTTTGTTACCTTTTTGGAAGGTTTTGATCTGGACATTAACACAGCTAAAACTAAATGTTTGGTCTGCAGTGCTAGATCTAAGAAGGAAGGTTCATTCCGGATCAAAGGCAGGCGTATTAAAGATGCTCTCCGATTTTCCATACCTGGGAGTCGTTTTTGACCAGACATGGTTGTCTTGCATAGCAAACAGGTGACTCCTTTTTAACCGTTCTGAGGGTGCCCTGTTTGACTTTGCCCATAGAGAGGACAATAAACCAGTCCAACCTCTCTTGTAGGTCTTTCAGCACAAATGCCTATCAGTTCTAATGTTTGATGCAGGGGTGTGGGGTTTAAAGAGAAGCTACTTCTATTCAAGTAGAGGAGCATCTCTTCTGTCGTTGACTCATCAGCCTTCCACCTTCAACCCCGCATTAATTCCTCCACGAGGAGCTGGGTATCACTTATGCGTCAGATCGATTAAGATAGCTCCGCTTGTCATTTGGAACTTAATCTGGGCAAATAAGTTTACCTCCGTGAACAGAGAGATTATTGTGAATTGCTTGGCTTGTGAAAAAGGCCCTGCCATCCCCTGGCTGAACTATGTCAGATGGATGTCTACATCTGTTGGTTGGTAAGAACTGTTTTTATCTACGTCCTCTCTTACCAAAGCTGACATCCCAAAGGTTATAAAGCTGTTCCTTAAATTTACCCCGGCTTCTAGGGAGCTGGAGCAGTTGAGGAAAACCAGCTGCCATGATTATGCAATTTTGCAAACTACTCTTAAGCTTGAGCAATACCGGAGTTGGGTTTCGAGCCCTTGGGAGATATCGCTTTTAGCAAATTTCCACTTAGGGACATACTGGCACATGCATCAAGCTAGGATTTTGCGAGTCCTTAAAAGCGAATATTAAGGATTCGCAATTAAGGATTCACAAAATCCTATGCATGTAGGAATCGCTATAATAATAGCGATTCCTTCACATTCCTTATTTGCGACTCGCAAATTGCGAGTCGCAAATAAGGAATGGCTTCCCATTCATTCCTATGGGCCTACAGGCCCATATGAATGAATGGGAAATTGTGAGCGCTATTTGCGAGTACCAATAGGTACTCGCAAATTGCGCTTGCAATTTCAAGGGTGCAGGGGTGTCAAAAGGACACCCTGTTGCACCCCTGAAATTGATCCGTGCACATATGTTGCCCACACACATGTCCCAAGGACATGTGTGTGTGTAACCTTCAACTTTGAAAAATGCACTTTAGTGCATTTCTCAAAGTTTTTGCAATTTACCATGAAGTTCAACTTCATGGTAAATTGCGCCCCCTAGTAGCGAAATCGCTAATTTTTTTACTTTGTTGCATTGCATTTAAGGAATCTCAATTTGCGATTTCTTAAATGCAATCGCAATTTAAGTAATCGCAATTTTGTGATTCCTTAAATTTTAAATTGCGATTTTTGCATTTGGGATGATGCATCCCAAATGCAAAAATACAGGTCGCAAAGGGGCAGATTCTGCGGATCTGCCCGTTTGCGACCCGATTTTCGGATGATGCATGGGGCCCTATAAGGTCTTTGCTTTGCTTTCACCTGGGCCAGTATGATAATGGCGCTGTTTAAGTTTGCCATGTGATGAGTCTGCTGTGCAATCTCTTGAGCACGTTGTATTTTTTAGTACATTTTATGCGCCGGTAAGTAGAATTTTTTTTAAACCTATTTTAAATGCTTGCAGATTTCGTCAATGGAAGCCTGCTCTATACTTTTTACGTATGTTGCCCATTACTAAGGTTTGTTTTTACATTGGCTGCTTTTAAAAATAAGCTGTTGCTTAACAGAAGGTTTTAACCATTTAACCAGTTGCTCTCTTATTTATTATTTATTATGTTTGTATCCCAATGATTGTATGCGTAATGTCTGTGTCGCGGGACGTCTGGTGGATCCTGTGTATGCCTTGAAGGATTCTCATGGACTTTCGGTCTCACAAGCCTGTTGTGAAGAGGAGGGGCCAGCGATCAGTTTCCCCGCGTCTCACGCAGAAAAGCGCCCTACCAACTACTGCGGTGCAGAATGCGCCCAGGCCGGGCCTGTCCGCGGCTGTCAGAGACCGGAGGAGGCTGGGCTGGGCCCCACTCTTGGTTCTTGATTCTGAACACAAGCATTAGTCTTGGAAGGACACATTGCCTGCCTCGTTTGATGTTCCAGCTGTCACCTCTTTGTGGAAAAAGGGCTTTTGTATTGGACACGTAGATGCTTCTCCTAGGATTTATCTCGAGCTACAGTTGCTGCTGGAAAGTACACTTTAAGTTGTCTATCAAGTGAGCATTCTTCTCTGAGAGCAGCAATTATTGCCCCTTTGGGATTCTTTGGTTTGTGACATTTGGGAAGGGGCCTGTTTATTTATTTATTTTGGGATTTAATGATTTGGCCCGCCTATTCTTGGGCCGCTGGACATTGTTTCCTTTGACAGGTCCTAAAATATAGTTCTTGGGGCTTTTTTTCTCACATCATTTACCTTGATGGGGATAAAGAAATTACCTGCATGTGCCTCAAAGTCACAGTCCCAGCCTAATACAACCCTGGATGCATTTTTGTTATAAGGAGATCCAGCTGGCGAAGCGCCGCCTTTCCCTCTCTTCCTTTACCTCTCTGCTTCCTGGGCCCTTTCTAGACTGTCGGTCTGGATCTTCATTTGGAGGCTCGGAGGTTGTGATGCTGTCCAGTATAGAGAGAAGTCAAGAGGAGCTGCCATAGCCTCCTCTCCAGTGAGGTCTAGGGTTACAACTATCTCCTTGGCATCTGAAGTTACAATGGACCCCAGTAAGGATTGGGGGTGCCAGGTAAAAGAAAAAGACAAGAATTGGGCAATAAATTAAAATGGACTAGGGTTAATATGGCTCAGTCGCCCAGATCAAAGGACTTGCCCTCTAAGGGAAAGGGCGAATTGGAAATTTTATTGGATTCTATTTTAATACCCTGATTTCTGCTATAGATGTTAGGTTGACCCCGATTTGAGACAGGCTGGCTGCAATAGAGCTGGAGCGCAATAAGCAAAATCAATTAGTACATGTCATGGGTGATCGTATTTCTACTCGTTTCAACCCTCGCTGCTGCAACCGGTTAGAGGCCCACCCCAAGTACGACAGGAGAAGGTCAACTGAATAGGGTCTGAGGGCAGGGTGATACTTTTTCTGGTACATCGGTGTCCATGAGTGCACAGCCCTGCCATAATGTACGCTTAAGGGGAGTTAAGTCAGTCCCCTTGGTTTGACAGGGGTAACTGGGTCTGGGCTGGGGGGTGCTGATTATGACCCTGCGCAAGATCTAACCAGACGGGAGGTGGCGGTATCTTATTCTATTGTAGCCAACCCTAACTTACACCCGGAAACCACGCCTTATGTTGTTGTTTTGAGTAAGGTACCCCTATGCATCAAGGGACCTGGAAGGTTTCAACCAGCTGAAAAACAAGGTGACTCATTGGATGGACTCACATTTTACTTTGGGGACCCAGATGGGTCAATGAATTAATATGGTTTGGAGGGTCAAGTGGATAGTAAAGTAAAAAAATAACGTGGACGGTGATAGTGTGATCATTAATTTCAATATGCCTTTTATTGAAGGAAGAATCCTTGTCTCAACCAAGCGTTTTGCTACCACCATGATTTTTGCCCTCCCCCTAAGATTTTTCTATAGGCCTGAGCCAGTGGACTGTGTTCAAGAGTTGAATCAGTGGCATACTAGAACTCATCAACCCTTAGTCCAGGATGACCGCTCAGCTGTCCCATGTGAGCTGCACCTGGTAAATAGATTTGCTCTTTTGGGCAATCTGGAAGGCTGTGATTGACTTGAAAGGGCCCGCGATTAGTGGAAAGACTATGACGGTTATATCTAATTGACCTAAAAAGAATTTACCAGGCCCCGAGGAAAAGGCCTTCAACCTTATTAGTTGGAACCATGTGGGGCTTGCGGGCAAGTTTAAGTATCCCAAGTGGCAGGATTTTGTCAGAGGTTTTGGAGTGATTTGTCTCCAGGAAACTTGGGCAATATCTAATAGTTTCTTTATTGAAGGGCACAAGACCTTTTTACCCTGGTGACCAAATCCCTGTATGGAATGACAAAGGGAGGCCTGGTTATCTTTGTATTTTTGGTGATAAAGGGAAAACTTAATGTGTTAAACACAGGGGCCTCTCCTATCCAGAGTATAACATTTACCTCTGTTGGACCCTCTAAGCTGACATTGATATATTTTTATAAGGCTCGGCCCCATCCACATGATGTGAGCAATATTTAGGTCCTGGTGTCGTTATTAAGATTATTGCAGGGTAAAAGAATGTCCTAAGTGACGCAGTCTAGGAAGACCTTCTTGAAGTCAGTACTCTAAAAAATAGTTTTACATTTTGGAAATTAATAAATAGTCTGTTCCTAGCCTCAGAATACGCAGCATCTCTGGGGTCTCATATCACAGAGGACAGCTGTGTTTTCTTTTTTGAGGAGTCCCTCAAAACCTCATATCTAGTTGAAGGAAGGGATGAGGGGACATTGGTTGGGACTTCTAAACTGGTATTCTCCCTTGATGAAGTGAAGACGGGAATATCAAGCCTAACCAGGAGTAAGGCTCTGGGTCCTGATAGCATCCCTCATGATATGTTATTGGTGATGCCAAGGTATGGACTCCAGTTTTGACCTCACTTATTAATGTGGCGGTTATGGAGAGTCCTCCGCAGTCATGGGCTTCTTCTATTATCGTCCCTGTCTTTAAAAAGGGAGACAGGGACAACCCGGAGTGCTGCAGACCTATTTCTCTCCTTGATTCTGTAGTGAAGGTAGTTGGGTGTATGCTCTTGGGCAGACTGGGGAAGTGGGTGGGTGGAGGATAATGATGTCGTCTCAGATGTGCAGTATGGTTTTCGCTCTGGGAGGTCAACAGTGGACAAGTGTTTAAATCTTTTGATGGTCCTAAGTAAATTTTCTATTGCTTGCTCAGGTTCCATTTAGTTAGGATTTATGGATCTCTCCTCTGCATTCAATCGAGTCAATCGAGGGAAATGATGGCAAGTCATGTTATCTAGGAGGTTGACCATGACATTGTCTTTTTTTAAGAGATTTACACATGAATACCACCGCCTCGTTCGTTATACTAGTGATTTGAAATGTTCACGCACTTTTTACATTAAAAGGGGGGTTCACCATTGCTGTATTTTGGCCCCATTTCTTTTTAATTTATACATTAATAGACTGAGCAGGCTTTGATTGACACCGGAGCAGACTGTCCGCATATAGGAGCCCGATATTTTCCAGTGCTCTCCAATGCGGACATGCTGTTCTTATGGAGAAAACTGCTAACGGTTTACAGGCCTTGTTGGATTCATTTGCCAAATTCATGGAAGATCTGGATCTGCCAGTTAATGTCCAAAAATCTTATGTGATAGTGGTGGGACAATGTAAGACTAAGGGCCTAATTACGACTTTGGTGGTGTGGGAGCAGGCAGCTACGCCACCGCCCTTTCCCACATCGCCAAAGTCAACCATCGCCCACCCGCCAGATTACGAGTTTCCTTGTGGTTTGATGGTAGGTTGCTTTGGCTGTCCCGTGGTGGAGCAGATCTAAGGCCCATATTTGAGCCTTAGAACTGCAGCGCAGAGGGAGCGCCAAAGCACGTTCCTGCATAGCATGGACTGTGCAGTCCATGCTGTGCAGGAACCGGGGTGCATGACTAGAGTCTTCTCTTATCTGGGGCTGCTATTTAACTCCTCATTGATTTGGCGTCCATTGGTGAACAGGAAAAAGGAGGATTTTTATAAGGGGATACTCAGCAGTGTTTAGTTTTGACTCTAGACTTGGGAGAAGTCCGATTCAGGCCCTATTACAAGTTTATTGGGCAAAGAGTATCTCCAAAGTAGTTTACGGAAGTGAGGGCTGGTGGTTTGTTGATCAGGCTGCATTGCAAACTGTGGAAAATTCTTTTTTAAGACGTCTTCCATGTGTCCCACAAATTGCACCGACATTTTCAGTGCACAAAGAACTAGGGGTGGGCTATATAACAGATTTAACGGCATTTCGTCCTTTTGCATTGTGGTTAGATATTTGGTCAAGACCCACAGCAAAATTAAACAAGGAGGTTTTACAAGACTATATGTCTTTACATAGGTCATCTCAAATTCCTTTGCTCAAATACATTGAGGATGTTCCTTAGAGCCTAGGTAGGAGTGAACTGTATAACTCATCACAGGGAATTGTCAAGTTTGATCGTCAATGGACTAAAGACATTTTTTGACGACTTAGATCCTCCGTTAGGGGAGAGGATGCTCTTTTGAAACCTCATTCACGTACCCACCTTTTACTGAAGTCCACCCCCTCTATTGAGCCTTACCTTGTAATTGTAAAAAGCACTTATCAGCAATTTTTGTTGACCAGATTTAGGTTTGGTCTTTTACATTTCTTGTTGGCATACACCCGGGTGGGAAATTGGGGTCACCCTTTGGAGTCCTGCGACTGCGCAGTCTGTCTCTGCAGGATACTTTGCATTTTTTTATGTTTTGTATATTTTATGAGGTACCAAGTAAGGCTTTTATCAAACCTCTTCTAAAAAGACTGAATTTTCTTCAAGTGCGTCCTGCTCTTTTGTATTTGCAATTGTTACCTGAAGAAGTCATTTGTAATGTAGTATGCTTTTTGAAAGCTGCCATGAGATTGAGGAAAACCTGTGATTGATTTTTACTGTTTGATTATTCATGGTTTTTATTTTAAGCTTTGATGTGTTTTTATACTAATGTATTTTATGCTTATTGTTTATTGCTTATGCATTGTACATTGTTATGGTCTTTGCTGCTGTACTGTGCTTTTATGGTTTTTATGTAAAGAACCAAATAAAGCTTGCTTTGGTTGATTGT
The DNA here is from genome assembly GCA_963921515.1 of Calotriton arnoldi. Lineage (NCBI taxonomy): Eukaryota > Metazoa > Chordata > Amphibia > Caudata > Salamandridae > Calotriton > Calotriton arnoldi. The sequence goes on from CAWUFW010007948.1 coordinate 770,280, forward strand.
TTTTAAATAATCGAATAATGCTTTCTTTATTTGATTTGAATTGGCACTGAAATTCCCAAATACCTTTTATTAAAAGAGCAAAGAGGGTCCAGCCCATTCTATATGCATTCATTTGATGTAAATATGTTTTGAATGTCCCCATTTTTTTCCATTTTAGATGTTTTGGGACCAATTCACAAAGTCTTATTGGAGAGTATGTAAAAGAGTACTACAGGAGTACATATATGTACTCTTAAATGCCTTTGTGAATTGTCCTAACAGTATAAGTGAGGTGCATTTACTTGATGTATCTATCAAGGCCAATGCTGACCATTTGGGGACCACTATCTTTAGGAAACTTGCTGATAGGAATACATTTTGGATCTATCCACCTTAAGACATTATGCACAACTTAACCTGTTGGGCAGTTCTTCTGTGACACGAGGTACTGTACACATCAGACAATCAGACACTCAGAAGACAAAATTACAAGAAGGAAGCTATCCACAGAAGATCCTTAAAAATACTCCCAGGGAAGATCTTTTTCAGGGTAACATTAAGATTTTACTGGAAAGAAGGGCACACGAGTAACTAATTTTGACCCTATGGCCTCCTGACTAAAGAAGATTATAAAACAAAACACTGGGACATTTTAAAAATAGTTTATGAAAATCTTACTTCTCCGCGTTTTGCCTTTGAAAACTCCAAATATCTTACAGATGAACTAGTTCATAAAAGGCCTAAAGTAAATTCTGCATCTGATGTACAGGCTCAGTCAGATGGCAGTTGCAGGCCTCTTTCCATGTGGAGGTTGAAATATGTGCTCATCTTGCCATTAAAGAGGCAAGAGGGAAAGCCAGCTAGAGGACAACCTCCTAAATGACACCGAATAAACCAACCATTTTCAAGGGGCACTAAACAAAAATCTGGACTACTGGAATTATGCAATTTGGCAGATGTAGCATTTTATGCATAATTATAGATTTGCTGCTTTTGCCACATAATACATTATATGCTGCCTTATCTGCAGAGTTTAGCAAAAAAGGTTTCGAGTTCAAACGGATCAAAAGTTGCTAAAAGCACATTAACATGTGTTGGTAGGCAGTGGAAGGGCCACACAAATGTTGACTGGTAATCTTTCTTTTAGTTATTGCGGTATTTGGGTCTCACACTGGTGCTAAGGAGATGAAACTTTGCCCAACCAGTGTTAACATATGACACCACAATGAGGTAATACTATCACAAAATGTGCCTCATAATTTGTTTGCCTTTTCTTGCCCCATAATTTAGTAAACTCTGCCACATTATTCCAGTGGGCCTGGCTATAGGAGAACCCTATTATTGAGATTATGAATTAATTTATTTGATATTTAGTTTCTAGGTAAGCCATACAAGAGTACCCAATTGTCTTACTGTCAGACTCTCTTGTTAGGAAGCAATAAGCCATCGCCCACCCAACGGTGATATGCTTCACCTTAGGGCCTCTCCTCACTTATGAGGAGTTGTTCCATCATGGGCAGACCGACCTGCAAGATAGGGAGCTCTTATGTCTCGGGGTTTTAGTGGGGAAAGGTGTCAGCACTATCCCAGGGTGTCCCTATTCTAAAAGGACAAAGGACCGAGCAACCAAGACTGCTGCCTTACTTACCTCAAGGAAGCTCTGACCCTGTAAATGGTGTACATTATGACGATGCATAGTCGTAATTCAACAGTATTAGAATTTACATACTTTTGAATAGCAGTGGTGCTCATGAACTGAGCCTGATTTAGAGTTTACCGTTAGGGAAGGCTGTCCCAAACGTGACTAATGTCGCGTCAGTGTTATTATAAGTTCCATAAAATATAAGGCACTTGTAATAACCCGTCAGCCAAACTCTAAATGAGGCACATGTCTTGCAATTACGCTGGTATGCCTTCATGAAATATGTCAAAATATGCCTTCATTCATTTATTTTTTTGTGGAAAATTAGACATCTGGTTCTCAAAGATAATGGCAGCAACAATTATTTGCATCATAACCCTAGCAAACGAGAGAGCGGAGAGCATCTGCTGTGATTTTTCTCTTCTTTTTTTTCCTTATTTGATCATAGAGATGCTTTTATGACTGGAAATATTGCTTTTCTGTCTTTACGATCCCAGCAGCACGTGTTCTATCTGGCAGTTCATGGACATGAAATCCTGTGCAAGGTGAAGAATTCGTACAGATCAGCAAGGATTAAACATTGCATTATTTGACAAGACCACCCCCGCAGTGAACATGGTTTATTTTCTCTGGAGTACACTAATGCATTGTTGTTAATGGTACCTTAAACTGTATGTATGCATGTAAGAAACTGGCTCTATATATACTACACCAAAATGAGGTATAGTGTGTATAGGGTCCAGGTGACTCCAAAGGTAGGCAGAGGTTAAAGTTAGATAGAACCTTACTCTCTACTTGTGGTAGCTTGGTCGAGCAGTAAGGCAGTATCAGAGGACAGTGTTAAGCATCTGATGTACACACTCAGTCAGCAAATGAATTCACACACTCAAGAACTGAACTCTAGGCCAATTGTTTTTGTAAAAAAAATATTTTGTTGTTTTATTTTAGAACCAAGCAAGCCTGGCACAGGTAAGCATAAAATACTTTGCAGTAATAAGTTGCTGAATATAGAACAGTTTGAAAATACAATAGAAATTGTACTTTGTTTGATTTACAGGGGATGCAGTAGGTTGCAACACTTAGCAAATACAGTATATTGGAATGAATAGGCTTTTTCAGAATTGCAGGTAAGTTACTTTTTACGTTACTTTTCTAACTCAGTGCTGGATACCTAGATTCAGCACTGGGACATTTCCTGCAAACAGGTGAGTAAATACGTTTTGGTTATTCGTGCGATTTTTAAAGAATATTTTCAGATTTCAAAACTCCACACTTAGAAACTTTTTGGAGAAAAAGTGTCAATGTTATCCTATGGAGCAAAAACAGGTTATCGGTTTGTAGGTAAGTAATCGACTGTGGGAGTTAAGGTTCTGGGGTTAGACTCAGGGGTCCCCCAGGGTCAGTGATGTACTGTTGTTGCACCCTCAGCGGCACTAGGGCGGCCGGGTGCAGAGTGTTGAGGCCCAATGTTATCCTATAGAGGATAGGGGGTCTCCGGTTGGTGGCGGCTGGCAAGCAGGCCACTGGGTTGTGGGAGCAAAGCTCCTAGGGTTTAGGTCAGGGCAAATTGGGAACCAAATTAGCACCAAAGGTGCACCCTCAGCGGCACTACGGCGGCCGGGTGCAGGGTGCTGTTTTGAGGTCGGGTGCCCTGTTGTTTTCAATGGAGCGCCTTCGGTTAGAAGAAACACTGCAGGCTCGGGGACGAGGATCTTCTGGGTGCGACCACCACTTCGAGGGGTAAGTTGGGATGTCTTGGGTTGGTTAGGCACCGTTGGTTTGGGCACACAAAGCCGTGTGGCGTCGGGTGCAGGGGTGCCTTGGGACGTCGGAAAGTCTTACCCGCTCTGGTCGCGGTAGAGGGGATCCTCTGGATTGAGGCTGCAGTCGTCGACTGGAGGCTTGAGGCAGGTCAGGAGTCACCGGCTCACGGTTCAGGATCGCCGGGGTGACCTCCTCGTGGTGTTTTTCCACTCGAGCTCGGGCCGGGTTCGGCGGGTGCAGAGTGGGCTGGATTCGCGGTATCCGGCCGGAGCCAGAAGCTGCAGTTTGAACAAGTCCGGTGTTCACAGGAAAAGCAGGCTTGGAAGTGAAGGCAGGCAGGTCCTCCAGGGTTTTTGAGGTTGCTGGCTGCAGGACACACCGGGATTTCGCAGGAGCAGGTTCGAGGGGAGACAGGCCTGTAGGGCTGGGGCCAAGTCAGTAGGCGTCGTCCTCTTGTTAGCTCTGCACGGCTCTTCGTCCTTCTTCTTATTTTCTTCTTGTTTCTTGTCTGGATCTGAGGAAGCAAGGTTCAGTGTGCCCCCTAAATACTAGATTTAGGGGCGCTACAGGTAGGTAAAGGGCAGGGACCAATGGGTCCCTTCCCTGCGGTGGGTACACCCCCTATCGTGCCACCCTCCAGTGGGAGGGGGGAAGGAGCCTGTCCCTGGTTGGCTAGGTCCCCCCATCCTCAAGATGGCGGGGACTCAGAGTTGTGCTTCACCTCGCCTCCCCCACCTGAGGGGTGGAGTTGGCAGAGGTGGGCACACCTCTCTTCCTCACTGGTTTTTCCCGCCGGTTCTCCCCCCCAAAGTGGGGGGTAGAACCTGTGGGGACCAGTTGCTGAAAGCAGCAAATGGTCTGGAGAGGCTCACAAAGGCGGCATGCCTTTGAAGCTTCTCCTTCATGAACCCTGCCCATCCTGGGGGAGGAGGCTTGGCACCTTGTCCCAGGATGTGCATTGTTTCAGGCCCCAGAGAGCAGCAGGCTCTCAACCCAGGGGTCAAGAAACATGTCTGTGGTGGCAGCCTAAGCAGCCACTCAGTCAGGTCAATAGAAGGTGGTCGAGTTTCAGGGGGCATCTCTAAGATGCCCTCTGTTGTGCATTTTACATTAAATCCCACACTGGCATCAGTGTGGGTTTAATGTGCTGAGAAGTTTGATACCAAACTTCCCAGTCTTCAGTGTAGCCATTATGGTGTTGTGGAGTTCGTAATGACAAACTCCCAGCACCATATACTCTTAATGGCAGCACTGCACTTACAGTGCACAGGAATGGACTTGGGCACTGTAGGGGTAGAGGGCTCATGCACCTGTACCCTCACCACTGGCATAGGGCACCCAGCTAGAGGGGTGACTGATGTATGCCAGGGTAGTGGTTTGTGGGCATGGCACACAGGGATGTGTGCCATGTCGACTCTTAACTTTGTTCTGCACCAAGACATGCAGCCTGCAAAGGCAGTGTGTGTGTGAAAAGGTGCAGGGCCTCTAAGGGTGGCACAATAAGTGCTGCAGCCCTTAGGGGCCTTCCCTGGTCACAGTGCCCTGGGTACCTGTGGTACCTTTTACCAGGGGCCTACCTGTGGCTAGGGATGCCAATTGGGTATAGGCTTCAATGCAGTTTTTAGGGAAGGAACATAGGCCCTGGGTACCTGATTAGCAGGAGCCCAGGGCACACTCAGTCAAAGAACATCAGCAATTCAGCAAAAAGTGGGGGCATACCATGCAGAAAGAGGGCACTTTCTCACAATGCAGACTTAAAAAACACATTACTTGGACTGCTCAGTATTTTACCTACATTTTGCTGACATTTTGGATAAAATTACTTAAACAAAACACTTATTTTCCTTAAAATAAATTTAGCTTCAGCACACGCTTATACAATCTGATCTTCATTTCATTTCTTAATTAAAAAAGTTATGTTTTGTAAACTTCTTAATTTTGCCAAAGCGTTTGCATGTTTGGGCACAAATACACACATCCTCACCAAAATTCATGCGATTGCAGCACTCAAGGAGCAGGTTTATTTATGCACCAAATAATATTTGAAACGACAAATCTGACGACCCATGTTACAGAAAAGGCACACTTCCTTGGTCTGTACTACGGTGTAGCTTTGTGTAGGTGTGCCAGACTCAGACAGAGTCAATGCACCTTTTCACAATGAATGAAGGTAAAAGTTTCTAACAGCCGGGCCAGGTTCCATTGTGCAGGTGGCAACCTGGCTTTCATTTTAAAGGGGGTAGAATTATATTCATATACTATTTTCAAATTAAATTTAAGACAAGTTTGTGGTTGCCACTGAATAGTTATATTTAAATCAGAGTTTCCATAGGAAGAACTTTTTTTGACAAAGCTGCATGAAACTTTAGAAAATATAATTCATCCACCTTGGTTCCTTCATGGAAAGATTTGCGTTAATTTGACAAGCGGAGGAAGTAAAAAAAGGGGGGGAGGGTTTTTAAAACAGTGATTGCCTACGTTAATTCCTTTAGGTACCTTGCTCTGCAATACAGAAAAAATGGCAGCATGGAAATACACCAAAGTCAGCCAAAAGTTAGAACACTTTTCTCACAAAGTCTGCTTTTTGTAACTTGGTGTAAATCCATTAAGCTATTTTTGAGAAATTAGCTTTTAAAGAGGGGCTCGGATTGAGCATGAAGGGGTTAAAAAGTTAGGTATATCTGGCCTTTTGATGACCAGATATATTCGGATCGGCCAATTTAAGAGGGGGTGGTAAATCCTATTTCGCTGGCAACACAACATGCACAATAAGTTGTGGCCTGCCATTACAGGACTGAGGGAATTGGTACCTGCGTCTTGAAGATTTATTAACAAAATATAAGGGGGCAGGGTGAGCACACCCTGACCCCAAGGACATGTAGGTTGCTTGGCTTGATTGGCTGGACAACAGGTTGTGGCAGCAATTACAGGATTCGGGGACATAGTCCTTGTTGAAATGTATTGTGATGAATGTCAGTTTTAAGCATCAAAAAACAAGCACATATAAAGGATAACATATTTTAGGCACAATATAAATCATTTGTTGGTGGTGTTATACCTGTTTTAGAAATTCTACTGCATTCTCATGTGACTTTATCCTGAGAAAAAATGCTTTTTTCTCTCATGATTTTCTCATTGAGGTTATGAAAGGTGCTCCAGAAGCTAAAAGAATAACACATTTTCTATAAGTTCACATTATCTTCTCCAGTCACGTGAGAATAAACTTTGATATTCTGAGTTAAACATGTACTTCCAACAGCAGCAGCAGCCTGTCTGTTGATTCTCCAGTGTTCTACTGTAACTTCATAACAATGCTCTAATGAAGAACTGGAGCGCTAATATTCTGCATTTGTGACAAGAGTGGGGCACACCTGAAAGCCACCTGTAAACTTAAAAGAAATTTCGTACAGAGTATACTGCAATAAATGAAGAAAACGAGGGGTTTGTCTTTGTCATAAATATAATGGGCAGTGCTCTACAAAATAGAAAAAGGACACATTTTCTGTGTGTTCTCAAATATCTTCGTCATCCATTTCAGTAAGGCATTCTGAAATGTAGAGTGAACGATTTACTTCCAACACAGCAGCAGTCTGTCAGTTAACTCCCCAGTAATCAATTGCAGTCTCACCATAGAGTTCTAATGAACAGCTAGAGAGCTAACATTTCATATTTAAGACACAATTGAGGCTCACTTGAATGTCAGAGGAACAGTCTGAAGTAAATGAGCATTTAGACATTAGTTCAGGTATTAAGCCAGTTGGTTAAAATATGGGGGGAGGTATGGATTTTTAGCAATTTGAGGCATAATGTATTTTTAAAAGGGCTAAAGATAGGTATAGGAGAGACATCTTCATAGGTACAGTCTCCTGTCCACATCTGTTTACTCAGCCTACCTATTTCCTCTGTTGCTCAGCAGCTCGCTACTTTTAAAAGAGTAGCATTTTGATAGAGAATCTACACATTGTTGGAAGGCCCACAAGACAATCACTGTTGGCAGAAGAAGGCATAGCGACAGTTCAGCATTATTTGCCTAACAATAACCACTGTGAACATTATTATCTTCTATTGTCAAAACAAGTTTTGGGGGATTAATTATGATATCAATGTGCATTCAATACAATTAGGCATTATGTTGCTCACTGTTACTGTTTTCAGCATGGCCAAATGTCTTAGCTTGCTGATAGCCAAGTACAAACATTCAGTTCAGGAGAGTAGGCAGTTAGGAACATGAAAACAGTTCAACTGTATTCAGTGAATGAAATAAAATGATAGAAACCAGATCAGGAATTAATTCAAACAAGGATTGGCAACATCGATTGGTGTAGTGTTGGTGGCAGAGGTATTTGTTTTGCCAGTGCTTGTTTCCTTTGCTATAGTTTACTGTAACTTTACTATTCCAAGGTGGCTGATGCCCTATCTTTGAGGCAACATGTCAGCCTTCTTCAAATGATAAAGAATGATGACGTAAGGCAAAATCATTTTAACACATCAGTTTGTGAGTGGGCACGTGTAGGGACACAAGGGCAGCCATATTTAAATGGTTTTCCTATAGTTTAGGCAAAAACATTCAAAGCTCTTCTCCACATAGGCAGCCATCTTTTAAATACTATAATACTTTGTTATCAATAAAGACTGCAAAACCCATTTTAAGATGGCCAACCTTACAAGTGGCTACACAGGATAAAGTTACTGCAATCAGCAGCAAGCATCCCGGTAGTAGTGTGGAAGAGCTGCAATGCCCGTGAGATATTAAATAAAAAAGTATGAAAAATTAAAAAATACTGATTATTGGCCCGCCAATACTGACACAGAAGGGAACATATTTAAAGGCAGATGTGCACATTATGCACTAGCAAAATGCTGTCATCCACATTGAGAGAGCTAGTGGCTGAAGTGAGCATGCCAAATGCCCCACGCTGCCTGTTGTGGTGCTCGAAAGCAAAATGTGAGTGACACTACAATGGATCAATAGACGAAGAGGACTGACTGAAAGTCAATTAATGTATCGATATAGGTATGTATTTTCCTGTTTTTTTTTAAAAGGACCTTGGCTAATGCCAGACCAAAAAAGCATTTTATGACAATGTGAAAGAGAGAAATAACCATGATTTGCATGAGGCTCCTTGTGGATACTTTAAATTAGAGCCACTGAGTAGGATGCAAATGAAAGGTAAAACCACATGTGCAGTACAAAGCAAATAGATGTTCTGATAAAAATGTTGCAAATTTCTCTTTGCACTCATACTTGCGAAAGTCAAGGAAGTCAAGGTATCATTGTCTAGTCCAGTGCTTAATTTGTAAAAAAAATATGAGACTGGACCCTCTTTGGGAGGCCACTGCAGCTTCACCACCCAGGGTGGCCAATGACAGCACCAACACAACTACTAATCATCACACTGCTACAAGTGTGACAATTCAGACTATTCCTGGGCCCCAAAATCATAAGAAAAGCTTGGGTAACAAGTACTACTCATTTTTAATGTATATTGCATTAGTAAACAATTGTTGTTGTGCTCATCTCTAAATCAGACATACCGCACCACCATGTGGCAGACTGTCCTAAGTGCCGGTGTTGACAATTAAGTACTGGTGCAGAGGACTGGAAACCACCGGCTCACATTAAGCAGTGGTCTAGTCTGATGAATAGTTTCATAACTTCGGCAGGATGCTGATGAAGCAAGGAAGCTAAAGTAGTAATGCATCTTAAAAAATAGGGGCTCTACTTAGAGTTTGTGGACAGCTTATTCCATTGCAAAGGTGACTGATAACCCTGTTGCCTAAACCCTTGGTCCCCCTATCTCCATTAGAGATGGGCAGAGCTTATGTTTTCCATTGACGGAGCATCTGTGGTCTCAGTCGAAGGAAGACTTCGTCTGACGGCCCAACAAAGTAGGGGAAATTGGAGGAAGGACATTACACTCTTTTCTTACGCGGACGACACCCAAATCATCTTCTCCCTTTCAACGTAAAAGTTGTCCGGACCATCAGTTCTTCAGGCCGGTTTGAGTAACATTTCATCTTGGATGCAAGCTAATTTACTTAAACTTAACGGCGAAAAGACTGAGGTCCTGATCTTGGGTAAAAATAAAAATCTCTGGGGCCCCCAGCACTGGCCTATTGAAATGGGTACCCTACCCCAGCCCACCCATCAAGTCCGCAACTTGGGATTTATTATCGATGACAAATTATCGATGAAACAGCAGGCGGTGAAGGTGGCAGCCACTTGCTTTACCATTTTGAAATGGTTGAAAAAAATCATCTGGATGCTCCCCAGCCCTACCCAAAAGACCGTAGTCCAGGCGCTTGTGACCTCCAGACTGGATTACGGGAACATCCTCTATTTGGGGGCTAATAAGGATGTAATACGGAAGCTTCAGGTGGTTCAAAATTCAGCCGCAAGATTGCTTTGCCAGATTCCTAAAACATCTTCCACCTCTAGCGCCCTGAGAGATTTGCATTGGCTTAGGGTTGAAAGCCGTACCAAGTTTAAAGCCTTGGTCTATATGTTCAAGATCAAGGCCGGCACTGCTCCTCAATATCTGCAAAATCTTGTTCATCCCTATCAACCCTCCCGTCTGTTACGCTCCACTACCCAGGGAAAATTCTCGGTTCCCAGAGTCAAACTTACAAGGACGGGAGGTCGCTCGTTTGCTTACTTGGGTCGATCCCTGTGGAACTCTCTCCCCATAGCGCTCCGCAGTTAAACAATATATGCAAACTTTCGTAAACTTTTAAAAACTTGGTTGTTTAATAAATAATCTTCATTTTTCTGCTCCTCTCTGTTCCTTCAGGCCGGCGCTGGGAAACCCTTGTTGGGTAGCTGTGCGCCTTATAAAATCAACCTAACATAACATAACACTGCCGCCCTAGTTGAGATGGACAGTGTAATGTATTTTTTTCTTAACTGTCACTGCCAGAAAAACTCTAGTGGTAAGGGACAGAAAGAAAAAGAAAGATGACGCCACAAACACCCTGGAAGAAAACACCTAGTGTGTGAGGTCATTAGTTTATTTTTTTTCCAAAACAAATTCCCACTGTGAGAGTTTCTTTCTGAAAAGAAAAAAAAGTTTAAAGTTTGGTGAACAGCAGTGAAAACCAATGGCAGCCATCCATCAAACCTTTTGTTCTTTGTAAGGAGATACGGCAATGGCAGTTCCTTTCAATGTACAGAACTGACCGCAGGTCCAGGGCTCATATCTAATGGGCATATGTACAAAACCTTTATTGTGGTTGCAAAAGGCCTGATTCACAGAATTGGCTGTTTGCAACTGCAATAAAGGTCTTTAAGATGTACAGACGCCAAATTGCGATTTGGTAACCTGGTACCAAATCGCTATTGGGTTCCGCAATTTAGCAATTTGGTATTTGAAAGGTGTGTGTTTTGGGCATCCCTTCCTAATACCAAATTGCAGTGGCATATATGAATGTTTTGGGACGTAATTACAGTCGCAAAATATCATAATCTTCCTGGGCAGCAAAAGAGGGAGGAGCTGACACTTACAACTGAATAGGTAATGTCCTGTCACCACAAAGGACTGATAGCGCCCTACAGATAGTCTGGAGCTAGGGCTGGAAAGAAAGGACCTCTGTGCACTTAGAAAACCCTTCTTTGAAGTCACCCCTGTACTGTTGTGTGAGTTTGTAATGATTGAACCCTGTAGAAGTGTGACGTAAGCATTAGAGCATAGTGAAGGGAATGCAGGTTTAGAACGCAGAACGGTTACACGCAAAAGAATACAGATGTGTTATACTAAGCTCCGTGTGTGGCATGGTCATTGGCAAGTACCTGGACTGGGGAGGACACTAGAACTGGTGATGAGGTAGGGGATAAGTAACCCAAAGATCGACAGAGCTCTCCCAGAGAGTTTGCTGTGCTCCAGCAAACTGCTCGTGTGTGCCACGTGTGCCTCTGTCAAAGTGCAGAATCGACGCTTGGCGTATATGGAGTCAAAGCACAGCCCCAGTTCAGTGTAAAGCATTTGAAGATAACAAAAGCTTCACTGAGGAGTCTACACATCGTTGGCCGAGAACCTGCTGGAAAGACCGCAAAGAGAGGGACTGCGGTACTATGCTACTCAAAGTCGTACTTTCATATGGAGTGATAATGCAACCAGGTTTGAAAGAGCAGCAACATGCAAGATAACGCTGCGAACAGAAGCACTGCAAGGCAGAGATCAACCAGGTGTCTGACAGCACAAAGAGATGCCTAAGGTCAAAGGGATACAAGAAACGGTCATCTGCTTACAGTACTGATTTAGGAGAGTCATCATGGCACAGAACTGGAAGGAGTGACCCCAGAGGAAGCACCCGGGGTTGTGCTTGCAGAGTCATCCATACCTGCAGCAGCACACCACCAAAGCTGCTGAGTGGGGCTCAGAACAACTCTAAAGGTCTCCGAAGTTCAGAAAGCTGAGATTGATGATCGGAATTGTCAAATGTTGCTTTTCCAGTGGAGACCAAGAGGGAGGTCAAGGTTCCATGGATTGTCTAAGATGACCCATGGTCCGCACTTTAGATGTTGCACTGGAAGCTTTCATACGTCCAATCCATTCCAATTTTATTGTGATCTGGGCTGGGGATTTTAACATTCTGCATTGCCCTTTACCTGCATCCCAGGTCTGTGGACACTCTAACTGGGATGGAGATGAGTTTTTGCATTTCTGTCACAATGACTATAGCGATACATTGAATTCACGTATCTTTAAATATGATCTGCTTATGTCTGAGAGCAAAAGTGGTTGGAATGAGGTATGGATCCCCTCTTTTACTTTTAGAGCTGCTTGCACTGTAATCGATCATGTGCTGGTATCTATGGCCACCAGTAATAAACTTGGTACCCCGTGTATTATTCCATCTATAGTTAGCGACCATAACCCGATTGGAATACCTTTTTCGCTTTGGGGCAATAAAGGAGTGGACTCAATACCAGCTACTGAAATCACTACAGCTAGGCCAAATAGGGTCAGTATTATATGGGCAGGAGTGGAACCTAACAGCTTTCTGGAGAAAATTGTCAAGAGCAATTTAACTGATTTTAGATATTGCCTGAGGGAGGTAGTAACCCAGGAACATATGCTTAACAGTTTTAAAAGCATCCTCGGTTGTGTTAATATCCTCCTGACAAGAAGCTCCAGACATGCACCAGCCAAACACGGGGGATGGTTCAAATCATGATGTACTCCGGCCGCTCAACAACTGAGAGAGGCTTTACATCGCTCACCTAGAGATACAGTGATAATCAAGACTCTCCGCAATAACCACAAGCAGGCAATTGCAAAGAGGAAAAGGTCTTTACAAGAAGAGGCATGGTCCAATTTGAGATGAGCTGCAGAGACAAGGGATAGTAAGCTGTATTGGAATACGATTAATGCCCCCTTCCTGAAATCTGATAAGATCCCAGAACTTTATTCCTTTGTAGCCTGCGATGCATGAGTGGAACATTTTCCAACATTTTGAATGATACTATATTCGTGGGCAGAGAAATGGGGACTGCCGAACCTGCAGTTGGCATCCAATCTCACTTAACATCTCTATTGATGAAGTTATTTGTGCTATTACTAGCACTAGTGGAAGGGCCCCAGGACCGGATGGGGTCCCGATAGATGTTTTTAAGGCATCCAAAGAACTATGGGGACCAATTTTAACTAGGGTTTTCGATGCAGCTACCGAAAGTATAATTCCCCAGTCCTGGTCTGTGTCAATAATCATCCACATTTTTTTAAATGGTGACAAATCATATGCTAAATGCTACCGCCCCATTTCCCTCCTGGACTCTTCTGTAAAATTGATGAGCAGGACTTTGCTACAGAGGCTGGAGGACTGGGCTTGGGAAAATTCTTTTCTTTCCCCAGCCCAATAAGGGTTCAGGAGGGGCCAAGGAACAACGGAACAACGTGTCAATTTAGTTCTGTTAATAGGGAAGTATACCGGGGCTAAGCAGGGGTCTCTGTACCTCTTTCTTGTAGATCTTAGCAGTTCGTTTGACCTAGTTAATCATTCAATCCAATGGTCAACCCTGACTAGCCTAGGGACTCGCATGGCGATTATTTGTTTCCTGGCTCACCTTTATGAGAATCTATTGAGCAAAGTCCGCTGCAGTCCATGAGGGGAATGCACACCTGATTTTAGTGGAGGTAATGGGTATTACACAAAGATGTGTATTATCCCCTTTATTGTTTGCTCTTTTTATTAATGGAGTGGATGGAGCCTTGCATGCGCTTCAGGCTGATGTACTCCTCATTACAGGGTGCCCTATTCCGGTGTTGTTATACACTGTATTAATATCAAGGACCCCCAATGGATTGCAGAAATTAATGGTAGCCTTCGAGGAGTATATGGCATCCAAAAAAATTATAATCAAAGACTTTTACAATGATATGCAGGAAACAGCCACATAAATGTAGGCCCTTGTATATCGAAGGCTCTCTAATCAACAGAGTGAATACATTTTGCCATCTGGGGGTCCAGTTTACAAGGAATGGCATATGGGCGCAACAGATCGCAAATGCTAAACTGAAAATGAGCAGGAATTATGGGGGGATATTTAACTTTTCATCTAAACTGGGTCAGCACCCCATTAAAGAAATTATTGAGATATACAAGGCTAAAGTATTAACTGCTGCTACATTTGAGGCTGGTCTTTGGGGGTATAATATTAGCAAATCTCTTCAAATCAAAGAAAACACCTTTTTAAAATGACTGCTATGTTTGCCTTAATCAGCCCCATCCCTAACTGTGCATAAAGAGGTGGGGTTGTTTTATCTGGAGGATCTTTTAATGAAACCATTGTTGATCTGGCTCTCCATCTGGATGAAAGACGAAACTAGCTTTACCAAACTGATTATACTGGATTGACTAAAATTGGATTATGCCTTTCGTATTCCATGGCTGGCCTATATAGTTTCCATTTTAAGTCTTTGTTCCATTTGACAGTGGGCAAGGAGCTAGCACAGGTATTAGCATTAAATAAGAGTGACATTAAAGCTACTTTCAGTCTGTATAGGTCTGAAGCTAGACTTCGTGTAGAGTCAAAGAAGACGATGGTTGCTATGTACATGTCCCTAGAGGGAAGGGAGGGGTGTCAGGAGTATTTCATCAGTGTTAAAAACAGCCAACACCGGTATGTTCTAACTAGATTTAGAAGTGGTATGTGCACCAGTTGGTTGCATTTCCGAAGATGAATGCCTATACCCCTGACAAAACACCTTGTCCCTGTGATGGAATGATTAGGCTAAGCACAAAGCACTTTCTTTTCTTTTGTAAGTTTTATAAAGAGCTGCGATGTCAATATTTGAAATATCTTTTTGTTATGCAAAATTATAGAAACTATAATGATGCCCTGACATTCCTGCTTGAACTAAACAATCAATTTGTGTGTTTTAGTGTTGCCCACTTTATTTTAAAAGCTATCCACCTAGGGAAAAGTATTGTCCTAGATTTTGTCGAGGGTATATGATTGTTTTGTGATGACATCTTAAAGGATTTTATCATTTTATGAATTACTTTACTTGAAATGCTTTTATTTGTATGTACTTTCAATTACACTTTTTACTTGCAGAATAAAGTTCTTGAATTGAATTGACCCAGAGGCCATCACAGTGCAGGAACTTAGAGATGGTGTAGATGAAACAGGCCCTAGAGGACAGCAGACAATGTCGGAGAGAACTCCACCCTCAGTGTCAGCCAATCAAGTAAATGGTTACAATGCAGCCACCTTCTTAAAACCACTGCCCCCGTTTGATACTGCCAAAAAGCTGAATATTGGTGATAGATGGATAGAGACATTTGATGATCTCATTGAAGAAGCAGATAACAAAAGGATTATCAAGGACCTTAAAAATCTTGCTGGTGAAAATGTAAAAGAAGTCATAAAGAAAATGCAGCGAGCTGACAAAATTACATTCAGTTTACCTTAAAGCAACCTTGAATCTTAAATTCAATCCAATGCTGAATGTAGATTACAAAAGGTACATCTTCAACTGATGAGACCATCAAAGAATTTGTTTAGAGACTGGATGAGTGCTTCAAACACTCAAATTCAATTAATTTAATGATGAGGAAGCTATACACCGCAGAGTGATTGATGGATGATTGTCAGACTCATTCAGATGACAAATGCTGAGAGCGTGCTGTTCGGCAAGCTGCTGACATGGAGGCCAGAGGTGCCCAGAGTGAGTCTGTCACGAATGTGGAAAGTAAGCCAAAGCACAAGGCAGAGGGACGTAAAGTGATTTCTCCACCGAAAAAGAAGTTGTGCTTCAGGTGTGGATTTTCGTTTCCACACGACAGTAAATGTCCTCCATTTGGCAAATCTACAAAGAATGTGGAAAAGAGAACCATTTTGTAATGGTTTGCAAGGCAAAGGTTAAAGTAAGGGCGTCACAGCATGAAGACAAAATGGACGACAAGACATTCCAGAAGCGACTTTCAACGCACTGCCATAAGACCAAGCAGCCACATCAGCTGAGGCAAATCGACGCCAAACAAAGGTGATTATTATCTAAATCTTCATCAAACAGTTCTGCAGCATCAATGTCAAGCTAAACTGAAGAAGATGGTTGTGCCATGTCGATGTTTACCTCAGAGAAACATTTATATGTTGGACTGGCTGCCTGTGAAGAAAAATACCGGTCCAAGAAAAGTCGACACGACAAAGCACCAAAGTCATTTAAACATTGTTAAAAAATCACACTAAAGGTCAACAGTTGTTCAATACCTTTCATTATTGATGGCGGTGCATCAATAAAACTATGCCTTAGGCGAAATGTGATGAACTGTCTCCATTGCCCCGTTACGCCATTGAAAAGTAAAGTGTATACGTGGACTGCATCGATGCCACTAAAAAGTCAAGGCTCATTTGCAGCAATGATGAAACACAAGAAAACTAAAGTACAAGCACCCATTCATGTACTGCAAGGTATGCCATCAAGCACCTGTTTACTCAGCTTCAACACAGCTGCTGATATGGGACTGATATTGTTGAACTATAACATGAATTCTCATCACGAAAAAGTAAATCAATTACCTTCGCTGTTTTATGGGTTGAGAAAATTCAAGACTATGAAAGTCCAATTATACGTTAATGAGGATGTCTGTCCTATTGCTCAAAGACACAGACAAATTGTTTTTTACTTACAGGAAGCTGTTGGAAAAGAACTTGAATCCTTACTAAAACACAATATCATTCAGCCTTCCACTGGTCCAATTCCATGGGTTTCTCCCATAGCGGTAGAACCCAGAAAGGACAGTGAAGGAGTAATTGAAAGAGAATGCATCCAGGTCCGCACATTGCAGACATGATAACACAATTGAATTGTGGGAAGGTATTCTCCCGCCTTGATCTCAATAAAGGATATCATCAGTTGGAACTCGAGTAAGAGTGTTGCAGGTACATTACAACCTTTTCTAAACATGTTGGTCTGTTCCGTTACAAAAGACTTGGGGGCATATTCACAAGGACCGACCGCCGATTTATCTCCACCTTAACGCATCCAAAGTGGAGATAGATTCAACACCCCATTCACAAGCGGGTGCAAACTGCAGACATCGCCAGTATTCCCGCGATTTATCTCCACGGTGGACACCACCAACCAACCCTAATGAGATGCAGAGTAGGCGTTTCCGTGCAAAAACACATGAAAAAAACACAACACAACTTTCACAACGAACTGCCAGATCTGCGATGCGAACCAAAAACAGGCGATAAGCCGCTGTAGCACCAGTGATTCAACACCTGCCTTTTGCTGGTGTTAAGCAGGACGACTACCTGCAGCATGAAAGGGAGCCCAGCCAAGAGCCACACCTGAAGACCCACAGATGCCATGGAGACAATGATCATGCAGCTCGGAGACCCATGAGGGCCACAACACCCACAGCCACCACCCCCAGGCCCGCCACCACCCCCAGGACCCGCCCAGCCCTCCCCCCCCCGGACAAACACATACCGTGCACGACACAAGAGCCACAAAAAGCGCATGATGACGCACATTGTCAAAAAATAACATGCATGTGTGGCCAGAAGAATGAGAAACAGTTACACAGCACTGAAGTAACAACCAAAAACTTTATTGAAAAACAACACAAAACACCAATGCGGAAGACTCCTGTCGGGTTCCTCCGGGACAATCTCGTTGTCACAGCCTGGAAAATAAAGTACAAAATCAGAACGTGTGCCATGCGCACATCAAAGGAGCGAGA
The DNA here is from genome assembly GCA_963921515.1 of Calotriton arnoldi. Taxonomy (NCBI): domain Eukaryota; kingdom Metazoa; phylum Chordata; class Amphibia; order Caudata; family Salamandridae; genus Calotriton; species Calotriton arnoldi. The sequence goes on from CAWUFW010007948.1 coordinate 787,861, forward strand.
CACAGAGAAACAGAGAATGAAAGAAAGGCAGAGAGAGAAAGAGAGAGAAGGAAAGGAAGGGAGAGAGAGAGTGAGAGAGAGGGAAGGAAAGGAGAGAGAGTGAGAGAGAGAGAGAGAGAGAAGGAAAGGAGAGAGAGTGAGAGAGAGAGAAGGAAAGGAGAGAGAGAGAGAGGGAAGGAAGGGAGAGAGAGAGAGACACCGCTGCCCCTGCGCACCCAGGCCCCACTGTTCACCTGCTGCCACCGGTGTGTCTCCAACCACGTGCCGGGATACACTGCAAGCCACCAGGTCTACAATCTGTAATCGAGTCCAGAGTCAATCATGGCAGAGTCCATCACACAGCACACGGCAACAACGCCTGTCCGTCCCTGCGCACGCATAAAGCCGCACCCTAACCCCTCCCGCCGGCCAGCGCTGGCTGTCCGCACTTGCGCACCCCGGGCCCACTGCTCACCTGCCGCCAACGGTGTGTCCACCAGTGGGCACACCACGTGCCTGTGCAAGCTCCAGACCCCGGTCCCGCCACCATGGCATGGTCCACATCATGTGGACCCGCCCCGCGGCCCAGCAGGTCCCACACATGACGCTGAGTCCTGAGGCATCAATGGCAGAGACCACATCAGTGCACATGTCATCATCGCAGGCTGCACACCCGCTCAGCTATTTCGGTGCCACTAACCCTGTGCAACCCCAGTCAGCGCCACGTGGTGGTAGGCCCGTGACGGGCGCAAGGCCTCGGGTGCGACCAACCCTGTGAGCCACAACTCATGGGCCCTTTATGATTGAGAACCGTCATCCAGTCACCACCAGCAGTGGGGAATGTGACGTTGTCGGCCCCTTATATTGGCGGGGTCACATGGCCTGTGACGCCTGTGCCGGATGGGTGTGGTGTGTGTGCAGACCTGCCCTCAGGGAGTAGCCGTGACATGCTGACAACTAGACCAGTGACCTGCATACCACCAGCGTGTACGCCTGCGACATGTAGCTATGTGGGCCCCCCCTCGGAGTGTAAGCGGAGTGTTCTGGCCTGGCGTACACCAGACCAGTGCAGGGCTTGCAACAATGACTCGGGGGTTCTGGGCGTGGTTCAGTCCATGTCCGGACAAGGGAGTGACTAATGCATGTGTCCCTGTTGTAGTGTTCACGGCAAGCGGAACACAATAGGCAATGTAGCACACTGTGACTGGCATCCCACTAGATGAGCATCATTGACGTAAGGGAAATCACTGTCCCTACATTCATCCACACATTCAACCATGAATGATGAAAGCCATGACAAAGCAGTGCGTTTCTGGATGTTTATTGCACATCCAGTGGAGTTTTGCAGTTGGAGCAGTACAGGGCCATGCCAAGCACACTACACAATATGGGCCTGTGGAGGGCCAGCCAGAGTCCATCCGGGAATGACAAGTACTGCGGAAGAGGAAGGGTACAGTCCGCAGTCTGGTCGCCGTGTCATTGGTCATCAAACAGGATATGGCAGTCCATGTCGCGGTCCAAGGTGAGTGCAGCGGAGTGTATCAGGGGTCAGTGGAAAGTCATGGGGCCATGTGCGGCACCAGGCAGAAACAAGCAAGGTGGCGGAAATGAATGCTAGTGCCTCCTTCTGAACTCAATCCCATCCACGTCCTCGTCCTCGGATGTGTGCTCTGCCCCACCTGTGGGTGTTGCAGTACCCGCTGCGGCAATGTGTGCCACTGACACATCAGGGGCCGGAGGAGGATTGTCGGCCGCACTGTGTCGCAGTGACATATCAGGTGCCTGAGTGGATACGCCTGCCGCACTGGGAGGCACTGACACACCAGGGGGCGGAGATGTGGATGGTGTGGGGGCAGCAGCATTCATCTGCACCACGCCTTGTGGCAGCAATGCCATGGTGAGGATCTGCAGGGCATGGTAGATCCCAGCTACATTTTGCTGATGTGCAGCGGTGGCTGCCATCCTTTCCGCCTCCATCCGCACCATGTCCTCCATGAGCCTCTGCATGTGTTCCAGCTCACGGCTGTGATCGCTGGAGCCACTCTGAGCGGACAGGTGTTCTTGTCTCCGAGTCATGACTCCAGTGATGTCAGTCAGGGCTCGTTGGAGACCAGGGAGCGGGCCGTGGGTGTCCGTTAGGGACTGGAGCTGGTCCCTGATGGGACCTAGATACCCATGGATGGTGTCCAGTTTGGTAGCCATGAGGTTGAACCCCACCCGCACCTGCTCAGCTGTCTCCCTCTGGCCCTCCAGCACACGGCGTTTGAAGGCCATGTGTTGTTCCTGGGGGTATTGGGGGACTGCTGGGGCTGTGGGTGCCTCCTGCTGGGTGGTTTGGGTAGTGGGTGGGGTCTCCTCGATGCAGCTGGGCTGCCCTGATCCTGCAGGTGAGTTGCGGATGATGTCAATGATGTCTTGGAGGGCTTGGGTGTCGATGCTGGGGGTGTCCTCCTCGTCATCAGTGAAGAGTGGCTGGGACTGCTCTGCAGGAGGTGTTGACGGTGCCCCTGCAATGTGAAGGGGAGATGGTGTATTACATTGTGTCCGCATGTATGTAGCCGCATGGTACAGGTTCACATTCAGACAGCATGGCATTGTACATTGTGACAGTCTGTGGATCAGGGCCATGATCCTGAGTCATTGTGGGTGTGCACTGTGCTCTGCTTGATTGTGCATGTGTGCCATTGTGACCATCTCCACCCGTCCCCCCCAGTACCTGGTGGTCACTCACCCTGTTACGGTTGTGTTGTGTCCTGTCGAGCAGTGTCCGGTCCCCCGACTCCGGCCAGTCTCCACACTGATGACTGTCGACACCAGCTCCTCCATGTCATCCAGCTCCAGCTGTGGCGCTGGGCTCCCACCTCCAATCTGCATTGCTGCCTTCTGGTTGCCTGCGAGTTTCTCCTTGGTCTTGCGCTTGATGTCAATCCATCACCTCTTGACCTCGTCCATTGACCTCTTGTGCTCTCCGACGGCATTCACCTTGTCCACGATGTCCCGCCATATTCCATTTTTGGTGCCCAATGACACGTTGGAGGTGACGAACAGTTGTTGATGGTGTTCCATCACCTCCGTGACCAGGAGCCTGTTTCCCTGCGGACTGAACTTCGTCTTCCTCTTCTTCTTGTCCTTGCCCTTCCCTGTCCCCGAGGTCCCAGGCTGGTCGTCCGGGGTGCTTGTGGGGTTGCGCTCGTCCTCAGCGCCTGCTCCGGCTGCCTCCATGGTGCTTGTCATTTTGTGTTTGTGTGTATTTTCTACTTTTATTATGGTTTTTCCCACCTGCCATGTGTGTATTGCAGGCCTGGCGCTGCTTATCGCTGCTTTCCTCATCGCGCTTTCGCCCATCGCATGTTTTTTCGCGTTGAGGTTTGTGTTTTTATCACGGTCGCGGTTGTTGTATCGCGGACATTGGCCGCGTTTTCGGGGGACTATTGCATGGTACCGCCGTGTTGTGAATTCCACGTTCACACAGGGTTATTTTCCCGCGATAGGCTGCGATGTGTAAAGTTGCGTTAATATTTTTTGGAGATGTTTAGCACACGTTTTTGTGATTATCCCCCTAAGGGGCATATTTCCCAGAATTGTGGAGCAGAGCAGCACAGCAAGTTACCTTGCTGAGCTGCCCTGTGTCACAGGGAAAGGGCAGGAATGCACTGTATTTATCCAATACGGTGCACACCTGCCCTTTCCTCTGCGCTGGCACCATTGCAGCAGCCTAGCACCAAAGCAGGTACCTTTGCACACTGATACAAGGGTGCCTGTGCTGAATGCAGAATGCAGCACACATTGAAAGAGGAAAAAACAAGGAGAAATAAAGTTATTTTTCCTCGTTATGTCTCATCCGGGGAGGCGTACCTTTTTGATGCATTACGAGGTCTACCAGGGTTGGTAAATCTGGAAATGCATCAAGAAACCATGGCATTTGGATGGGAACACCCACCGCAACGCCCTTGGAATGCCACTACTGCACAGAGTAATGCAACACAGTGATTTGCACTGTGTTGCACTACTCCATATTTATGAAGCCATACAAAGCCATGCAAAGTGGCTTTGCGTGACTTCATAAATATAACTTGGGGCTTTGCATCATGCATGTACCATGTTGCATGGTGTAAGCATGACACAAGGCCCTCATTAATAAGCCCATATGTTTTGGTGTGTCAAAAGCTACAGAGCTATTTCAAGATGTCATTCCATGTATCAGACAGCCTGTCATGAAAGCTTTCAATTATAGTGATGATGTATTTGTTTTTAGACTTACACAGAAGGAGCACAACAAAACTCTCATGCAAGGTCATTTGCCCGCTGATGCCGGTTTAACTTTGAATGCCGAGAAATGTGAGTTCCATAAGACAAGGTTAACATTTTTTGGCCATATCTTTTCTAATGGGGTCATGACACCCAATCCAGCTAAAGTGCAAGTGTTGTCAACTGCAAGTTCTCCACTAGATGTTTCCATGTTACATTTATTCCTTAGCATGGCCAGCTATTGCTCTAGAACTTAAAAATATCTTACATTCGACTCTTTGAGCTTACCGCTCGATACGTCACTCGACCACAGTTGAAAGCCCTGCAACCTTGATGTTCGGGAGAGCTATGATGACCAAGTTACCTCAATGGACCAACAGAAGATCTAATATTGACAAAGAAACCTCCATGACAGACTTGGATCACAAGAGGAAAATGAAGGCCTAAGCCGACAAGCATCAACATGCAAAAGACATTACGTTAACTAGAGGAGATCGAGTGTTTGTTCATCTGCATTGAAAACGAAAGTCTGATGTTCCTTTCAATGCAGAACTATTTCATCTTGTGACCAACAAAGGACACATGATGAATGCCCAATATCCTGGGAAGCCCATTATGTGAGGTTTCTCATATTTCCGACATGTGGCTCATCGCTCGTCAGGTACTGATGTCAATGTGGAGACTGGGTCTGAAAAGACTTGTGAAGACCCCCGGACTTCTGCTGTTTCTACATCCCCAATGCCGGTCATAGACACTTCTACTGCCTGCCTCAAGTTTCCGAAGACATGGTTGAGATGTGTGATCAAAGCGGCACAAAGGCTCATTGAAGAGCTACGATTGTGTACATATCAATATATTTGTAAAAAATTTATTTTTTTATTTAACAGAAGAGGGGGAGATGTAGTGTTGTGTGAGTTTGTAATTACGGAACCCTTGTGGCTCCTGATGGACTGTGTAGAACTGTGACGTAAGCATTAGAGCATAGTGAAGGGAATGCAGGTAAAGAATATTGAGTTCGCAGTTACACGCAGAAGAATAAAGACGTGTTATACTAAGCTCCATGTGTGCATAGTCATTGGCGAGTACCCAAACTGGGGAGGATGCTACAAACCACACTAAAAAGGGCGCAACTAGGTATTCGGGCTCTCACCCCACCAAACTAGACAGTTTTGGACCTAAAACTAAACTCTGTCAGAAGCACTGCTGTGCTGCATCAAAGACTGACACCAGCGGCGGCTCGCCGAGGGAGTGCTGCGGGGCAGGGCGGGGCAGGGGAGGGGCAGGGTGGGGGGGTAGTGGAGTCTGAAATAAATAAAACTATTTACATTGCGCTTGCTGCTTAGTCGAGTTGGCGATGCAGCGAGCACAAGGTAAATAGTTTTATTTATTTAATTACTTACCTTACTCCTGTCCGTCATATGTCGGACTCCACTACCCCCCCACCCTGCCCCTCCCCTGCCCCGCAGCACTCCCTCGGCAAGCCGCCACTGACTGACACTCTGCTGGAATGTGGACCTGGAAGGCCTGATTTTCTCTTGTGCTGCCCAGCTGCCTGCTGCTCTCTGGCCTCTGCCTTGAACCCAGAGTGACCAACAAGGGCTATCAAAGTCTTTACTCCAGCTCCTGTGCCTGGTTCACTGGAAGTAGACCCAGATACTCGCACCAGAGAAATCATCTCTAGTATTCATGTAGAAGAACCAGCGCATCAACCCTGATGTGGGAGTAGAATCAGCGCATCACATTCAGAACTGCAGCTTCGGAACCAACGCAACACTACCACTGCATGGAGAAGATCAACACATCACCCCTCCAGCATGGATTAACCTGGTGCATCACCTTCAGAACTGCCACACTCTGAACCAGCGCTTTGCTCAACAGACCCAATGCATCGCAGCCACTGCATGAAGAAAATCGATGCATCACCTCGACTGCGGGGCTCAACATCGATGCATCACTCGTCTGTACCCAGCATCTTGCTGTTGCAAACAGGTTCATGGTACTCTGTTCACCAGTCTGCGTGGATCTTGTCCCCGGCTTGTGCTTCATCATGCTCGGCTTGAGCTGTTGACTTTGCCTCAGTTCAGCGCAACCATATGACTCCCATAAGCTCTTACTGCTTCGAAGCACTAGAACTCTTTTTATTCTTTAAAAATTCATAACAACTTTTACCTATAGGATTTTTTCATTTGGTCTTGATTTATTTATAAAATTATCGTCTATCTTTTTAAACCAGTGTGGAGTCTTTTATGGTGTTTTCATTGTGTTACTGTGTGAGTGTGTTGCATAAATACTTGACACATTGCTTGTCTTTTTCTGGCTAGACCTAATTTGAGTGCTGTGCTGCTAAATGTTGGAACATAGGTACTCGGAAGTTAATTTGTGCCGGAGAGTACTGGTGGGCCCCATCAGCCCTCATTTATGGACTCTTAGGCCATCCTCAGGGCAGCAATCTCAACATCAGCAGATAGGGACTTTGGAGGTTGAATTCCATGTTAGCAGCATGTTCATATTTATAAATGCACCAAGGCCAATCCAAAGATATTTTAACCCCTTAGCTGCTGGGCCTTTCCCCCACCCCAGTGCCAAGCCCTTTTTTGGCTATTTGGGGTAGTTCGTGCTTAGGGCTCCATTACTTTTTATCAACATAAGATATCCACGTCAAATTTGTATCCTTTTTTTTCCAACATCCTGGAAATTCTAAAGATACTCAGGGTTTGTAGATCTCCCTGGAGTGGACCAAGAAAATATGCAAAATTTTGAGTTTTCCTAGAAAACTAGGGAAAAGGTGATCTAAATAAAAGTGTCTGTTTTTTTTCTCATAAAATTGGCATCCAGGAACGGTGTGGTGAACTAAAGTCACCATCTTCCCAGCCTTCAAGAACATGCAGAGCTGAATAAAAAAAAACGAATTAAATACCACAGTTTTGGCTTTTTTTCTGAAAGGTAGCCTTTTTCCCTATTTTTGTGCTCTCAACGTACTTCCAGTTTGTGGTGGAAACCAGCATGAAAGTGATGGGTAATCCAGAAATGCTATAGATTTCTGAAATGTAGACAAAATTCCAAATCCAGCAAAGTGTCATATGTGTAGATTCCTTTAGGTTTTCCCAAAGAAAATAACTGTTGAAATAAAGAATATTGAAAATGAGTAGAAAAAACAGCCATTTTTTACAACATTTTCACCTGTATTTTTTTGTCACGATGGCTGATTTACAAAATCAATATACCATTACGCAGGCTTAACCCTTCTGGTTGCAGGGACATATAAGATTTGTAGGCTTTCTAATAACCCAAGGTATCCAGAGCCAACAACTGAGCTGCACCGTACAATAGTTTTTCATTGAGTACCGAGTATAGACCAATTCATATAGCAAATTAGGCAGAGTGAAAAATGGGTATCTAGGAAACCCATTTGTTTCTGAAACTGGCAAAATATTTGGAGTTTAGGAGCAGTAGGTATTTATACATCTCTGACTTTGTGGGTGCCGACGCTAGCGTATGAATTAGAGGGAATGTTTCTAAATGTCCTCTTTTTTATACACTGGTTTACATTTGAAAGGCACAAATACAGCAAAATCCAATAAATGTTCTACTAATCTATGCTCCCACAAGTCTTCTGATAAAAAATGGTACCTCACATGTGTAGGTAGGGCTAGTGGCTGCAAGAGGAATTGGCCAAAAACGCAAAATTGACGCATCTGATTTTTTAAAACTAGACATCTAGGAGTATCAAGGGTGGGCTGACTTGGGTGGATCTGACCACGTTCTTTTACCAGGAATTCATTTCAAACCTCAAACTTTGACTAAAAAAAACACATTTTCCTCAGATTTGTGTGATGGAAAGGTATGGAAGCTGAGAGGACCCACAAACTTCCTTCCACCTGGCATTCCCCTGAGACTCCTGATAAAAATGGTACCTCACTTGTGTGGGTAGATCTAGTGCCCGCTACAGGAAACGGCCCAAAATGCAACATGGACGCAGAGCATTTTTCCACCGAAAACTGACCTTTTTTCCAATGTGGGTACCTCTAGATTTTGGAGCCCAGCTCAGTCGGCACCTAGGGAAACCTAGCCAATGCCTACATTTTTAAACATTAGACACCTAGTGGTATCCAGAGTAGGCTGACTTGTGTGGCTCTCACTACATTTTTTACCGAGAATCCCTTGCAAACCTCAATTTTTGACTAAAAAAACTGATTTTCCTCACATTTCTGTGATGGAAAGTTCTGAAATCTCTGGGGAGTTACAGACATCCATCCACTGACATTTCCGCAAGTCTCCTGATAAAAATAGTACCTCACTTGTGTGGGTAGACCTAGTGCCCACGACAGGAAACTGCCCAAAATGCAACATGGACGTAGCACGTTTTCACCGAAAACTGTCCCTTTTATTCCAATGTGGGTAACTCTAGATTTTGGAACCTAGCTCAGCCGGCACCTGGGGAAACCTAGCTAACCTGTACATTTTTTTTTAACTACACACCTAGCAGTATCCAGGGTGGCCTGACTTGTAAGGCTCTCACCACGTTTTTACCCAGAATCCAAGAAAAGACACATTTTCCTCACATTTCTGTGATGGAATGTTTAGGAATCTGTGGAGAGCCACAAACTTCCTTTCACTCTGCATTTCCCCAAGTCTCTGGATAAAAATGGTACCTCACTTGTGTGGGTAGGCCTAGTGCCCGCAACAGGAAATGGTCCAAAATGCAAAGAACTACGACGTATTACATTTTTCTACTGAAAACTGACCCTTTTTTTCTAATGTGGGTAGCTCTAGATTTCAAACCCTAGCTCAGCCGGCACCTAGAGAAACCAAGCCCACTTGTACATTCTTTAAAACTAGACACCTAGGGGTATCCAGGGTGGGCTGAATCCCTTGCACACCTCAAACTTTGACTAAAAAATAAATGTTCCTCATATTTCTGTGATGGAAAGTTCTAGAATCTGCATGGAGTCACTAACGTACTTCCACTCTGCATTTCCCCAAGTCTCTTAATAAATATACCTCACTTGTGTGGGTAGGTCTAGTGCCCCTAACAGAAAATGGCACAAAACGCAACATGGACTCATTACATTTTTCCACCGAAAATTGACCCTTTTTTCTAATATGCTCTAGATTTCAGACCCTAGCTCAGCCAGCACCTAGGAAAACCTAGCCAGCCTGTGCATTTGAGAAAACTAGACACCTAGGAGTATCCAGGGTGGATTGACTTGCATGGCTCTCACCAGTTTTATTTTTACCCAGAAGTCCCTGCAAAGTGAGGAAAAGACCTGGAATCTACAGGCAGCCACAAATTTCTCACCACCCAACATTCCCTCAAGTCTACTGAGAAAAACAGTGCCTTACTTGTGTGGGTAGGCCAAGTGCATGTGACACGAAAAGGGTGCCAAATGCTACATAGGTACATACCATTTTTCCACTGAAAAACAAGGTGTTTTTTGCAATGTGGGTAGCTGTGGATTTTGGGCCCCAGCTCAGCCAGCACCTAGGAAAATCTACTGAATCAGCACATTTCTGAAAACTAGACACCAAGAGGAGCCCAGGGTGGGGTGAATTGCGTGGCTTTTATCATGTTCTGTTACCCAGAATTTACTGCAAAGCCCAAACTTTGCCTAAAAAAACACATTTCCCTTCCATTTCTGTGAGGAAAAGCCCTGGGTTCTGCAGGCAGCCACAAATTTTCTACCACCGAGCATTCCTCCAAGTCTCCCAAGAAGAATGGTGCCTCACTTGTTTGGGTAAGCCAAGTGCCCACGACAGGGAAGGGTCCAAAATATATTGTGGAGACTTCAAAATCATCTATTACAAAACTACCTGTTTTTGTATGGAGGCACCTGCGTTTTGGTCCCAGGCTCGGCGGCCATCTAAGAAAACCTACCAAACCCGGAAACTTCTTAAAACTAGACACCTGGGGGAGTCCAGGGAGGTGTGGCTTGCGTGGATCCCCCAACGTCTTCTTACCCAGAATCTCCTGCAAACCTCAAATTTAGCTAAAAAGTCAAATTTTTCTCACATATCTGGACCTGAACCCGTACAAATCCATATTTACTTGCTGACAGTGCAGGCAGTAAAAAAATGAAAACACCCATTGGATGTACAAATGGTGAGGTATCCATATAAGTACATCTAGAAGGCTCAGACTTTCTGCTTTTCCCTTTTTGTTGTGTTACATGCCAGCCCTAGAACTCTGCACTATGTGTGCCAGGGCAGGACCTTGGGTTAGGCCATGGCAGTTCATTCCTGAATCGAGCATGTTCCTTGAGCATGCTGCTTTTACTGCCTGCTGTTAACCTATATTTTCTTAGCGCACATGAGTGAGAATTGATATAAAGATTTTTCTGCTGCAATGCTAGTTTATACTGAAGCGAGGGGCATGGGGACATGGAGATAAAGTAATCTAACCAGGGTCACGCAATGCTTTGAAACCAATTTCTGCTCCTAGTGTTTTTGGAAACGCATTTAGCAGCACAATCAATAGCCCACAACCTAGTCCATAGAGAAAAGAGGTTATTGAGTAACGATTAAGGTTTGGCGGGCTCATAGAAGGATTAGTGAAAATGGTACAGTAATGACACTGGAAGGGGGGGGTAGAGAAAGATAAGTGAAGAAAGTGGCATAACCAGCAGGACACTGATATATGTAAATGAAGAGTTGGTCTGAGTGAAATATTCAAAATGTCTGTTGCAAAAATTATGTGAAATGACGAAACAATTATGTAAAATTACACGTTATTACATGAAGTGCCGGTCATGCATTTTTGCTCAATTTTGTTACTGGAAATGCATTCATGCATCCATTTTGCACATGAGTGTGTATATTGTGTTAAATAAATAGTGTGAAATCGCATGTGATGCGAACAACAGCTGCAACATTTTGTTCAATCACGTTGCTCTTAAGCTTCTGTGATAAGATGTTTACCCCGACAAAATCTCTTTTTTTAAAAAAATTTTTTTTATTGTTTTGTTTTCTCACAAACACCATAATTATACATACATGGAGCACAATGAAATCAAATAATCAAATTATAACCATACACAACCTAATTATTCGTCCAAAACGTCCGAAATTGGTGCCCACAAACATTGCCCCCTTTTTTTTTCCTCCGCCCTTTTAATTTATAAATTGAAGACTCAATATTATATGCTGCAAATAAGCGTGCCCGCCAATTTATGAAGGTTGGAGGATCAATATTAATCCATTGGGAAGTTATGCATAGACGGGCAATGGCCATAGCAATAAACACAAACTCAGACACCGCGCTTGGCCAGTTATTTGTACTACCATTACCTACACCAAAAATAAAGAGGGTAGAAGTGATTGAAACTGAAAACCCTAAAGTAGAAGAAAGAAATCTTTCAATACCATAAATAAAGTCTGTTAATTTTGGGCATGAATAGATCATATGTAACGTATCTGCTGCATGTAAATTACACCTACTACATTTTACTCCCCTTGTGCCCCCCATTTAGCAATCCTCGCAGGAGTATAATATAAGTCAAAGATTGTCATAAAATGTTGACTCTTTAAGTTCCCGTAATCAAAATCTGATCTGCTAATGACAAAGAGTATTCAATATCAATCTCAGTCTCCGTCCCCCCACCTTCCTAGCCCACTTTTCCGACTGAACTGTCAAATCATCAGGACATGAGTTAAGAAAAATAGCATATATCTTACCCAACCGACTTTTTTTTGCAGTAATTCAACCAGGGGTATTTTATCAAAATCATAAGCTAATCTATAGTTTTCGCCCCCAAGAAGCTCCGGATTTGTAAATATTTAAAAAAATCCCCTCTTTTCAACCCATACTGTTCTTGCAGAGTAGCATAGGATATAATCTGTCCTTTACAAAAAGATCCCCCATTACTTGGATACCCTTTTTCCCCCATTGAGATGTGATCTGATCCCGAAAGATTGGTGGTAATGATAGTGTAGTCTCCAATGGGGAATAAGCATTAAGATTCGGAATCATAAATTTACGCTGGATTTGTTTCCACACCTTAAATGCGGCTCTCACAATTTTAAATCGTGTCTTTTTATAATAGCTGGGTTCAAAAATTGACACAAAACAACAGTTGGCTTGATTCCCTAGCCCTAATTCATAGATAGATGGGCGATTTGCCAATGGTATATCGGCTTTGGAGCCAACAAATAAGATAGCCATGTGTTGAAGCATTGCAGCCCAATAATAAAATAAAAAATTAGGTATTGCTAGACCTCCTTTACATTTTGGAAGAATCAGCCATTTGGCTGCTCTTCTAGACCTCCGATAGCCCCATAAAAACCTTGAGCATACCCTTCCAATCTTTGTAAAATGAAAAGACGAGAACTCAAGAGGTATAGTCCTGAATATATACAAAAACTTGGGTAAAATCATCATTTTTAACACATTACTCCTCCCAATCAGAGATAAATGTAAATGATCCAACCTCTCAAGTTGTTTGTTGGTGGAGTCAATTATTGGATTAATATTTAGATCGGGAATTTTATCAATCTGCATAGTAATTGTAATACCCAAATAGGTAGCTTCCGTAACAACTGGAAAATCATGAGGGTAGGTCATACCAGAACATAAAATTTGGGTCTTCTCAATGTTTAGCTTATAACCAGAAGAAACTCCAAACTGACCAGCTAAAGCCTTAACAGCTGGGAAAGCTGATATTATATCACTCATCAAAACCACAATATCATCTGCATAGGCCAGTGCTCTATACTCTGTTTCTTCGATTTTGATTGGCTTAATATGTATACTACTCTCTAGTTTCTTTAAAAAGGATCAATATACAAAGCAAATAACAGGGGCGAACAAGGACACCCCTGTCTTGTACCTCTATTAATAGAGAATGATTCTGATTCCTGACCCGTAATCCGAATCTTCGCCTCAGGATGTAAATACATTACCTTAACTGCTTGTATAAAGCCCATGCCGACCCCTTTCCACTGCAAAACAGACCAGAGGAACCGCCAGGAGACCCTATCGAATGCTTTTTCGGCATCCAAAAGGAGAACTCCCAGCGGTGACCCTGTGGCCTGTGCCCAATCGAGAAAGGTTATAACTCGTCGGACATGGTCCGAGGTATCCCTTCCTGGAATAAATCCATGTTGGTGTAAAGAAACCAGAGGGGTGATTATTTTACCTAACCTAACTGCCAGCAATTTTGAATAGATTTTACTATCGACATTAATCAGTGTAATGGGTCTATAAGAAGCAGGGTTTAGTTCAGGCTTCATTTTTTTCTTAAAGATGATAATAATAGTCTTAGACCAAGACTCTGGAATTTGATGGTCATTACGTGCGTGTTCCAATAGAATTGTAATATCATGCTTAAGCTCCTGCCGGAAAGTCTTGTAAAACTCCAGCGGAATACCGTCAGGACCCGATGCTTTTCCTGCCGCCAAAGATGTTAAAGCCAGCTCAATCTCATCCCACGTAAACTGAGTTTCTAATGCGGTGTTTTGATCCTGAGTTATCTTTACTATTTCTTCCCCTAAAAATTCTCCCGAGTAGTCATTCCTTATCTCAGCGGTACCCACAGGGTCCTGACTATATAGTCGCTTATAAAAGTTTTGAAAATTTTTTAGAATTCCAGCCGGAGTATCATTAATTTTTCCATCCACGTCTTGTATTTTAGAGATTTGATTGGCAACTTCTCGTTGCTGAGTTCTTTTCGCCAACACTCTGCCAGTATTTTCTCCCAATTCGTATGCCTCCGCCCTCTGCTGTGTATATTTGATTGCAACTTCTGTACTGAAGTGCCGATTAATTTTAGATTTACAAATAGCAATTTTCTGCAGGGTATCCTCAATACCTACACCCACCCGAATATTATTTACTAATTCGCATTCTTCTTTCCTTAATTGCTTTACCCAATTATCGATTTCTTCAGATATTGATTTTTGACGTGCTATAGAAAAGCTCAGGGTTTCCCCTCGAACAGCCGCCTTAAATGCATCCCAAACCATGCAGATAGATGCTGTATTCCGATTAATGGTAAAAAACTCCCTTATCCATCTAGCCATATGAGAACAGTAATGCTCATCAAGCAAAAGTTTCCTTTCAAAAGTCCAGGCCTTCTGAGCCTTCCTAATCCCCTGCATTGGGAACTCTATTATCAGTGGATTATGATCAGAGATCACACGTGGAAAGATCTCCATGCTACTTATATCAGCCAGTTGTGGTGATAAAAAAAAGTAATCTAGCCGTACAGACTTATTATGTGGGGCAGAAAAGTAAGTAAACCCCGGCTCAGATGAATTCATTTTATGCCAGCAATCTACCAGCCCATGCTCTAATACCAATCCTTGAAGCGCTTTAAAAACTCAGCTTTTTTTACCTTGATATAGAGAAGGCCCGCCAATATCAAATTGACTATTTAGATGAATATTGAAATCCCCACACAATACTAGAGGGTCTGCCCATAAAGCAAGTTCAACACTTAAAAAATTAAGCACTTCAGGGTCATCTAAATTAGTCCCATACAAGGAGCACAGGGTCATAGCTAAATTATTCATTTTCACTTCAGCAATTACCCATCGACCCAAATTGTCTGCCTTAACCCGTTTATATGAGCATAAACCATGCCTGGCCAGGATTGCAACCCCCTTAATATTTATACTCTGCCGAGTGCAATAAAGCAGCTCAAGACCAACTTCCCCCAGCCACCGACGATTGTTCCATTGTACCTGAGTCTCCTGAAGACAGAGGATATCTACGTGCATATATCGCAGTTGTTTTGCCAGCACTGCCCGCTTCCTTCTATCATTAAGCCCACAGATATTAAGTGAGCAAATGCGTAGACTACCCATCCTTGCTAAACTTAAAAAATTTCAAAAACCCCAACTACACCCGGACCGTACAAAGCACCCAACTTTTGCTCTATCAAGACCATAATTTCAATTTCTCTAGACCAAATCCTTCTAGTAGTCATCCCAAAAATATGTTGTAGAAAACAAAACAACTTACCCCCTCTCTCCCCCTAAACCCCCACCCCTCACCCTCACCTTCCCTCCTCCCCAAACACCCACCTTATGAGGCGTAAGGGCCATGGGCCCTCAGTGATGAAGAGCAAGCTACACCCCTCCCGCTCCCCGGGCACAAAGCCCCCCAAAGGCCATACAAGTTCCTAGGAACATCCTTCTAAGTACATCCCTGTATCATTGACCCTGGCCAGCCATCTTGCTCCCCTGCAAAGTAGAGAGAAATTCTTTTGCAAGAATTTCAGACGTAAAAATTTGATCGACCCGTTAGCTATCACTTTTAACTTTGCAGGATTAAGCAGATACACTTGAACTCCTTTTTCTTGAAAGCAAGGGATTAACTGACGGAGTTGCCACCTTTTTCCACCGTCCCATGACAGTAATCGGGTCTTACGAAAAAGTCACAGCCTTTGCCTTTCCGCTTCCTATCTGGTCTAGCCAGATCGTAAAGTGCTTCCCGAGCTAGGAAATTATGAAGGCAGATCAAGATAGCCCGTGGTTTGTCACCGGACTGGTTGTTTCTCTTGGGTTGTTTAAAGGGAAAGCGATGAGCCCTCTGTAGTTCTTGTTTCCAGTCCCATTGCTTCAGATCCGGGAATGCTTCACTGAACAGTTCAACGACAAATTGATAAACATCCGTCCCTTCTGCTCCTTCTGGTATGCCCAAAATTCGGAGATTGTTTCTCCTTGCCTGATTCTCTAAATCCATCAGTTTCCAAGTTATATCCGTTTTTGAGCATCCATAGATTGGATATTATTTTTTTGTGCCGCTAGTTCATCCTCTACAGCAGATATTCTTGACTCCGCTTCTCCCATTCTAACGGCAAAGTCAGAGCATGTTTTAGCGACCCGTCGGATCGCATTCTGGACTTGTCGATATCCTCCTTGAATTCGCACGCTCTCTGCCCGGGTCTCTTCTCTGTGAGCTAAGATATTTTGATAAATTGTGGTCAGCGTAATATCGTCAGTTTTTTCTAAACTTTGCCTTTGACTCTGACTTTGATTTTGTACTCCACCTACTTCGCCATTGCCACTCAGTTTGGGGGAGTAGGAATAGTCCCAGACCATTGATCCCTCTTGAGTGGGGGCTTTCCCCCTGCCAATAGAATCCCATTTTTTTTTGCGGACGGTTGTTATTTCTTGGGAAGTTTGTATGTCCTCTTCTCCAAATCCTGCTTCCAGTTCTTGTCCGGAATTACTTAGCTCACTTTCGCCCTCCGCCCAGCACCCCCCGGGACTTTCATCCTCTGAAGACGGGTCAGACATTGAAAAAAATGTGTCCCCGGTATCACCGTCTTTCCCTTCTTTAATAGTACAGAGTGTCGCCAAATCGAGTTCCAGTGGAAGAGAACCTTGTAAAATCGGTGAGACGTCCCTTGAATTTGAGGCTGAAGTAGCCGGTGTAGCCCCTTGAGTAGTATTGGGAGAGACTACATTAACCATAATGCATTGGTTCAGTGTCCCAGCCATTTCATTATTTGTATCAAACTCTGATTCTACCATCAGTGATTGGTTATTATGTATGTATTCCTCACCAGTAGATCCTCTAATAACAGCCGGGCTGTGGTGCTCTGACTCAGTATTATTACTCCCAATTATAACACCTTCGGCAGCAATCGGAGCAATATCTACCTTTGTCATCATCATGTCGCTGGGTTCCATCGCTGTCATAGAAATCACCACAGCAGGATCAGATCCAGATTTGCTCTCTCCTAAGCCCTTTACTTTCTGCTGCTGGGCTCTAAACATCGTTGACACAGTGTGTTTTGGTCGCGTTGAAGATTCGCCTCCACTTTGTCTGTCCAGTGCTTTCTCTACAGCGCCTCCAGCCCCCCGCCGTCCGCCTGCTTTGACAGTCCCTGCTCGGGGTTTTCCTGGTTCTCCTTCAGGTATTCCCGGAGTTTCGGTAACCGTAGATACTCCCAGGGTCTTCGCTCCTTTCCCTGCTGCTGCCTTCGGAGCCATCAAGAAGCTTCGCTGCAGCCTGACTCCCTGAATGGCAGCTCGGAAGAGAGGGCTCAGCGAAGTAAGCCGCGAGGGCGCCGGTAGCTGATAGTGCCAAATCCACAGCCGCCAAATCATTTGATCAGAGTCTCGAGGTCAGGGTGCTCCTTTCTCCATCTCACCACTGCATTTGCGGTTTTCGAAAATCGCCAAGGGGAGAGCTTTGTCGGGGCAGCACAGGAGCTTGCTCACACAGCCGACGTGTCGACCGCCATCTTGCCTCGTGACCCACCGAGAGTCAGATGTTACCCTGACAAAATCTCAATTAAGTAATATGGGCATTTTGTGGTGTAAAGGCTTAATCTCAGGCATTTTGTGCAACTAATGTGTAAGAAATTGGGTTATTGGTTGAAGTGGGTGGAAGCCCCACTCAGTAAGCCACCACAATCCTTGTCAGGGTGAACCACAAACGTCCCTAAACTAACCTGTGCTTAACCCTCTTGTAGCTCGGCACAAAAGCAGTCAGGCTCAACTTAGAGGCAATGAGTAAAGTACTTATGCAGCACACAAACAGTAATAAGGTGAAGATACAACACAAGAAAAATCCCAAACCAATTTAGAAAAATAGAGAAAATGTTAATAAATAAATTAATGAATACAATGACAGCAAAACAAATGAAATCCAATCAATGGAACAGATTCCGGGGGGCAGGCACATTAGGTGAAAAATAGCACCTAAAACATCAAAGCGCCAATCGTGGGTATCTGGTCCCGCAAGACTAAAGCAAACTAAAAAGTTACGGCCCAGCACCATTCAGCACAGGTTAGATACAAGGGGTAGATTGGGCCCAATTTCTGCTTACCTTGAGACATAGAAACATTTCTGATCAAAAGTCCAGGAGAAGGTATAGTTCAGCGGGGCAAGGCAGCATGTGGTGTTCAAGGAGGAGGCGTCATCATCGGGAAGCTGCTGGATGAAGTTGCAGCGAAGATTTTTACCTTCGGACTTAGTCAACTTTTTGGAAGTTGAAAATCTCCTGTGGGACGAAGCTGCAGGCTGTGGTCGAAAAGGACTCCATAAGGCTGGATACCATCGCTAAGAGGTCCAGCTGAAAGGGATTTGCTGCTGTGGAGAAGAATGCAGCGGGAGCTGCCACGAAGTCAGGCTGGCTGGCAATGCATGTTGGGCAGATCGAATGACAGGTAGGTCCTAGTACTCTGTCGGTTTGCCAGGAAGCTTTTGGGTAAAAAATGTATAAGTCCCAAGTTTTTGGGTTAGCCAGGAGCAGTACCACCAACACCACTTCCAAGGTCCATGACATGACTTGAGGGGGTTAGGACTCGCTCCAGCAGAGGCCAGGTGGGGGGTTCAAGACCTTAGGAGCTTGTTGTGTCCCTGTAGCTCACATAGGAGATCAGTCAACAAGCCCTTGGAGTAACCTCTGGTAGTCCTTGGTTAAAGGAGGTGGCCCAGTTCTCCTTCATCCAGCAATGCAGTCCTTCAAGCAGTAGGGCAGTTCTCGGGTACTAGCAGGGCAGTCCTTCTGAAGTCTTCCACAGGTCCAGGAGTGTATTGAAGACTTGCTTGATGGCTTGGCTGAGTAATTATAAGCCTGTTTGGTCTAGAGTATTCTTGGAGTAAACGTGAGTGGAACTTTGATGAACAGCAGCTGTCCTACTCTTTCATGTGTATGCTTTTGTGTTTGCATATCCCTCATTGAATCTATTTTAATTTTTCCCCTTTCTCTTCCCATTTTGCAGTAGATATTCCCCATTTCAGTTACTCGTCCCACACTTACTCTAAAAACATATACCTCCACGAGCCAAGTTCTCCGCACTCATAGTGGGGAACTCCACCCATAAGAGATGTCCTTCTGCATGTTGGTGAATACCATTTGTGAGCATGTAAACAAGTACCACAAAAGTACTACTTTACATACACAAAAACTCTCTGGTGAATAGACTCCTATATTATATATAAAATAATGGAGTGACTTGTTTAGGGATAGCTGAAAGTGAAATTCAAACAAAGCTTTATGTAAGTCTAATTATAAATTCAATTCTGTATTTTGAATTCAGCAATCAATCATCTGAGGTATGACTGAACAGTTTTGATCTGCTTTACAATGAGCTGTCTAACACAGTTGCTTTTGCTTGCATATGACATACGGGTGGGAAGAAGTTGATAAATGTATGTGATTGAGAGCTTTTCCAATAGCTTAAAAGTAAGGAGAGATATTATGGAAAAACTTTGTCTTTGAAGGGTGGCACTTCTTTTCTGCCTGGATGGTGTTATTAAGTAGCCTGTCATGTTAATGCTGATGGTGTCTGAGCTACTCAGGGACAGAGTCGATCAGATGCGTCTTTATTCCCTTATCTATCTCATGACAAGATTTTCACTTTGACTGTATTATATTTGTGATAAGTTACATCTTTAGAAGTAAACAGGCATTTGCTGTATTCCCTTCCAAGCAAGAGATAACGTAAATGTCTTTTAATGTGACAGGCCATCGCATGATTTGTTACCAATAAAATGGATAGTGTGTTCAAAGTTGTTAAAACATCTCAAAAGAAATAAACAGTAGGAAGGAAAGGGTAGTTTAGCATTACAAATAGAAACGACAATTTCGGTTAATGAATTAGGTTTTATTTTATAGTAGAGAGCCTAAAAAGAAAATTGCATTTATATATTCCCATTTAATGAAAACTTTGACAATTCTAAAATGGCCATAATTTTTTGCCTTGAAATGCAGGCAAATAATTCGTGTGCAAACTATCAGACATCTAGGCAAAATATTCCTCATCTAGCATGGTGGTTTAAGGATGAAAGTACTTCAGCAGATAAATGCACTTTTGCATTTTTACGAAACTATGTAGTTTATTGCAATCAGTTGAGCCTTTTTGCCTACACTTTTTATTTGAACCTTAGCGTTTTTTGCTTCAATTACATTATTTAGAATCATTTCAATTCTGTGAAAAATCAATTAGTCCAATATTGCAAGAAAATACTTTTCAGGTAATTTCGCTCTGATGCAGTGGAGGCCCTCACCTGTGTTCTTCAAGCAGGGGACAACCCACTCTAATCAGAGTTCAGCACAATGACAAGGGGGTTGTTTGGCAAATAGGGTTGTGCTGGGACGGCAGGAGCACATTCACCAAAACTGTAATACTTCCTTCCAGCAGGAGTCAATGAGCGTTTTTTTTTTTTAAATGCAAAAACAAGTTCATCAAAAGCGGGCTAAATTCTGAAAATAAAATTTCGATGACACCGATGCTTAAACGTTCCCCAGCAGGAAAAATGTGTTGGACGGCTCTCACTCAATGTGGTGGATCTTTAGACACATTAACCTAGCGTGACAATGGAGTATGGGCTGGAGGGTCATAGGTTACTGAAGGTGGATCCTAGTAGTTCGCCCACCTATAAATGAAGTCGCAGCTCTGGAGGAACGAGAGTGATGCCTGTTGATCGCGAGCCTTCTACTGTGGCAATCCCTACACGAGCCCCTCTGTGTAGCTGATGATGATACATTTCATTGGCGAAGGCAAATCATATATCAATGTTGTTGGACTTGGCCTTTTTGCAGGGTCATCCCTAAACTTTTTGACTTTCTCCTAGCCATTTTTCTGACATGGTGTTGGTGGTTTTAGGACTCCTGGCACTTTAGCACTGCTGTTCAGTGTAAAGTGCGTGTGCTCTCTGTGATAAATGTGGTAAGATTGGTCTACACCTGTTTGGCCTATTTAATTTACCTGTGAGTCCCTTGCAAAGTGGTATCTCATATACCCAGGGCTGGTAAATTAAATGCTACTGGTGGGCTTGCAGCGCTGATTGTGCCACCCACCAAAGTAGCCTTTCAAACCTATCTCAGGCCTCTGCCATTGCAGGGCCTGTGCACGCAGTGTTACTGCCGCTGTGACGTGGCACCTAAAGTGTGTGCCATGTCCGTGACCCCCCTTTTACCGCATGTCAGTTACCCCTAAGGTAGGCCCTAGCTAGCCCTATGGGCAGGGTGCATTGTAGGTAAAAGATAGGACATTTACCTTAAGTGTGTGACATGTCCTGGCAGTGACAAACAGCCATTTTGTTTCTCACTACTGTGGGGCTGCCCTCCCATAGGAATGCATTGGGGATTCCCTGATAAGTGTTTCAGTGGTAATTCCTGATATGAGAGGCGCAGTGTGGTCAAGTTTGGTATATTTGGAATAGTGATAATAAATGCTGCCCACCCCTCTTGGCCTGGTCCTGTATATAATTCCCCTGTGAATATTGCCCATGCCAGTTGGCACAGTGTAAATGTGTGATTACGTTTCTAATGTGTTTATGATAATACAAAGGCTATTTTTTATATAACCTTGTGTGGAGTTCCTTTTGTAGTGTGCCTAGTGTGTTGCTGCTGTGTGTGTGTGTTGCGCAAACGCTTTACACATTGCCTCCGGGATAGGCCTGACTGCTCGTGCCAAGCTACCAAGGGGGTGAGCAGGGGTTATCTTGGGTGTGTAACTCCCTTGCCCTGACTAGAGTGGTGGTTTCTGCCTGGCTTTGGCGCAAGCCTTAGCCAACCAGAAATCCCATTTCTAACAAATGTTACAGAGAGAAGTAAATGTATTTGGGGCCTCAAAGGATTTTGGTTAAAATGCTTAGAAGTGATTTGTTCAAGCAGGAACCCATTGGAAAACAAATGCAATAAAAGTCAACATGAAATGGTAAAAAACCACAACAAAAATTCAAAGTTCCCTGGTTGAATTCTTAGCTGGACCTACGGCTCAAGAGAGCACACAGTCAGATTGAAGGTGGACTTAGAATGAACTGATAATGATGTAAGTTCGTCAGATGAGGAATTCTCTCTTTCTATCCTACTTCTTGCAGATTTCATGGAGCTCCTCCATGTCCAGCAGGACTGATCCTGACATGAGCTCCATGAGAGCAGCCTGCTATTTTTTAGAACCTGCTCAACTTTTTTTTAAATAGATTTCCTCCAACAAGACAATGCAGTTCCCCAAGTCAGCATTGTTGCATCTTTAGCTATTGGGAGCTACCAATGGATACCAACTAAAGTTAAAGTTTTCCCACCTGGGAAAATTAGAGCCCAGCATGAATACTATTATTATTATTACAACTCTTTATTCGGCATTTACAAAAATAACATAAAAGATACAATATATAAAATACATAAAATCCAGACATTGTGCAAAATACGCCATACAAAACTCTGCATCTCTACCAGTTCAGCCCATTGGTATATAAGCACGGTTCAAACCTATAACACTTGATCTTTGTGAATTTAATATCTTCTTTACAAATTCCTAGTATGGAGAACAAGAGTGCAGTAAGCTTCAACCGCCCCTTGTAGCCCTTAATCTAAAAGCAGACCTTAAAAATTTGTAATGCAAAAAGCGTAAAAGCATCAGATGCCAATTTTAAAAAGACCAAGGCCACACGTGCCTGTCTAAATGTGGCTCTCTTTAAAACGCCCTTTAAAAATTGTCGTCTAGGGTATGCATAAAACGGGCAGAGTAATACGAAATGAAGGGTATCCTGTGGAGACCTATTGTCGCAGCCACAGGGTCCCTTCAATTCTGTGGATGCGGTATACCCTGCTGGGGTAGCCAATAGATGGTGCAGGAGGTTTAGCCTAAAGCGAGTTATTAGAAATCTATCATGAGCCCCACTCACCAGAGATAGATACGGTTCGATGCCATCAATGGACTTAACAACTACATACTCTCTCACAACTGGTTTAGTAATGTCTCTGCCCTCACGTAGCCTCATGGCGTGTTTAAGGAACCGCTCCTTAACAAGTGCCTTGTCCTGAGTGCCAATGTTATATGGATTGTTGAATAAATCTGTGCACCCAGACTATCCAGAGACTCCTTAACATAACGTAACCACGGAATTTTTAGCCCCTGGTCAAGCGCGAGACAGTCTTGGATAATCATCCTACATAATACCGCCTCCTCATTTGCCCAGATCTTTACCCAACAGAGGAGGGGTTTAACTCCCACCAAATCGACAACATGGCGGACTCCCAGTTCTTCGTGGATGATATACGCTGGGGTGCTTTGAGGGACTTTCAACAGTCGCCTCAAATACTTATTCTCCTCAACTTGCAACTTGTTAGTGTCAATGAAGCCCCAAACCGCACTGCCATACAACACTTTAGCACAGCACATTGAGCTGTATAGTTTTAAAACCAACTCCGGTGTCCACCGTCCCAGCCTATGTGCAAACTGCGATATTGATCCTGTTGACCTAACCAGTGCTAAACATTTTTCCTCTAACTGGTGTTTAAAATTTAGATGGCCATCGAATAGTATGCCTAAATATGAAAAGGACTGAACTCTGCTTAGACAATGTGCCCCAATTTTACAAGAATAAAGTTTGGGTGGCTTCTTGCCAACTTCCAGTATGTATGATTTCGTTAAATTTGGAGCCATGTCCAACTTCCCCATAAAAGACACAAATCCGTCAATTAGGCGCTGCAGGCCCTTTGGGGTGCGAGCAAGAAGTACCGCGTCGTCTGCGTAAAGCAAGACAGGGACCGAGCGTGTGCCTATCTTGGGGCTATCTGCTTGTATATCCCTCAGAGCCGAGTCAAGACAGTTAATACATAGGGTGAACAGAAAGGGTGCAAGTATGCACCCCTGTCTGACCCCACTAGTACATTTAAACGGGTCCGTTGTATCCCCTTCCTGGCTATACCTAACCACTGCCGTGGTATTTTGATGCAGAGACTTTAGAATGGAAATTAGCCCCGGATCTACCCAGAACCTGCTCATAATGAGCCATAATTTCCCGATTTACTCGGTCAAAGGCCGCTGAGAGATCCATAAATCCTAAATACATCGTCCCCGATTTGGCCAACGTATATTTAGCACTAATCAGATATAAATTTAAGCATTGGTCTGTAGTGGATTTCCCTGGTCTAAATCCAAATTGGACATCTGTTATAATGTGCTGTTCCTCTGCCCAATCCATCAATCGGTTTAAAACCACCCTCCCCAGAATATTCACGGATACATCGATGAGGGAGATGGGGCGGTAACAGTGAGGACTGTCCCTATTGCCCTTTTTAAAAATAGGGACAATCGTCGCAGTGGACCAGGATGCCGGCATCACTGTTTCCACTGCTGCATTTAAAACTCGTGTTAAAAGGGGTGCCCAAAGATCAACGTTACTACAAAACAGATCCGGGGGGATCCCATCCGGGCCTAGCGCCTTGTTCCTCGTAAGGCCCTCAATTCCCCTTGTCACTTCATCCAGGGCAAATGTAACTTGGGTGGCGTTATGCTCTAGCTGATGCTCCTGTACTTTGGCCAAACCCAGCTGATGATTATACAGGCCCCCTAAAGTGCTGCTGCCATTCTGCGGGAAGGATATTGTTCCCTAGCCCCAGTTTGTTAGCCTCATTAAAACAGGGGTTATTGATGACTCGCCAGAAACGGGTTGAATCCTTCACCTCCGCTGCCTCTGTTAATTCTTCCCAGGCTTCCCGCTGCAGCTGTCCCCTGCGCTCCTTGACAGCTAGCTTATACTTGTTGCGACAGGCTGACACCCGATCCCTGTCCCTCGGGAGACACTTTAGAGCCCGAGTGCATGTTGGGTCGAACCATCTGGGTGTGTCTCCAGCAACCCTATGCGTTGGTACTTTCAGTAAGCTATCGACTAGTTGCGCTATGTCCCCAAAGGCCTCTACTAAATCCAGACCATTCACCTCAAGATCTAGACAATTCAGGATACTCTGCCGGCCCTTTCCAAAAAGCGTACCGTAAAAAAACCTCACTATTGACCTTGGCCCACCGCAACCTTCTGCCTTGATCTGTGGCCATCAGAGCCCCCCCCCCCCCCTAATCTACGCAATGGTGGGTGGTGACACACATCAACGAGGGATAAAACTAGTGGATTATGATCGCTAAATCCACTATAGCTGATGTTAAAGCTAGATACTGAGTTTCTCAATGACGCAGAGATGAAGATGTAATCGATAAATGAGAAACATCCCCTCCCTTTAAAGGTTGGATGGACAGTCATGTCTAAGTTTACCACCATTAAAGCCATCGTGTGTGTTAACTCGTACGTGTCTAGCAGAGCGGTCAGTTCCCTACCCTCCTGCGTATGCTCCATATGAGGGCCCTCTCTGCGTGTGCAGGATGCCCAGTCTCCTTGGGACACCTTCAAGTTTGGGCACAAGTGGCAGTTAAAATCACCCGCTAAAAGCAATTGTAACGCTTTCCACCCTGGCTCCTGTGTCCGGGCAAGTCTGGTGCTCAGTTCCTGCAAGCTAGGGGGACCATGAGCTTGTGGCATCCCATTATAAAAATTTATGATGACCAACCTATATCTTTTGCTAATGAATTTTAACCCCTGTACGGCATCAGAGTCCCAAGCCAGGTCTGTCCATCTACCCTGAAGAGATATATCTATAAATATGACCAGGCCACCCCTTGCTCTCCCTGATGCAGATCTTAGCGCTGGCCGAAAAAAGGTTTTGTATCCCTCTATGAAGAAATTGGTGTTTGCTGGTTCCCATGTTTCCTGCAGACATATTATTTGAAATGTCCTCATATATAGGAGCCATTGCTCGTTCTCAAACTTACTGGATAAACCCGCTACGTTCCACGAGATTATATTCATTACTCGCCCAGTGCTCCTCCCTACGCAGCCAGCTGTCTGGGTACTACAGATACTCGAAGTTACCCCTCCTATATTACCATCTATGTGGCTGCTAACACCTATGCGTTCACCCATAGGTTGTACTGAGAATGTCCCTGGGCTTTGCGCCTCTCCCCTCCCCCTGGTGTCTAAATCAGTCACAGGGATATCAGATTCCTTAACAGTTCCTTCCCCCCGCTGCAGTCAGTCGATGTCTTCTAGGTCCCTTAATACGGCAAATGCATTCCCTGTTGTCAATCGGTTATCCTACCCGGTTGCTCCCGCCTGTTGGGACCCCTGACCGTGTCGCTGATTATGAGTAGCCTGTGGTCTATAAAAAAAGGCTAGTGGAAGTGGTTTGATCCCTGACTCTAATTCCACTGTAAATATGCTGCAGTCGTTGGAAAGGATCTTCCGTGCGAGTTCGGGGTATCTCAACGTGACAATCACACTGTCACCTGCGAAGACTTTCCTGGATCTGCCGATCCAGGAGACCCTCCTCGACATTAGAATGTGCCAGTGATCCCTAATGTTGAATCCTATGTGTCTGCACACCCAGTATGTCACTTTGTTAATCAACTGGACTGGGGATTCGTCCTGTGGGGAGTTATGCCCTGGGACACCACATAGGACCACAGTGTAGGGGCAACTAGCTGGGGGGAGATCTATAACTGGTAATTCAGGGGTACTTGAGGCAACTAATAATAACCTCTCCTTTGACTGCTGCTGGAAGCTATCTACCCTTCCTATCCTTCCATGATCCTCCTGCTGCGTTCTTGTATCACCCCTCGTTGCTGAACCAGAATCCCCCAGCCCCATCCCCATGGTCCCAGAGCACCCCACCAATCGAGATGGCTCCATATGCAATAGGGATGCATGAGGTACCCTATCATGCGAGATACCTGCCTGAACGATACGGTCCCCCCCTCTCATTAACCCATTTCGCGTAGGCGATATGGCATCCCTGGGGACTCCCTCCGGCCCTTGTGCTGAATTTATACCTCCACCAGCCCCTTGATTATTGAGTGCCCTACATGATTCCTCAAGCTGCGACATTTTGGCCTCAATTGACCCTAATCTGCACATTAAAGGGTTCAGGAGGACAGTCATCAAGGTCTCCAGTCTTTTCCACTGGTCAGCATCCTCCCTAGGGTCCCCCATGATGCATATACTTTCATTCGGCCCACTGTTAGTACTTGGGCTCCTGATCAGGGTCAATCCGTTATTAGGCTTCAACACCATCTTCTCCTGTTGTTTATTAGTTTGCTGCTTGGATTTAGACTTTTGCTTAGATCTCTGTGCGGTGCCTCCCCTTGTTCGTTTTGCTGTCGGCCCACCACTGTCTGGTGTCGGGGTTTTAGTTGAGCCACCAGCGCTCGCTCCTGCTGGATTTTTATGACCTTGTCCGGACCTCACAATAAGCCGGGTCTGGTACGGTTTCAGCATATACCGGGCTGGGACTTAAAGGTACTGAGCTCCCTGTGAAACCTGCCATTGTGGGATCACAAAGCTGCCTGTCCACCCCGATAGGTTGGGTGGCGTCAGTGTCATTTAGTCGCTCCCCATGGGCCCCCTCGACCACCGTCACAGCACACCCTAATGCTAGTGGATCAATCGCTGCCTCCATGTTGCTGATGATACTAATGCCTTCATTGGCACAACATACAAAGCTGTTGGTGTTGGGTGATACCCTTGGTGATTTGGCCTGAGCTATACCCCCCATCGACGACCTTTTTTGAGCAGCACAAGTATCCAGGGAGAGTCTCTCCTCTGTGAGCTGGATCTGGTGGGTCAGGTCCGACTCGGTCCTAGTCAGAAATGCATCCAATGTTCCAACAACACCTCCCCCTGCCAATGAGCTTATACCCTTGCGCTTGCTCATCCTGAGTGGTGGCTATAGGCGGGCAACACAACTTATGGCAGTTATCCCAGTACCTTTTGGCGGATCCAGATGTCTTTTCCCAGATTAAGAAGGGTGGCCCAGCCCAGCCTCTGCCGGCCTCTGACGGGCACAGACGGGCCCGCCCTTGGCCTGGGCACGCCCGCGCGCGTCCCGCGCTGCGGGAGCCCGCGCTGATATTTAAAGCACCTCTAGGCGCGAAACAATGTCCGGTGGCCGCGAGGGAGGCTGGGACTTGTGGTTCCTGTTTCCCTCCTCCTCCTCCGGCGATGTGCGGCGATGTGCAGGCAGCAGCAAAGTGGTCTCAGGCAAGGTAACCAGGGCAGAAGGGCTTCCTGCGCTGCGGGAGCCCGCGCTGATATTTAAAGCGCCTCCAGGCGCGAAACAATGTCCGGTGGCCGCGAGGGAGGCTGGGACTTGTGGTTCCTGTTTCCCTCCTCCGGCTATGTGTGGCGATGTGCAGGCAGCAGCAAAGTGGTCTCAGGCAAGGTAACCAGGGCAGAAGGGCTACAGTAGTATTGTGAGTACTGCAAGGTTTAGTGGTGAAGTTGCAGTGCTGTTCATCAAGGGCAGGTGGAGTTGGAAGCTACTTTCCCTCTGTGGTAAGCACTGCCTGTAGAGTTGCTGTCTTAGTGCTGGTGGTACAGTCCTCATAGTACAAACGGAAGAGTTGATAATTTTCTGAAATCAGTGCTAAAGTGGCTGGGTGTTTCTAAACATGATTCCGTTGCTGTTTCTGCAGCAGGTATCACTGGGGCTGGTCTGTCGGCGTGCAGGCACCATAGGCATGGCACAGGCATATTGCGGCCTGTTCTCCGCATTTCCTCAGTG
Source organism: Calotriton arnoldi (assembly GCA_963921515.1). Lineage (NCBI taxonomy): Eukaryota > Metazoa > Chordata > Amphibia > Caudata > Salamandridae > Calotriton > Calotriton arnoldi. The sequence goes on from CAWUFW010007948.1 coordinate 816,384, forward strand.
TGCAATGTGAATGGTTGAGGAGTGGTGGTGATTGACATCTTTGACTTACTCCAAATAGTCTGATTTGCAACAGGAGAGTGTTTTGGGCTTTCCCTCTGCTTCAGAATCCTCTCAGTCTAGACATCCTCCTTTAAAACTTTCAAGGAAGTACCACCTGTGAGAAAGTGCCCTCTTTCTGCAGGGTTGCCCCCACTTTTTGCTGTACTGCTGATGTACTTTGACTGAGCGTACCCTGGGCTCCTGCTAATCAGGTACCCAGGGCCAAAGTTCTTTCCCTAAAACTGCATTGAAAACAAAACCCAATTGGCATCTCTGGCCACAGGTCAGCCCCTGGTAAATGGTACCACAGGTACCCAGGGCACTGTGACCAGGGAAGGCCTCTAAGGGCTGCAGCACTTATTATACCACCCTTAGAGGTCCTGTACCTTTACACTCACACCCTGCCTTTACAGGCTGCGTGTCTTGGTGAAGAACAAAGTGAAGAGTCGACATGGCACACATCCCTGTGTGCCATGCCTACAACTCACTGCCCTGGCATAGATCAGTCACCCCTCTAGCTGGGTGCACTATACCAGTGGTGAGGGTACAGGTGCATGAGCTCTGTACCCATACAGTGTTTAAGTCCATTCTTAGACATTGTAAGTGCAGTGCTGCCATTAAGAGTATATGGTGCTGGGAGTTTGTCATTACGAACTCCACAGCACCATAATGTCTACACTGAAAACTGAGAAGTTTGGTATCAAACTTCTCAGCACATTAAACCCACACTAATGCCAGTGTGGGATTTAATGAAATATGCACACAGAGGGCATCTTAGAGATGCCCCCTGAAAAATGGACCTACCACTAGTGTCCAGGCAGAGTGGCTGCTTTCAGCTGCCACTACCAGACATGTTTCTGGACCCCTGGGTCGAGAGCCTGCTGCCCCCAGGGGAAACAGCCTTTACAACGGAAGCGTTACAACGCGAAAGGCTTGTTGCAGGGGGTAGAAGGTGTTGGAGTTAACTCCAACACCTTCCCTACTGTTGCACACACTGGAGTTGGAATAGTAAATGATACTATTCCAACTTCCAGCGCACCCCGACAGCAAGTCAGGGTAAAGGTATGTGTTGTAACGGCATGCGCTGTAATGGCATGCGTTGTAACGTTATACAACCGCTCTCGGGGCCTGAAACAATGCACACCCTGGGACGAGGTGCTAAGCCTCATCCCCCAGGATGGGCAGGGTCCACGAAGGGTAAGCTTCAAAGGCTTGCCACCTTTGTGAGCTTCCCCAGGCCACTTGCTGCTTTCAGCAACTGGTCCCCACTGATTCTGACTCCCACTTTGGGTGGGAGAACTGGCAGGAAAAACAGGTGAGGAAGAGAGGTGTGCCCACCTATGCCAACACAACCCCTCAGGTGGGGAAGGCGAGGTGAAACGCAACTCTCTGTCCTTGCCATCTTGCAGATGGGGGGACCCAGCCAACCAGTGTGAGGCATATGCCCCCCTCCCACTGGAGGGTGGCATAATAGGGGGTGTACCCACCCCAGGGAAAGGACCCATTGGTCCCAACCTTTTACTTACCTGTAACGCCCCTAAATCTAGTATTTAGGGGGACCCCTGAACCTTGCTTGTTCAGACAAGAACTGACTACAAGAAAAGAAGAAGAAGGACCGGACAGCCGTGCCGAAACTAACAAGAGGAGGACACCTACTGGCTCGGCCACAGCCCTACCAGCCTGTCCCCACCTCGAACATGCAGAAGCGAAATTCCGGTGTGTCCTGCAGCCAGCAACCTCAAGAACCCCGAGGACCTGCCCTGCCTTCCAAACCAAAGACTTTGTCTCCCGTTAACACCGGATTTGTTCACCCTTCAGACTCCAACTCTGGCAGGATCCGCGAGTCTGCCCCACTCTGCAACAGATGCCCACGGCCCGAGTTTGAGTGGCCCAACACCACGAGCAGGTCTCCTCAGCAATCCAGACCCAAGATCCCATGATCCCTGACCTGCCTCAATCCTCCAGCCGATGCATGCAGCCTAAATCCGGAAGGTCCCCCTAACCGCAAACAGGAGCTGGTAAGAAGATCCGACCCTAAAAGGCATCCCTGCACCCGACGCCCCACGGCCTTGGGTGGCCCAACCGACGGAGCCTAACCAACCCCCACCATCCCAACTTACCTCTCCAAGTGGTGGTCGCACCCAGAAGACCTTCGTCCCCGAGCCTGCAGTGTGTTTGCAAACTGGAGAAACCCCATTGAAAGCTATAGGGGGTCCGATGCCAAAACAGCACTCTGCACCCGGCCGCCCCAGTGCCGCTGAGGGTGCACCTGTTGTGCTGGCTTGAACCCCCATTTGCCCTGAGCTTAAGTCCAGGAGTTTTGCTCCCACAATCCTGTGGCCCGCTCGTCAGCAGCCACCAACCGGAGGCCCCCAATCACCCATTAGATAACATTGGGCCTCAGCACTCTGCACCCGGCCGCCCTAGTGCCGCTGAGGGTGCAACAAGAGTGCATCCTTGACCCGGGGGACCCCTGAGTCTAACCCCAGAATACCAACTCCCACAACCGAATACTTACCTTTGAACCGATAACCCTATTTTCCTCCATAGGATAACATTGACTGTTTTTCTGTGAAAAGTTTTTAGGTGTGGAGTTGGAAAATCTATATCGGTCTCTAAAACTGTAACCAAATAACAAAAACGCTATTACTTACCTGTTTACAGGAAATGTCCCAGTGCAGTATCCAGGTATACTGCACTATGTAAGAAAAGTAATCTGTAAAGTAATCTACTTGACATTCTACTGAACAGCCAATACAAAGTATATGTACAGTATTTCAAAAGCATTGCATTACTAGTAGCTCTACTGTAATCAAATCAAAGTGCATATACAATTGCAATTCAAACTGTTTACAAACTGCATTACTACTGTAAAGTACGTATTGCTTACCTGTGCCAGGCTTGCTTGGTTCTAGAAAATAAAATAACTAAAAGAATATTTTTATACGAAACCAATTGGTCTGAAGTTCAGTCTTTGAGTGTGTGATATCATTTGCTGATTGAGTGTGTACAACAAATGCTTAACACTACTCTCTGATACAACCTTACTGCTTGACCACACTACCACAAATAGAGAGTAAGGTGCTATCTACTTTTACCTCTGCCTACCTTTGGGGTTCCACTGGACTCTGTGCACACTATACCTCACTTTGGTATAGTATATACAGAGCCAGCTTCCTACATTGGTGGATCAGCGGTGGGATATACAACTTTGCATTTGTTGGACTAACTTGGTTACCACCTGATCACACGACAGAACTCTTAAATTGAATTTTGAAATTCTGATATTTTCAAATTGACAATCTTTTTGCAAACTTCCTAAAAGTCTTGTTAGGGCTTTGGTTAAGTCCCTTTAGAATTTCAGAGAAATAAAAAGTCACTTTAGCTAGGGATAAGAGGGGTTAGAATTTTTTAACTATGTCTCTTAACAAGAACCAAGCTATTAGTGAAGATAACAACAATGACATAGAGAACCAGGTTGAGGAGCTCGACCTCACCCCTTACCTCCACTTGTCTTTCAAGGAGGTAAGGTCCCTATGCAAAATTAAAAACATAACCATAGGGTCCCATCCCACCAAACAAAAGCTCCAGGAGCTGTTGGCTGGGTATGCTAAGGACCACCCATCTGAAAACGGTGACGACCAATCAGATGAGGAAGAACACGGAGGGGATGAGGATGCTTATCAACCCCCCCCCACTTCATAGGGAGAGAAGGGCCCCAGTGGCCCTGAATCCAAAAATAAACCTCTCAGTGCCTAGAGCCCACACAGGTGGATCAGGCACTACTGAGGACATTGAGGACAGCCTCAATGAGGAGAACAACCTTTTAGCAAGGTCGACCAAAAGACTGTATCTAGAGACCAGGTTGCTGGCTCTAGAGAGAGAGAGAGTAGAGATGGGCCTAGCACCCATCAATGGTGGCAACACTTTACTTAATAAGGATAAAGAGCAATCTTTTGATCCTAAAATCCCCAAAGGGATCGTCCCTAAATATGTAGAGAGTGATGATATCAAAAAATGGTTCACAGCCTTTGAGAGGGCTTGTGAAATGAGAAAAATGAAGAAGTCACACTGGGGGGAACTCCTTTGGGAACTGTTCTCTGGTAACTGCAGAGACAGACTCCTGACCCTTTCTGGGGCAGATGCTGGGTCTTATGACCTCATGAAGAGAACTCTGATTGAGGGATTTGGACTCACAACTGAGGAATATAGAATTAGATTCAGGGGGCTCACAAAACCCAAAACCAATCCTGGATTGACTTCGTAGATTACTCAGTTAAGACACTAGATGGTTGATTAACTGGATACAATGTGCATGATTTCAATGGACTTTACAATTTGTTTATAAAAGAACATATTTTAAGTAATTGCACTAATGAAAAGTTACATCAGCATTTGGTAGACCCAGGTCTAATTTCTCCCCAAGAATTGGGAAAGATGGCAGACCACTGGGTCAAGACAAGGCTGACTAAAACAACCACTGGGGGTGACCAAAAAAAGGGGTTACAAAACCTCCCCAGGGGAAAGGTGGTGAGAATCCCCAAGATAAAAAGCCTGAGTCTTCTAAAGGGCCCCAAAAACCTGCACAGGGGGGTGGGTCCCAAAACTCTTCCCAGTCCAATAATAAGTACAGGGGAAAGAACTTTGATTCTTTAAAGGCCTGGTGTAACAACTGTAGAAAGTTGGGACACTTAACTAGAGATGCTACTTGTCCTAACAAGAAGCCCCCTAGTCCTCCTACAGCTACTCCTGGCATAGCCAGTCTCCAGATGGGATCAACGGTGTGCCAAGAGCAAATTGGGTTGCACACTGAAGCAGTTCTAGTTTCTGAAGGGGAAGTTGAGTTTGCCACTTTAGCTGTGTGGCTACCCAACTTAAAGAAAAGTTTGCAATACCCTTGGATTAATGGAACTAGGATTGAAGCTCTGAGGGATACAGGTGCCAGTGTCACTATGGTGAGAGATACACTTGTTTCCCTGAGCAATACCTGATTGGGACAACTTACCAAGTCACCAATGCTGACAGTGTTACCACTATCCATGCAATGGCTATCGTGACATTAAACTGGGGGGGAGGGGGGGTTACTGGCCTGAAACAGGTAGTGGTCTCTCCAAAGCTTCCAGCTGCATCTCTGCTTGGTAATGACCTGGAAACCTCAGCATGGACTGAGGTAGAATTGAAAACCCATGCAGCAATGCTGGATATCCCTTAGATGGTGTGTGTGAAAACAAGAGCACAGAGCAGAAAACAGGGAGGAAAAAGTGTTGGAGCCTTAACGTATGGCCCAACTTTCCAAGAGAAAAGGTAAGAAGACTGAAAAAACCAGCTTCTGTACAGATCAGGACCCCTCTCCTCAGGGAGAGCACTTGGACACCCCAGAGGGAACTGAGCCCATGGAGCTTGACCCTTACCAGGTTGAACTCTTAGGCCCAGGGGACCCTCTAGGGAAGAGCTGTGCCTTGGACAGCAGGACTGTCCATCTCTTGAAAGCTTGAGGCAGCAAGCTGCTACCCAGGAAAAGGGAGATGTCAGTGGTACCCACAGAGTTTATTGGGAGGAGGGACTAATGTGCACTGAGGCCAGAGACCCCAACCCTGGAGCCACTAGGAGAGTGGTAGTGCCTCAGAAGTACAGGGAGTTCTTACTAACTTTAGCTCATGACATCCCCCTAGCTGGACATCTGGTCCAAACCAAAACCTGGGAAAGGCTAGTTAGCCACTTTTACTGGCCCCAGATGTCTCAGAAAGTAAAGGAGTTTGTCAGCTCCTGTGTCACCTGTCAAGACAGTGGCAAAACAGGTAGACACCCAAAGGCCCCCTTGATACCACTACCAGTGGTTAGGGTTCCCTTTGAAAGGGTAGGTGTGGACATAGTGGGTCCACTTGAACCTCCCACAGCATCAGGAAACAAGTTTATACTAGTGGTAGTTGATCATGCCACTAGGTATTCTGAGGCAATTCCCCTTAGGACTACTATAGCTCCTGCAGTAGCCAAGGCCCTCATTGGCGTCTTCACCAGGGTAGGGTTTCCTAAGGAGGTGGTTTCAGACAGAGTTTCCAACTTCATATCTGCTTACCTGAAACACATGTGGAAAGAGTGTGGAGTGCAGTACAAGTTTACTACACCCTATCACCCACAAACCAATGGTCTTGTTGAGAGGTTCAACAAGACATTGAAAGGCATGAATATGGGGCTCCCTGAAAAACTCAAAAGGAGATGGGATGTCCTCTTACCATGCTTGCTTTTCGCCTACAGAGAGGTGCCTCAGAAGGGAGTAGGGTTTTCCCCTTTGAACTTCTGTTTGGCCTTCCTGTCAGGGGACCACTCTGTCTTGTAAAAGAGGGTTAGGAAAAGCCTCTCCAAGAACAAAAACAAGACATTGTGGACTATGTGCTTGGCCTGAGGTCCAGAATGGCTGAGTACATGGAAAAAGCATCCAAGAATCTTGAGGCCAGCCAGGAGCTTCAAAAGCACTGGTATAACCAAATAGCTGAACTGGTGGAATTTCAAACAGGGCAAAAGGTGTGGGCTTTAGAGCAGTGGCACCAAGGGCTCTCCAGGACAAATGGAGTGGCCCTTACCCCATCTTAGAAAAGAAAAGTGAGGTCACCTATTCGGTTGACCTGAAAACGAACACAGACCACCCAAAAGGGTTATCCATGTGAACCGCCTTAAACTTTTCCATGACAGGGCTGACATCACCATGCTGATGGTGACTGATGAGGATCAGGAGACAGAGAGTGAACCACTCCCTGACCTCCTCTCATCCAGGCCCAAAGATGGGTCAGTGGATGGAGTTGTCTTGTCAGACACCCTCACTGCCCAACAGCAGACTGATTGCAAGCAAGTCTTGCAGCAGTATGCTAAGCTCTTTTCCTTGACCCCTGGTGAGACAAACTGGTGTACTCATGATGTGGGCACTGGTGACTGTTCACCTGTCAAGAACAAAGTCTATTGATAGTCTGATCAAGTCAAGGAGAGCATCAGTGCTGAAGTCAGCAAGATGCTGGAGTTAGGGGTTATTGAACCCTCTGAGATCCCCTGGGCCAGCCCAGTGGTTCTAGTCCCCAAACCTCATCCACAGGGTGGAAAGAGAGAAATTGGGTTCTGTGTGGACTATAGAGGGCCCAACTCTGTCACCAAGACAGATGCTCACCCTATCCCAAGAGCAGATGAGTTGATAGACAAATTTGGTGCAGCCAAATTTCTAAGTACCTTTGACTTAACTGCAGGGTACTGGCAAATTGGCATGGCCCCAGGAGCAAATGAAAAGACAGCATTCCTCACACCTGATGGGCATTCTCAGTTTACTGTTATGCCCTTTGGTTTAAAGAATGTGCCTGCCACCTTCCAGAGGTTGGTGAACCTAGTCCTTGCTGGGTTGGAGTCCTTTAGTGCAGCTTATCTAGATGATATTGCTGTCTTTGGTTCCACCTGGCAGGATCACCTGATCCACCTTGGGAAGGTTTTAAAACCCTGCAAACTGCAGGCCTACCTATCAAGGCATCCAAATGCAAGATAGGGCAGGGAACAGTGGTATACTTGGGCCATCTTGTTGGTGGAGCCCAAGTACAACCCTTATAGCCCAAGATCCAGGCCATCCTGGACTGGGCAGGTCCACTAACCCAGAACCAAGTCAGAGCATTCCTTGGTTTGACTGGGTACTACATGAGGTTTGTGAAGGGATATGGGTCCATTGTGACTCTCCTCACAGAACTTACCTCCAAGAAGATGCCCAAGAAGGTAAACTGGATAGTTAGCTGTCAAAAGGCTTCTGACACCCTGAAAGAGGCAATGTGCTCAACACCAATTCTCAAGGCTCCAGACTATACCAAGCAGTTCATTGTTCAAAGGCTTGCCGCCTTTGTGAGCTTCCCCAGGCCACTTGCTGCTTTCAGCAACTGGTCCCCACTGGTTCTGACCCCCACTTTGAGCAGGAGAACCAGCGGGAAAATCTAGAAATCCTTTAAAACTGTAACTAAATAACAAAAACACTTTTACTTACCTGTTTACAGGAAATGTCCCAGTGCAGTATCCAGGTATGCTGCACTGTGTAAGAAAAGTAGTCTGTAAAGTAATCTACTTGACATTCTACTAAAAACCAATACAAAGTATATGTACAGTATTTCAAAAGCATTGCATTACTAGTAGCTCTACTGTAATCAAATCAAAGTGCATATACAATTGCAATTCAAACTGTTTCAAACTGCATTACTACTGTAAAGTACTTATTGCTTACCTGTGCCAGGCTCGATTCGTTCTAGAAAATAAAATAACTAAAAGAATATTTTTATACGAAACCAATTGGTCTGAAGTTCAGTCTTTGAGTGTGTGATATCCTTTGCTGATTGAGTGTGTTCAACAAATGCTTAACACTACCCTCTGAAACAGCCTTACTGCTCGACCACACTACCACAAATAGAGAATACGGTGCTGTCTACTTTTACCTCTGCCTACCTTTGGGGTTCCATTGGACTCTGTGCATACTATACCTCACTTTGGTATAGTATATACAGAGCCAGCTTCCTACACCACAGTGGGGTAATTACCTCAACATTGCCAGTTCACGGAGTATGTTTGTATTTTCTGGGTTCAGCTATGGAGAAGCATTGGCCTGATGGCTTGGCATGTCAGTGGGGTGAACACATCTTCATGCCTGCTCCCCTTGAACTGACGGTCCCGTGAACCATCTCCTGCCAACGAATGCAGTTTATTTATTTTGGGCCCAATTACAAATCTGGCGGTCCAAGGACCACCAGACTCACGCGGACCGGTGGTCCGACTGTCCCATTACGAGTTGGGCAGTTGGTCTGTTATTGCACCACCACAGCCTCAGGGGAGTGAGGGCCTCAGTAATATGCCAGTGATGCCGCTGTGGCAACGCCATGCATATTACGAGTTTCAGGACCACCAGCGGTGTCATGGAGATCTTTCCTCCATAATAAGGCTGGTGGTCCTGAAACAAAGGGGGCTCTGCAGGGCTCCCTTTTGCCCATGTGCTTGGGGATGCATGCAGGTGGGCACAACATGTGCCCCTCTGTACATGCACCCCAGTTCCTGCATGGTATGGACTTTACAGGAGGTTTTTGGGCGTTCCCATTGTGGTGCCCATTTTCAGAGGCACTTCCGTGGGACCGCCAAAAAAAGCCCGCCAGACACGAGGTAATCTGGTTGGTGATGGGCCCATGGGTTTGGCAGTGCGGGAGCGGGCCGCCGGCGTGGCGGTCCACTCCCACACCGCCAAACTTGTAATCAGGTCCATTGTGTTTCTTTTACAGAATACAGTTCTATGGGGCATATTAGCAAGACCGGCGATAAAATTATCGCCGTTTTAGCGGCAGGAAACTGCCGCTAAAGCGGCGATAATGGGCTTGCTAATATGCGTTATAGAATTCAATAAGCCCAGGTTAGATGTGCAGGACATCTAACCTGGGCTTCTATTGGAATTCTATAACGCATATTAGCAAGCTCATTATCGCCGCTTTAGCGGCAGTTTCCTGCCGCTAAAACGGCGATAATTTTATCGCCGGTCTTGCTAATATGCCCCTATGTTTTATTGTACAAGTATGAATAGGAAAAGAAGAGAATCCTGCCCGTTGTTCCTGCACACCCATTTATTTTTTCTTGCCAATGGTAGGTTAGGATCTGGATGATTCAACTCCTAAATAAATAAATATGAAAATAAATTAATAAGTAAATAAGCATTACTCCAACCCCCACATAACCTCTCAAAATAAGATCAGATTGACTGAACTCATTTTAGTTAATTGGGTTAATGGTTCATCCTTTTTTCTACAGCATAGTATTCTTTCCTGCCACGCATAAACAGATAAAAGTATTGCTCGAGTGCAATGCTAATTTATCCATTTTCTCTCAGAAGGTAAAGTACAAGAAATGCTCTAGCACACCTTCTTTTATGATTTACAGATTTATTTATTTATTTATGCGTTTTATATAGCCTGATGGTGTCAGAGCACTTTACAATAGAACCAGTTACATTATATAAGTACTTCAGAGTACATGATTTACATAAAAGATACGAAACAGATAAACTCTAAGCTCCCATAAGAATGGTAATAAGTACATACGTCTACTACAGATACTAGTGGTTAGAGTTACACATATAAAAGTTCCAAATTCACTCAAGTTTACATTTTAAGAAAAGTTCAAGCAATGATGGTTAGACAAAAATATATTACATATTTACAGAGCAAGAACTTCTCACCATGATCAGAGTGGGGCCATCATCTTGGCTCCGTCGCAAGTGTAGGAGCCAGGATAATCAGCAGTCCCCATGCTCTGCGTCTCCCTCTCAGGGGTCTTTACGTGCACCGCCGCTGTCTCCGATATATCGGCACGTCTCTCCTGTGGAAGCAGGTAGGGGATGGCTTCTGGGTGAGGCCAAGGAGATCGCGGGCGGCGAGGAGCTCTGTCGCTGCTCGTGATCCATTGTAACCGGAAGCTTAGCAGCGTGAGGAGAGAGGCGCTGAGAAGTGGCAGATGCAGCTAGGCAGGGTGAAACCAGGTCAGGAGCGTATATGCAAAGCTTTTTTGCGATTGCAAACCCTGTGATTTTCAAAACTTCAAAAAGAATTTGTGAGTCAAAAAAATCTTTTGTACTTGTAAAAGGATCCCTTCTATTTCCGATTCAGAATGGAATGTATCAATGACTTACGGGGGAGCACAATTGGCTGCCATGCGCCGACGCAGCCATCCTTGCACAAAAACAATCACAAGAGGTGTTTTCCTCTTTCTATGTGTGCTGCATAATGCAGCACATATAGAAAGAGGAAAAAAACGAGGAGAAATGAAAACATTTGTCCTCGTTGCGCACCCTACATCTCCCCTGGGAGGCGTAGTATTCGGACGCATTCCCAGGTTTACGATGTCTCGTAAATCTGGGAATGTGTCAGTTTACATGGGTGTTGCGTGAGAACACCCACAGCAACACCCATAGAATGCCCTTTTCACGTAAAGTGCTGTGTGAAAGGGGCCGTATTTACAAGGACAAGAAAAGCCACACAGGGTGGCTTTACGTGCCCTTGTAAATATGGGGCAGTAAAATGCGCCACCGGTGCATCACAAAAAGTGGCGTATCGGCGGCGCAAGGGGCTTGTAAATATTCCCCTAAGTCTTTACAAGGTGTATGCAGGAAGGGAAGCAAGTCTGGGAAAAAAATATACAAGAAAATGACCAATCACCCATTAGATAACATTGGGCCTCAGCACTCTGCACCCGGCCGCCCTAGTGCCGCTGAGGGTGCAACAAGAGTGCATCCTTGACCCGGGGGACCCCTGAGTCTAACCCCAGAATACCAACTCCCACAACCGAATACTTACCTTTGAACCGATAACCCTATTTTCCTCCATAGGATAACATTGACTGTTTTTCTGTGAAAAGTTTTTAGGTGTGGAGTTGGAAAATCTATATCGGTCTCTAAAACTGTAACCAAATAACAAAAACGCTATTACTTACCTGTTTACAGGAAATGTCCCAGTGCAGTATCCAGGTATACTGCACTATGTAAGAAAAGTAATCTGTAAAGTAATCTACTTGACATTCTACTGAACAGCCAATACAAAGTATATGTACAGTATTTCAAAAGCATTGCATTACTAGTAGCTCTACTGTAATCAAATCAAAGTGCATATACAATTGCAATTCAAACTGTTTACAAACTGCATTACTACTGTAAAGTACGTATTGCTTACCTGTGCCAGGCTTGCTTGGTTCTAGAAAATAAAATAACTAAAAGAATATTTTTATACGAAACCAATTGGTCTGAAGTTCAGTCTTTGAGTGTGTGATATCATTTGCTGATTGAGTGTGTACAACAAATGCTTAACACTACTCTCTGATACAGCCTTACTGCTTGACCACACTACCACAAATAGAGAGTAAGGTGCTATCTACTTTTACCTCTGCCTACCTTTGGGGTTCCACTGGACTCTGTGCACACTATACCTCACTTTGGTATAGTATATACAGAGCCAGCTTCCTACATTGGTGGATCAGCGGTGGGATATACAACTTTGCATTTGTTGGACTAACTTGGTTACCACCTGATCACACGACAGAACTCTTAAATTGAATTTTGAAATTCTGATATTTTCAAATTGACAATCTTTTTGCAAACTTCCTAAAAGTCTTGTTAGGGCTTTGGTTAAGTCCCTTTAGAATTTCAGAGAAATAAAAAGTCACTTTAGCTAGGGATAAGAGGGGTTAGAATTTTTTTAACTATGTCTCTTAACAAGAACCAAGCTATTAGTGAAGATAACAACAATGACATAGAGGACCAGGTTGAGGAGCTCGACCTCACCCCTTACCTCCACTTGTCTTTCAAGGAGGTAAGGTCCCTATGCAAAATTAAAAACATAACCATAGGGTCCCATCCCACCAAACAAAAGCTCCAGGAGCTGTTGGCTGGGTATGCTAAGGACCACCCATCTGAAAACGGTGACGACCAATCAGATGAGGAAGAACACGGAGGGGATGAGGATGCTTATCAACCCCCCCCCCACTTCATAGGGAGAGAAGGGCCCCAGTGGCCCTGAATCCAAAAATAAACCTCTCAGTGCCTAGAGCCCACACAGGTGGATCAGGCACTACTGAGGACATTGAGGACAGCCTCAATGAGGAGGACAACCTTTTAGCAAGGTCGACCAAAATACTGTATCTAGAGACCAGGTTGCTGGCTCTAGAGAGAGAGAGAGTAGAGATGGGCCTAGCACCCATCAATGGTGGCAACACTTTACTTAATAAGGATAAAGAGCAATCTTTTGATCCTAAAATCCCCAAAGGGATCGTCCCTAAATATGTAGAGAGTGATGATATCAAAAAATGGTTCACAGCCTTTGAGAGGGCTTGTGAAATGAGAAAAAGGAAGAAGTCACACTGGGGGGAACTCCTTTGGGAACTGTTCTCTGGTAACTGCAGAGACAGACTCCTGACCCTTTCTGGGGCAGATGCTGGGTCTTATGACCTCATGAAGAGAACTCTGATTGAGGGATTTGGACTCACAACTGAGGAATATAGAATTAGATTCAGGGGGGCTCACAAAACCCAAAACCAATCCTGGATTGACTTCGTAGATTACTCAGTTAAGACACTAGATGGTTGATTAACTGGATACAATGTGCATGATTTCAATGGACTTTACAATTTGTTTATAAAAGAACATATTTTAAGTAATTGCACTAATGAAAAGTTACATCAGCATTTGGTAGACCCAGGTCTAATTTCTCCCCAAGAATTGGGAAAGATGGCAGACCACTGGGTCAAGACAAGGCTGACTAAAACAACCACTGGGGGTGACCAAAAAAAGGGGTTACAAAACCTCCCCAGGGGAAAGGTGGTGAGAATCCCCAAGATAAAAAGCCTGAGTCTTCTAAAGGGCCCCAAAAACCTGCACAGGGGGTGGGTCCCAAAACTCTTCCCAGTCCAATAATAAGTACAGGGAAAGAACTTTGATTCTTTAAAGGCCTGGTGTAACAACTGTAGAAAGTTGGGACACTTAACTAGAGATGCTACTTGTCCTAACAAGAAGCCCCCTAGTCCTCCTACAGCTACTCCTGGCATAGCCAGTCTCCAGATGGGATCAACGGTGTGCCAAGAGCAAATTGGGTTGCACACTGAAGCAGTTCTAGTTTCTGAAGGGGAAGTTGAGTTTGCCACTTTAGCTGTGTGGCTACCCAACTTAAAGAAATGTTTGCAATACCCTTGGATTAATGGAACTAGGATTGAAGCTCTGAGGGATACAGGTGCCAGTGTCACTATGGTGAGAGATACACTTGTTTCCCCTGAGCAATACCTGATTGGGACAACTTACCAAGTCACCAATGCTGACAGTGTTACCACTATCCATGCAATGGCTATGGTGACATTAAACTGGGGGGGAGGGGGGGTTACTGGCCTGAAACAGGTAGTGGTCTCTCCAAAGCTTCCAGCTGCATCTCTGCTTGGTAATGACCTGGAAACCTCAGCATGGACTGAGGTAGAATTGAAAACCCATGCAGCAATGCTGGATATCCCTTAGATGGTGTGTGTGAAAACAAGAGCACAGAGCAGAAAACAGGGAGGAAAAAAGTGTTGGAGCCTTAACGTATGGCCCAACTTTCCAAGAGAAAAGGTAAGAAGACTGAAAAAACCAGCTTCTGTACAGATCAGGACCCCTCTCCTCAGGGAGAGCACTTGGACACCCCAGAGGGAACTGAGCCCATGGAGCTTGACCCTTACCAGGTTGAACTCTTAGGCCCAGGGGGACCCTCTAGGGAAGAGCTGTGCCTTGGACAGCAGGACTGTCCATCTCTTGAAAGCTTGAGGCAGCAAGCTGCTACCCAGGAAAAGGGAGATGTCAGTGGTACCCACAGAGTTTATTGGGAGGAGGGACTAATGTGCACTGAGGCCAGAGACCCCAACCCTGGAGCCGCTAGGAGAGTGGTAGTGCCTCAGAAGTACAGGGAGTTCTTACTAACTTTAGCTCATGACATCCCCCTAGCTGGACATCTGGTCCAAACCAAAACCTGGGAAAGGCTAGTTAGCCACTTTTACTGGCCCCAGATGTCTCAGAAAGTAAAGGCGTTTGTCAGCTCCTGTGTCACCTGTCAAGACAGTGGCAAAACAGGTAGACACCCAAAGGCCCCCTTGATACCACTACCAGTGGTTAGGGTTCCCTTTGAAAGGGTAGGTGTGGACATAGTGGGTCCACTTGAACCTCCCACAGCATCAGGAAACAAGTTTATACTAGTGGTAGTTGATCATGCCACTAGGTATTCTGAGGCAATTCCCTTAGGACTACTATAGCTCCTGCAGTAGCCAAGGCCCTCATTGGCGTCTTCACCAGGGTAGGGTTTCCTAAGGAGGTGGTTTCAGACAGAGTTTCCAACTTCATATCTGCTTACCTGAAACACATGTGGAAAGAGTGTGGAGTGCAGTACAAGTTTACTACACCCTATCACCCACAAACCAATGGTCTTGTTGAGAGGTTCAACAAGACATTGAAAGGCATGAATATGGGGCTCCCTGAAAAACTCAAAAGGAGATGGGATGTCCTCTTACCATGCTTGCTTTTCGCCTACAGAGAGGTGCCTCAGAAGGGAGTAGGGTTTTCCCCTTTGAACTTCTGTTTGGCCTTCCTGTCAGGGGACCACTCTGTCTTGTAAAAGAGGGTTAGGAAAAGCCTCTCCAAGAACAAAAACAAGACATTGTGGACTATGTGCTTGGCCTGAGGTCCAGAATGGCTGAGTACATGGAAAAAGCATCCAAGAATCTTGAGGCCAGCCAGGAGCTTCAAAAGCACTGGTATAACCAAATAGCTGAACTGGTGGAATTTCAAACAGGGCAAAAGGTGTGGGTTTTAGAGCAGTGGCACCAAGGGCTCTCCAGGACAAATGGAGTGGCCCTTACCCCATCTTAGAAAAGAAAAGTGAGGTCACCTATTCGGTTGACCTGAAAACGAACACAGACCACCCAAAAGGGTTATCCATGTGAACCGCCTTAAACTTTTCCATGACAGGGCTGACATCACCATGCTGATGGTGACTGATGAGGATCAGGAGACAGAGAGTGAACCACTCCCTGACCTCCTCTCATCCAGGCCCAAAGATGGGTCAGTGGATGGAGTTGTCTTGTCAGACACCCTCACTGCCCAACAGCAGACTGATTGCAAGCAAGTCTTGCAGCAGTATGCTAAGCTATTTTCCTTGACCCCTGGTGAGACAAACTGGTGTACTCATGATGTGGGCACTGGTGACTGTTCACCTGTCAAGAACAAAGTCTATTGATAGTCTGATCAAGTCAAGGAGAGCATCAGAGCTGAAGTCAGCAAGATGCTGGAGTTAGGGGTTATTGAACCCTCTGAGATCCCCTGGGCCAGCCCAGTGGTTCTAGTCCCCAAACCTCATCCACAGGGTGGAAAGAGAGAAATTGGGTTCTGTGTGGACTATAGAGGGCCCAACTCTGTCACCAAGACAGATGCTCACCCTATCCCAAGAGCAGATGAGTTGATAGACAAATTTGGTGCAGCCAAATTTCTAAGTACCTTTGACTTAACTGCAAGGTACTGGCAAATTGGAATGGCCCCAGGAGCAAATGAAAAGACAGCATTCCTCACACCTGATGGGCATTCTCAGTTTACTGTTATGCCCTTTGGTTTAAAGAATGTGCCTGCCACCTTCCAGAGGTTGGTGAACCTAGTCCTTGCTGGGTTGGAGTCCTTTAGTGCAGCTTATCTAGATGATATTGCTGTCTTTGGTTCCACCTGGCAGGATCACCTGATCCACCTTGGGAAGGTTTTAAAACCCTGCAAACTGCAGGCCTACCTATCAAGGCATCCAAATGCAAGATAGGGCAGGGAACAGTGGTATACTTGGGCCATCTTGTTGGTGGAGCCCAAGTACAACCCTTATAGCCCAAGATCCAGGCCATCCTGGACTGGGCAGGTCCACCAACCCAGAACCAAGTCAGAGCATTCCTTGGTTTGACTGGGTACTACATGAGGTTTGTGAAGGGATATGGGTCCATTGTGACTCTCCTCACAGAACTTACCTCCAAGAAGATGCCCAAGAAGGTAAACTGGATAGTTAGCTGTCAAAAGGCTTCTGACACCCTGAAAGAGGCAATGTGCTCAACACCAATTCTCAAGGCTCCAGACTATACCAAGCAGTTCATTGTTCAAAGGCTTGCCGCCTTTGTGAGCTTCCCCAGGCCACTTGCTGCTTTCAGCAACTGGTCCCCACTGGTTCTGACCCCCACTTTGAGCAGGAGAACCAGCGGGAAAATCTAGAAATCCTTTAAAACTGTAACTAAATAACAAAAACACTTTTACTTACCTGTTTACAGGAAATGTCCCAGTGCAGTATCCAGGTATGCTGCACTGTGTAAGAAAAGTAGTCTGTAAAGTAATCTACTTGACATTCTACTAAAAAACCAATACAAAGTATATGTACAGTATTTCAAAAGCATTGCATTACTAGTAGCTCTACTGTAATCAAATCAAAGTGCATATACAATTGCAATTCAAACTGTTTCAAACTGCATTACTACTGTAAAGTACTTATTGCTTACCTGTGCCAGGCTCGATTCGTTCTAGAAAATAAAATAACTAAAAGAATATTTTTATACGAAACCAATTGGTCTGAAGTTCAGTCTTTGAGTGTGTGATATCCTTTGCTGATTGAGTGTGTTCAACAAATGCTTAACACTACCCTCTGAAACAGCCTTACTGCTCGACCACACTACCACAAATAGAGAATACGGTGCTGTCTACTTTTACCTCTGCCTACCTTTGGGGTTCCATTGGACTCTGTGCATACTATACCTCACTTTGGTATAGTATATACAGAGCCAGCTTCCTACACCACAGTGGGGTAATTACCTCAACATTGCCAGTTCACGGAGTATGTTTGTATTTTCTGGGTTCAGCTATGGAGAAGCATTGGCCTGATGGCTTGGCATGTCAGTGGGGTGAACACATCTTCATGCCTGCTCCCCTTGCACTGACGGTCCCGTGAACCATCTCCTGCCAACGAATGCAGTTTATTTATTTTGGGCCCAATTACAAATCTGGCGGTCCAAGGACCACCAGACTCACGCGGACCGGTGGTCCGACTGTCCCATTACGAGTTGGGCAGTTGGTCTGTTATTGCACCACCACAGCCTCAGGGGAGTGAGGGCCTCAGTAATATGCCAGTGATGCCGCTGTGGCAACGCCATGCATATTACGAGTTTCAGGACCACCAGCGGTGTCATGGAGATCTTTCCTCCATAATAAGGCTGGTGGTCCTGAAACAAAGGGGGCTCTGCAGGGCTCCCTTTTGCCCATGTGCTTGGGGATGCATGCAGGTGGGCACAACATGTGCCCCCTCTGTACATGCACCCCAGTTCCTGCATGGTATGGACTTTACAGGAGGTTTTTTGGGCGTTCCCATTGTGGTGCCCATTTTCAGAGGCACTTCCGTGGGACCGCCAAAAAAAGCCCGCCAGACACGAGGTAATCTGGTTGGTGATGGGCCCATGGGTTTGGCAGTGCGGGAGCGGGCCGCCGGCGTGGCGGTCCACTCCCACACCGCCAAACTTGTAATCAGGTCCATTGTGTTTCTTTTACAGAATACAGTTCTATGGGGCATATTAGCAAGACCGGCGATAAAATTATCGCCGTTTTAGCGGCAGGAAACTGCCGCTAAAATGGCGATAATGGGCTTGCTAATATGCGTTATAGAATTCAATAGAAGCCCAGGTTAGATGTGCAGGACATCTAACCTGGGCTTCTATTGAATTCTATAACGCATATTAGCAAGCTCATTATCGCCGTTTTAGCGGCAGTTTCCTGCCGCTAAAACGGCGATAATTTTATCGCCGGTCTTGCTAATATGCCCCTATGTTTTATTGTACAAGTATGAATAGGAAAAGAAGAGAATCCTGCCCGTTGTTCCTGCACACCCATTTATTTTTTCTTGCCAATGGTAGGTTAGGATCTGGATGATTCAACTCCTAAATAAATAAATATGAAAATAAATTAATAAGTAAATAAGCATTACTCCAACCCCCACATAACCTCTCAAAATAAGATCAGATTGACTGAACTCATTTTAGTTAATTGGGTTAATGGTTCATCCTTTTTTCTACAGCATAGTATTCTTTCCTGCCACGCATAAACAGATAAAAGTATTGCTCGAGTGCAATGCTAATTTATCCATTTTCTCTCAGAAGGTAAAGTACAAGAAATGCTCTAGCACACCTTCTTTTATGATTTACAGATTTATTTATTTATTTATGCGTTTTATATAGCCTGATGGTGTCAGAGCACTTTACAATAGAACCAGTTACATTATATAAGTACTTCAGAGTACATGATTTACATAAAAGATACGAAACAGATAAACTCTAAGCTCCCATAAGAATGGTAATAAGTACATACGTCTACTACAGATACTAGTGGTTAGAGTTACACATATAAAAGTTCCAAATTCACTCAAGTTTACATTTTAAGAAAAGTTCAAGCAATGATGGTTAGACAAAAATATATTACATATTTACAGAGCAAGAACTTCTCACCATGATCAGAGTGGGGCCATCATCTTGGCTCCGTCGCAAGTGTAGGAGCCAGGATAATCAGCAGTCCCCATGCTCTGCGTCTCCCTCTCAGGGGTCTTTACGTGCACCGCCGCTGTCTCCGATATATCGGCACGTCTCTCCTGTGGAAGCGGGTAGGGGATGGCTTCTGGGTGAGGCCAAGGAGATCGCGGGCGGCGAGGAGCTCTGTCGCTGCCCGTGATCCATTGTAACCGGAAGCTTAGCAGCGTGAGGAGAGAGGCGCTGAGAAGTGGCAGATGCAGCTAGGCAGGGTGAAACCAGGTCAGGAGCGTATATGCAAAGCTTTTTTGCGATTGCAAACCCTGTGATTTTCAAAACTTCAAAAAGAATTTGTGAGTCAAAAAAATCTTTTGTACTTGTAAAAGGATCCCTTCTATTTCCGATTCAGAATGGAATGTATCAATGACTTACGGGGAGCACAATTGGCTGCCATGCGCCGACGCAGCCATCCTTGCACAAAAACAATCACAAGAGGTGTTTTCCTCTTTCTATGTGTGCTGCATAATGCAGCACATATAGAAAGAGGAAAAAACGAGGAGAAATGAAAACATTTGTCCTCGTTGCGCACCCTACATCTCCCCTGGGAGGCGTAGTATTCGGACGCATTCCCAGGTTTACGATGTCTCGTAAATCTGGGAATGTGTCAGTTTACATGGGTGTTGCGTGAGAACACCCACAGCAACACCCATAGAATGCCCTTTTCACGTAAAGTGCTGTGTGAAAAGGGGCCGTATTTACAAGGACAAGAAAAGCCACACAGGGTGGCTTTACGTGCCCTTGTAAATATGGGGCAGTAAAATGCGCCACCGGTGCATCACAAAAAGTGGCGTATCGGCGGCGCAAGGGGCTTGTAAATATTCCCCTAAGTCTTTACAAGGTGTATGCAGGAAGGGAAGCAAGTCTGGGAAAAAATATACAAGAAAATGACCAAACAGTGCGAAAATTATATAGTGCCTTGACTTAAATTGATGTGACTTGCGATATATATGCATAAGGGAATATACTCCATATTTAGATACTTTTTTTCCTAGTCTTAGAGAGGAGCTTGTCTGAGAGTGAGGCAATAGTCTCTAGTGTAGTCAGAAGGTATTGACGCCACAAATGAAAATATCTACATGTTCCAGCACAAAAGCAGAGCAACATTGCATACATTAGAAGTATTACACACTTGTTTCATATGTTTTACTTTCTTAGCAACCGTTTTCACATTTTAAAAAAAGCATTTAACATATCTGCATTTAAATTCTATGCCGATTGAGAAGCCTATGACAAGCTATTCTCGCATTGAATTTTACAAATTGATTTTTTCACAAAGTTAAGGATAGGTTCCTGTTAAGGTTTAGTTCCTGTATAATTGATTATACCGTCCACTGGTGATAAAGAGAGAATGCAGTCCAACTCTGAAATTGTTTAGAAACATCACTAAAAAATGAAATTTTTTATGAAAGAGTGTAATAAATCTTTCTATATATTTCTTCCATGGTAAATTAATAGGAACTAAAGGCCAGATAGATGTGCATACCAAATGGCAATTGTTTCCTAATCGCTATTTTGTAATCGCTATTCTAAATGTATCAAATTTTTATTTTGATTCTTGGTGGGTCGCAAATCATCTTAACTCATTAAGATTAATGAGGTAGGTCGCAATTTGCGAATCATTAGGTATGCCCTGTTACTTACCGGTAATCTTCATTACTCCTGGTCCCGTTGTCCACCTCACATTCAGTACAAGTGAGATTGTGCTATCTCACCAACAGAAAAAAAGAACAAAAGAATGCTGGACCTGTACCCAGCCCCCTCCCCCCTGAAAGAGCTGAGGCCCTCATCACATCAGACGACACAGCCAAAAGAAATTCCACCTGCCGCTCGATATGATCCAAAAGTCCAGAACAGTCCGACGTATCATCTAGGGACTGATAAAGAGCTTTGACATCGAAAATGAGGGATTGAGCAACATAAGTCCCATAAATCCCAGCATGCAGAGCCAGATGAGAACCCGAGTAAACCTTCCTGAGGGACGCATCAACTTTCTTATCCACGGGATCCATAATAACAGCATCCTAAGCCAACAAGGTCCGGCCCACTAGAATACAACAAAGGTCCGGCCCACTAGAATCAACAACAAAGGATAGAAGTATCTCGCTTGTAATGAATGGGACAAGGACAGGAGGGACCTGAGGGTAATGACAACCATCACAGGGATGGTGGCCTGTTGAGCAATCATTAAAAAAAATGCAACCTGTTTTCCTTAAAGGATGTGTTTAAAAAAGAAAAATGAAAAATTTAACTTTCATTTTTTAAGATAAGCAGTGGACCACAGGACCAATGCCTATTCTTAAAAATATTTTTTTAACATTCTCAAAGGGAAGTGAACTGATAACCACCACTTTTCAAATGGAGGTAAATTATTAATGTTTTGTGACAGGAATAACAACACATACTACGGGGAATTGGTATTTGGAAGGGATGCTCTAAACAAGCCCCTTCAAAATACTGAATCGCTAATGCAAATTGCTATTCAGTAACAAGTTACCGGACTGCATTTTGCTTTTTGCAAATTTAAGTAAGCTTGTTTGCAGTTGCAAACGGACCGATTCTGCGAATCAGGCCATTTGCGACTCCAAAAAACATTTGTACACCTGGCCCTAACATAGCAAAGTCAAGAGGTGCATAGAAGGGAGCTACATTCAATTCTGGAGTCCATATTGTAAGATTGATATGGTTGTATCCATAGACTTAAGTTGTCCCCTGCAAAGAGGTAGGTGATCTTAGTGATGAGTTAGTAGGTCCCCTATGGTGGCTCAAGGGCAAATTTGACAGGTGCAGTTTTCAGAGAGACAGAGAGACTGCGAAATCTAATTTTCAAGCAGCAAGTCTTATCACAAAGAAAAATCAAATGGAGTCATGTCGCAGGAGCCTTAAAATGCAAATGTAATCCTTTCCTTTCACAGTTGCAAAAGATAGACAATGAGGCAACACTTTTAGGTATGTTCTGAAAGAATCTTAGAGCCAAATGTACGAAGGTAGGTGTTGTGATTACTAAATAACTAACTTTTGTAATTCGCTATCGGGTAATCGCAAACAGCAATGTACAAATGTGTGTTTTACACATTTTGCAATTCTCAGTGGGTTGAAATAGCCCTAGCTTATGAATATGAATGAGGTAGGTTTCGGTTTGCGACCAATTGGGAATTGCAAAAATCACAGGAATGGTGGCCTGCTGGGGTCAGCTGACCACCATGTCTGTGATTGCCTTTACATAAAGCAATCTTTTTTTTTAAATACATCTCATTTTCCTTAAAGGAAAACGGGATGCATTTCAAAAAGAAAAATGAAAACCTTTCTTTTAACTTTTTAAGAATGGGCAGTGGTCCATGCGACTTCCTGCTCTAAAAATATTTTTACAAACATTCACAAAAAGGAAGGGGTCCCTTATTGACACCTCTTACATCTTACCAACTTGAAGTGGGTGGTAAGATGCAAATGTTTTGCGACAGCATCATTTCGGTTGCAAAAGATTTGCAATTTGGTATTAGGGAGGGATGACCTAAACATGGCCCTCACCAATACCGAATCGCAAACCCAAATTGCGATTCGGTAGCAGGTTACCAAATCCCAAGTTGGGCTTGGTACATACGAAAAAGCCTTTTTGCGTTTGCAAACAGCACGATTCTGTGAATCAAGACATTTGCAAGCGTAAAAACGGTTCGTACATCCGACCCTTCGTGGGTGCAAGTTCAACTATATTACTTTCTCTTCTACTTGCTTGGATCCACAAATGCATTGCTTAACTACACATTACAAGCATATGTAGCACATCTCTCAATAACTGTATGAAGGATAAAGATATTACCATTTTCCATTGTCCATACTCCCCAAGCTTCTTGTTCTGACTTCCATTACTTTATCCAAGAAATTTTCAAGTGATTGATTGAGGAGAAATAAACATTGTCAAAACAGTTACTTCAGTTTATTTAATTTACTATTTTACGTCCTGGTTAATTGCAAAGAACGATATATTTGTTGTTTTTATCAGCCATTTCTCTGGTTCCATAGCACAGCATCTTCCATTAATTGATACATGCCTCCCACATTTAAGGTCTTCACCATAGACCAGACATCAGCCTTTATTCAGATCCTAAATTCTGTAACATTAATCAGAGCAATACCCTCAAGTATTGACCCCAGATCTCCTCAAAGAGGTGGACCTAATCGGTCAATTTGTAAACAAGTCTCTCCTACCTAGCCAGAGTCATCATGGTTTCTGTCAATTGATATATTGTCGGGGGCAAGCACATTTCCAGTATGTCAGTATGCACAGTTTCACCAATGCAAGGGCAGAAACCAGCTGTTTCCTTCAGTGACCGGTGATGCCCACCACACCCCCAGAGGCATGAAGGAGTGTATTCTCCAAATAGGGAGTCAGACCCAAAACACTCATTGTCCTTAACTGAGACTAAATGCCATCCCAGTACATTTTCAGTATTGGGCAGTGCTTATAGAATATGATTCATGTCTCCCATTGGGTGGGCACATCTCAAGCTCTGAGAGGTAGATGACAGTCTGCCCTTGTGTACTTTATACGGTGACCAGTGCCAATTTTGGATTATTTTACAGCCCATTACGAAGCCTAATGCAGTGTTCCCAGGGCACGTGCTAACTATGATACTTATCACTCATGCTGGAGGGTGTGCAGCAGAAACTACAAAACTGTTCCTCTGTGTATACCTGCAGAAGGCACCCTAACCATTATAAAGGACCATGAAAGACCCTGTAAGGGTGAAGGCAGTCACAGCCTTGTATGCATCCTTTTGGTTGCCTCAAGGCCCCTTTCAGAGGAAAGGGTGCAATGTGTGTCTGGAGAGACATAGATAATGTGGCTCTAACACATGTTTAAGAGTCTAGGGACCTGATTACAATTCGAGGCATTATTTATTTCCCCTGATAAATAATGATGCCACGAAGTACATTTTTTATTGAGTGCGATAAATAACACCAATTATGAGTTTATGTGGAATAACATGCAGATTTTGGTGTTTAACGCACCAAAATCCACATGATATGATAAATAGTGTATCTTTCCTACTTAAAAATTTCGGCAGTTTTGACCTGTTGAAGTTTAACCAATGTTGGGTTAACGCATCCGATAATTATCGGCTGTGTTGCATAAAACCAAACTCATAATTCCGTTCTGTACACAAAAAGGGGTTTAAGCATGAGGCGTAATTAACCACTCAACTTGTAATCAGGCCCCATGCAGAGTACCTCTGAACTACATTTGTAGGGCGGTCATGGCCTTTTTACCTATATTCAGTGCACTTGCTCCCAGCAAGCTAATAAAGGGTTTCTGCACCATGGCTCTAAATTCAACAGGCTAGAGAGTATGAGCCTGAAAAGGACCTGTGGTCAATCCCGGTAGAAGGATCCTGAAATTGAGAGTGATGTAGGGGTCTCAGGCAATCTTAATGGGGACTATAAAATTCCAATTATGTTTTACTTCTTCCAAAACAGAACACAGAGTGTAGTGTAGCTCCTATTTCCCTAATAGGCTCTGCGCATTGGAATAATATATCCTATAGGTTTGACATAGGACTAAGGTCAGTATGTCCCTATCGAGTATATTAAACTTAATTACTTGTGCCAGCTAGCTCAGAGGCCACTAGAAACTCCTTGACAACAAGAAGGGAGTAGTTTCTGGCAGCCGCAAAACATGATCACTGTGTTTCCCTTTAGAATCAGAACATGTCCCAGAGTCGTGGAAACAATAGATAACTATTTCACTCAGCTCAGTCGTGCATGCTTAGTTTTCTCCAAGTTACACAGAAAGAAATAGACGGGTGTTTCAATAAAAGATTTATTGAACAGTCTTGTTTCTGGTGTAAGTAAAATGTGCTGTTACGATCACAAGACAGTATGCAAGATAAATAATGTACAGTGTGAGCAGTAGAAATAAATAATACTGCGAGAGCATTATCTTTTAGTACATATGCTGTTACATAAATAACACAGACTAAAAATGCGAGTACTCATACGATGCGTTTCTAATCTAGTTCTACCCCAGTGTACCTAACCTAACCTAGGTATAGGACGAGGTATGAAGTAGGTGAAGTATTCCTTACTATGGTATACTAAGAGTATGTTAACCCCAGTATGCCTAGTATGCCAAGAGTCCCTCTAGGTTCTAGTCTGCTCCATACCTGAAGAATGAGAGAGGTAGGAATCTCTTTGCCAGACTCGAACTCCAACACCCCGCAAGGGAAGTCAGATCACTGGAAGCTGGACTCTCTGCGTGCAGGGATGACAGCGTCTTCTCAGTGCGTCAGGCCGGGAAACGGGCTCCTCTGAAGTCGAGGTCTCCTCTGATTTACAGGGGCTAGGGAAGGTATATTTATACCTGAGAAGCACCTAAGAATGTTAGTATTGACGTGAGTCGGACAGCGAAAGACGTCATGAATGAACCCCTAAGGAATAATGGTTCATGCATAATATATGAGTCCTTGAAGAAATCAATAGTCCTGGACTAGGGAAACTCCCGCAGCCTAAGGGTCTGTTCTTCAACAACTCGTTGTGACGTTAGGGTGGACGGATGTCAGAGACCATGCCTGTATTTGGAGTGCACAGTTAATGCCTAAATAAGGGCTGGGATTTTATGCCTATATAAGGGCAGGGCGAATTGTGCCTATATAAGGACATGATACTGGAAAGCCCGTTTATGGACACCCTAAGAGGAATACAACACCCACTCCACTTTCGTGTGTACGATAATACTAAAATGCTAAACATTTAAAATGCTAAACATAAAATGGAGTACCGCATATTTAAAAAAATATATATATTTCTTAAAAGCATTTAAAAAACATAATAAAAAACGCAAAAGGTACTGTACATTTGAAGCATTGCTTTTCATTTCAGGCATATATTTAAAATAAAATGCAATATGAATGAAAGAAGCAGTAATATTTACATGTGACAAAAAAATGATCGATAAGTTTCTTAAAAATCAAAGTCATTTCATGTCATGAAAATTAATGAACTGTTTTAGACACACAAGATGACTAAGTGTCCGTGGAAGTACCTTGAAGTCTGTATTATAAGGCTAGTTCTACTTTAAGCAGATTGTAGTGCCATTTTCGTTCGAAAAATGGGAAAAAGTTCAATTTTGGTAGAGTTCCAAGTTGTTTTGAAAAATGAAGGCCAAATTGTTACTGCATCTCTGGAACACTGTATGCTGAATCAGAGTCAGTTTACGGGTCTGGTGTAAACATGAGATCATCTACTTCTATAGACAAAACATCGTCCACTGTAGTTGGTGTCAGTTGGAACACCTCGTGTAGCAGATTAATTGCACAGAGATGTGAAGCTTTGCTTCCAGCATAGGGTGCTGCAGCAAAGTTCGCGTCCGTTGTTACATGTGTGCCTGTAGATCTTTCTCGTACCTCAGCAGCAGCCGGAAGCGTCTGTGAGATCTCAATGAATGCTGACATCAGGATTGGTAGCCTCTGGGGACAACACAGAGCATGGGCCGTTATCGGGTCCAGCAGAGTATCGACATCCGTTGGCGTAGCTGATGGAAATGTTAGACAGGTGTCCAACACGCATTCTTCACCGCATAGCAGGCATCGTAGAACAGGTAAGATGCAATCTTGCCAGATTGGTCTGAATGACAGGAACCAAGTTGTATTAAGGTCCCGTAGACGAGTCATGCCCAATAGCTGTACTATTCGCTCACGGCACTTTCGTTCAAGGAGAGCTTTCTCCATTTCGCTCGGAGTGATGTCTGCGAATAGGCTGGCCATAACGCAATAGCAGGAAGAGAAATAGAATTCCGGCAGCAAGTGCTAGAATTAATGATATGCCACCAAACACCGAATGTGCAAAGTTCGGGATGATTCCGAGTATTGCCTGGAAAGGTGCTAACAGACCGGTACAGATGCTCTTAAATACATGTATAATTCCACTTGTATCAGACATGTTGAAGATACGTGATATAATTTCTACGAAATGTATAGGGCAGTTCGTACGTATTAAAGTCTGTATCTCAGCCAAAGTCCTTGCTACTTGTAGATCATAGGTTTCTTTGGCCGAGGTCAAAGGCACTGTTTGCTGTAAAAGCATGGCTTTCATTCTTCTCAAAGTATCAAATCTTATAAAAGAGACGTTCAGTGAAGGCCATAGAGGCGACTCCCTGACTGTGTCTATTGGGGCAAACAATACTTGCATACAGCAAGTGACCCTGGAGTTGACTAGATATGGGATGCCTGGCAACATGCCGCAGCAACTCTGATCATTCAACATGAGGTAACTCCCATTAGAAAGTTGTCCAAACATTGGATTAATCACAGCAGCTGGTGTACCCTGCTGATGGCAAGACAAATTTGCCACAGAACCATTACAAGCCCCGTGTAAAGAAATGTCCTGACATATAAGCGAACCGCTTAGTGCAAGTTTACAGTTTGTACCGCTCAAAAACACTTCACGATCCCACTCCAACATCTATATGTATACGGTAAATCCCAAGATTTCTTAATGTATTCCTTACCCAACCTTTCATATTTGCCTGCTTGCATATTTGTCTGAGGCAATACTGAAACTGAAAAGTACTCACAGGTAATGTTATTTTGCCATGAATAAGCCATTCTGTAGCTGGTTTTTCTGCCACTGTGAATGGTAACTTTTCCAGTTTTTCAATGCTCAGCACTGTATACCTTGCTCCTCTTTGTGCCAGTTCGATCTGTTTATCAGTTAGATTGTATTCTGCAAACAGAGCCGTTGTGTTGATAAAACGCCAAGGCACATAGCCCGCTCGCAAAGATTGCAGCGTCCAGCTTAATAACATAATAGAACGTAATTGAGACTGGCCTTGCTGTAACATCACCAAATCTTGTTCTAGTATGTCGATAGCAGAGGATACAATGCCATCCAATGAATATATTCTGGAGGACAAAGTTGTTAACCCATTGTCGACCACAGAGAGTGTTTTCTCTAAATTAATATGATCAAGTTCACGTATTCGTTCTGCGGCCTCCATCTGTGATACTTTCCATGCTTCATTATAAGCAGCATAAATGCCAGCGTATATGAAACGTTTTTGACGCGGTTTTCTTGGTCCAAGCAAGAATTCCCTAAGGTCTGCGTCCTTTTTAAGTAAGGTTAAGTGTTGTTTCACATCCTGTAGTGTAGACTTATGCAGCCAATCGAGGCATAATTTTCCTACACTGTATGTTGTTACTACCCCCGGATGTTGTCTTTGGACGTATCTTGGGTCTGGCCTATTAATAGTAAAGCCCTGAGTTTTATTCAGGAATCTTTCCTGACAGTTATTCGTGTTGTGGGCCAGATCAACCATATTTTCCAATCAGGATTAGATCTGTTGAGTTGTAGTATATTGTCAACTGTCACCACTGCCTGTGTATCGTTATCTCTGGCAGGTGTTGGTACAGAAGGTGTGTTTATCTCTTTGATCTTGGCTAATCCAAGACAAGACGTTTGTTGGATGGTTTCATTCAAAAACATTATTTGTTCAGGGATGCTGCAGGCTCTAAATAAAGCTTCTATCCCCTGCACTTGCCAATCTTTAGTACCCCAGACTGTTTTGGTGTCTATTGTGTCTTTCCAAAAGTCGAAACCCTGTCTAGACAGTTGGGCATTAAATAACGCAGAGTAAATCTGTTTTGTATTTGTTAACATAATTTTCAGGCCTGTCTTGTTTACATTTTTATAGTTAAACATTTCTGGTTCAGATGTATTGTATCCTGAAAAATATGGAAACTTACTAGCAAATGTTTTTAAACTACTTTTAGGTGGTGTAGGACAATGTTCCCATTGGTTAAACATAAACACATTTCGTGGATATGCAGATTTATGCAAATAATGATGACCATAGTGGTTATAACAATACATTTGGTCATAGTCTGATGAACCCTCTAAATATTCATGTTTAGAAAATGCAGCAGATTTTTCTAGGTCAAACATTATATCATTGACAGTCTCAAAGTCCCAATCATCTGAATAGGTACTGGACGTAATTAGATCACTTTGTGAAATTTTAAACAAATGTGGAATGTTCAATTGTTCCGTCGGACCGAAGATTTCAAAATCTGTTTTGTCCCACACTATACCATCCTGTATAGGAACAGCTGTGATGTTCACTGATGACAAGTCTCTTGCTTCACGATGGGAAGATTTATGAGGTTTCAAAAGTACGTTCACGTCTTTTCCTTCAGTGTTCACATGGATGTATCTGCCACTTATAAGCACGCTCACAGTTGTTACCAAAGCTAGCCAGAGCAGGAAAACAAAAAGTCTAGATGTAATCCAGAGTTCAATCCATGGAGAAACCAAATAAGTCTTTTTCAGAAAGTGAAGAAAGTCTTGTACTTGCTGCTTGAATTTCAATGATGCTGGTGTTGTTTCAGGTTCACTCGGATCTTCTGAGAACGTATCAAAGTTAATGAAATAGCCAGAAGCAGTTCTGTTAATTGTTGGAATTGCATCAGGATTTGTAGAAATCACTGGAACCAGTTCATCACTTGCCACGTTGGTGTAGACAGGTGTATTTGGACGAACTGTTATTTGGTGTTCAAGAGGGATGAGTTCCATAGCGTTGTTGCTTAGTCCTCCATCTGTTACAGCCGAATTCTCGATTGTTATCAGTCTTTCAGTCTGAACCTCTTGGATAGTAGCGAGAGGAGTGCGTCTTCTACTAGGTCGGAGTCCACGAGGCCTACTGTTTAGTATTGGCCACATACTGTGGTTTGATGAGGTCGATGGACACAAATCTTTTCTCCTTTCTTCCAGCAAGGGGCGGCAGAAGTACTGTTCTTGTTCCTTGAACTGCTAGGACAGGTACTGGTTGTCTGTAAGAAGGTCCAAATTCCTTCTTGTCCGCAATCTTTTCTCTGACTAGATCCCCAACTTTTGGAATCCAGACAGGCCTTGCTGGGACAGCCGGTTGATCCCCAGTGGTGGTTGGCTGTAGGAATACGTTGCTTTGTTTCGTTCTTAACTTGTTTAGTTCCTGTAAAACAGCCAAACGATCTTTGATATCAAAGGGTTTATTTTCCACCACTGTGCCTACGTGTTCAAGGTCTGGTACCCACATTCTTGTCCCAAATAGGACCTCATATGGAGTGACCCCCCCTAGAGAACTTCTTGGCAGATTATTCAATGAGCGTTGAACCCCACTAAGGTATTTGACCCACCCATCACCCGAACCTAATACCCAGCTGTTATAGACTGCTTTATGTCCCGGTTTTTCCTTTCCACAACAGAATTTCCCTCAGGATGGAATGGAGAGGAGTACCGCAATGCAACGCCCAGACTGGCCATGGCTTCTTTGTAAGCCCTAGAGCTAAACGCAGGACCCTGGTCAGAATGTAGCGTGCCTATTGCGTATGTGCCGATAAAGACTCGCAAATCTTTTATAACAGTTCGAGCGTCAGCCGAGCGCTGAGGCCATAACCATAGGAACCTAGATTCAGTATTTGTGGGAATGCCTTTGTCCAGTAGGATGCAGGCGCGTAGATAGTCTAAGGCTGTCTAACAGTGGTGTCTGTACTCGGTTGCCGCATTTGCAGCATGGTGTCTGGTGGCTCTCTCGCTGTAATTTACAGTCGAGGCAGTTGTTGATGAATATGTGAATTTCTGTATTCATTCCAGGCCACCAGTACATCTCTTTTAACGTCAAAATTGTTTTAGAGATCCCTTGATGTGACAGACCCTCCCCCAAATGTGTTTCATAAATCAAGGCTGCTCTACGTTCCATGTTTGGAATTACCCTATCCCCCACTCCAGGGAGTCGAGCAAAAGGAACGTTGTTCGCATCAATTACATAAGAGTACTTGAGTGGAAACTTTTTTGGTAACGCTGCACTGCTGCCTTTGCTTGAAGCATTGACAGCCAACATTATCTCACCGTCTATTTTTGAATGAGTGATCGCAGCTACGGAAGCCGTTTGCACAGCCCCCTTTGCGGCTTCGTCAGCCAATGAATTCCCTGCAACGTGAACGCCATCACGTTGATGACTCAGTGTGTGGATCACGTGAGCCTTTGGTAGTTCGTTTTTCAACTGAACTACTTGTTCCCAAAGCATTTTATGCTTTATTGTGCCACCTTTCGCATCTTTGAAACCATTTTCAAGCCAGTTTTGTATATAGTCATTATACGACTGAACACAGTAAAAGGAATCGCACACTATCAGGGTGGGGAATTCTCGATCTGTACTTTCAAGTGCCAGTTTGAATGCTTGTAGTTTAGCTCGCTGAGCCGTGCAATCTCCTAGAGATTGAGTTTTAGTGACCATAGGTCTGAAGATGCCATTTCGCATGCGACCTTTAACGATTGCACAGGCTGCACTGTAAGCTTGCTTACTCCCTGTTGCGGGTTGTGCGGATCCGTCAGTGTAAATTATGAATTCGTACTGATCGAGAGGCAGAATTTCAGTAGGCAGAGGACATTCATGTTCGTATTGCAGGAATGCTTGTGTTTTTAAATCTGGATCAAAAACATATTCAACATCTGTTGCAGCAAGAGAA
Source organism: Calotriton arnoldi (assembly GCA_963921515.1). NCBI lineage: Eukaryota > Metazoa > Chordata > Amphibia > Caudata > Salamandridae > Calotriton > Calotriton arnoldi. The sequence goes on from CAWUFW010007948.1 coordinate 848,048, forward strand.
TTAACCCATTGTATCCATCTTGGATGTAATGCTTTAGCATTTGGAATGCTTGCTTTTGTGACCGCTTCTAAAGCAGGTACCGGGGTTACGACAATAATGCGTTTCCCTTGGGCTAAGGCTCTTTCTTTTGCTACAGCGGTTTGAACTGCTGTTAGAATTTTTCAGTTGAACTGAAGCGCATTTCCGCTTGTGTGTACAAATGGGATTTGTATGCTATTGGTATTTTCTCACCCTCATTGAAGGTTAAGTAGGTGAATCCACATTGACCCGAAATTATTCGGATCACCAAATTGCGTTGACTTACGCGTGTTTGTAAGTGATTTGTTGCTAACATGTTAGCCTGGAGTGAACGCAAGATTTCTGTGTGTTCTTGTGTCCAGTTTCTGATCAAAAAATCAGGTTTGATTAATGCGTAGGTGAATCCACATTGACCCGAAATTATTCGGATCACCAAATTGCGTTGACTTACGCGTGTTTGTAAGTGATTTGTTGCTAACATGTTAGCCTGGAGTGAACGCAAGATTTCTGTGTGTTCTTGTGTCCAGTTTCTGATAAAAAAATCAGGTTTGATTAATGCGTAGAGAGGTTTAACCCTTTCTGCGTAATTTAGAATGTATGTTCTTCTAAAATTTAGGAAACCCGGGATGGATTGTAAGTTTTTTAGCGTTTTTGGAGGTTGGAGCAGCGCACACTTCTCTAGAAAGTTAGCTGCCAAGCTCTTGCCTTCACTTGAAAGCTCATATCCTAGAAATAGGACATTGAGATGGGCAATTCTGGACTTTTTAAAGTTGAACTTGTAGCCCTCAGAGGCGAAACCCAGTATAATGGTGCTCACCCTGTTCAAGTGTTTTTCCAGGTCATCGTCTGTCAGATAGATGTCATCGACATAGGACAATGCCTCATTGTCATAAATTTGTAGTAACTCCGTTACCCTCGCTGAGAATAAACCTGGGCTGTTCTTGAACCCTTGTGGGAGTCGACAAAAGTGACGCTGGGTCCCCATTATGGAGAATGCTGTTAAGTACCTGCTTTCAGGTGCTATGTTTTGACAAAAGAAACCATTTGAGATGTCTAATGTTGTTTTATATTTTTTACGCACAATGTTATTCATTAATGCTGTGCTATGTGCATTTTGCACTGCAAAAGTTTTAGAACAAGTGTTTAGGTGTCTGTAGTCCAAAACTAGACGATATGTATTGTCTGGTTTGGAGACAGGAAACAAAGGATTGTTCATTGAGGAGGTGCATGTTTCAATCACCCCTTGATATTCAAGTTGAGCTAAGATCTCCCTGACCTGTTTTTTAGCTTCTTGCTTTATTGGGTACTGCCGTTGTGCAGTTGGTTCATGTTTCAGATGTATTTTATGGTGAGGTGAATCCTCATCCCATCCTACATGATTTTTATATAATGCTGGGGCCTGGGCAACTGCCCATTTCCTGGCATATGTATATCTCAGATGCATTGGTATATGGTTGGAGAAGGCAGGCATAATTATGTCCTCGCCATGTGGGCACTCCCTGACAAATTGTGGTGGCCAGTCCTTTTCTGCTAGAAGAATGTCATAGCCCTTTGATAGTCTTTCCCAAAAAAGTGCTTTCACCTGTCTAGGTTTGTCTCCCTCCATCCGGAGTGTTATGTCATGTAACTTTTGTGGAGTACTAACCCTGGTGTCTACAGTCTCAACTGTGATGTACTCATTCAAGTCCACTATCTCCAGAAGTTCCTTCAGGTTCTGGCGAACTATTGTGACTTATGCTGCACTGTCCAGCATTGTCTGAGCCCATTCTCCGTTCTTGAGTTGTGTTCTCAGTATTCTCTGCATGTCTGATCTTTAGACCTGCTACTTTCATTTTGGAGAATTGAGGTTTTGCTTTAGTTTTTGGAGCGTGTTTGTCGTCTTTCGATTTCACGCGTTCTTCTCTATGTTCTGATCGTCCTCTTCTTTCCGAAGTCTGTGATGAGATCTGAAAGGGACGAGAGGAACGTGTATCAGTATCTTGATACCTGTCAGGCTTTCTCAAATTATCCCTATTCCTGAGGTTATACCTCCTTTCAGAGGGCTCCTTTTGAGGAGACCTACCTCAGGATTGAGAACGTTTCTCACTTGAATTTTGTTTATTAGTCTCCCACTTCTTTTAGAAGATGTAGGAGTTTGTTTAATTGAGTCCTTCTCAGGACTTTCAGATAGCTTCGGCTTCACTGGTCTTCCACCCAAACTATCTCTGCCTAATTCTGCATAAGATTGTTCTATAATTCTGGGTAGCTCAGTTTGATGTTCTGTAACATCAAATTCCCTTAATTTTGGCGGATCGCCACTGCTGCTGCCTCTCCTTTAATATTAGATAATATTATTGTTGAGACCTGGTCGAAATTTTTCAGTAATTTCATACCTAAATTTAGAGCAGGCTCTGCCCCGTATTCGTTTTGAATTTGTTTCAGGACATCAGGTATTACCGCAATTGACGGAATGCCATGTGTTTTAGTATAGATGGCAGCAAAGACTGAGCCCCAAGTGGTGCAGTCTTCCAGTTGTGGTGTGATCCCCATTGGTAAACTGATTGTCAGTATTCTGTGTTTCTCATACGGGCTAGTATTTGGAAATACTGCTTCGATTTGAGTAATTTTTTGAGCTATCCAGAATGGAGTTTGCTCACGTTTTGTGGGCATTTTACCCATGACTGCGTATAGAGTCTGTGGTGTAATTTTTAGTGTATTCCCCTGTTGGGGAGTTGGATTTGGAAGTGTTAATGGTTGCTGGACTGTAAAAGTCCGCATGACATATTGGACCAATTGTCTGTAGATTTTTATTAATTCTTGTATCTGAACAAGTAAGTCCTCATCTGACATATCTAGTTCAGGATGAGGTGTGTAGCCGGCTAGAATCGGCCATGTTGCTCCTGGTCTACCTAGTGGACCGAGCCTGGTAATGTTTCTGTGATGTTTTAGGGCGCCTTTAAACCAGAGCTGATGCTCCTGGTATGTTAATGGAATTTCTATATCCTCGAAAGGAATGTATTCCTCTGGTGGTTCATCTTCTTTGTAGAAGTGAAACGTGTGTTACTGAATTGGATTCAGGAAATATTACCCATGAATAGAATACCTCTGTCTGAAAGGATTCGTGTGCCTCTATCACGAAAACTGCTCTACCGCCTCTTGGTGGTAGGCCATGTTTTATAAGTTTTAGAGTGATGGCTCTTCTTAAGTTTGGAGCGATGTTTATAACACCCTCCTCGGTTTCATTTAAACCTGTAATGTTAAAGGCTGCTGCTTGGGCTGGATCAGCCGCAGCTCCACCGTTTCCGGTCTCAGTGTCGGAGCCAGGCATTTTGTTGTTTGAAAAATGTAGAACAAGTTTCAAGGAAACAAAGATAAGGTGCACAATATTTTGGAACACTGTATCCTTCAACGTTGAGCAAACCAAACAGCTAATATATAGGGTACTGCCCTATGTAGCCGTGGCGGATTCTAAACCCTGCCCACTCCAGACGTCTTTTGGAGTATATGGGTAGGGGTCTTGAGAGAAAAAGCACGGCTGAGTTACTCAGTATCTAACGTTGAATTACTACCTTACCAAACCATTGGGCGCCATGTAGTGTAGCTCCTATTTCCCTAATAGGCTCTGCGCATTGGAATAATATATCCTATAGGTTTGACATAGGACTAAGGTCAGTATGTCCCTATCGAGTATATTAAACTTAATTACTTGTGCCAGCTAGCTCAGAGGCCACTAGAAACTCCTTGAGAACAAGAAGGGAGTAGTTTCTGGCAGCCGCAAAACATGACCACTGTGTTTCCCTTTAGAATCAGAACGTGTCCCAGAGTCGTGGAAACAATAGATAACTATTTCACTCAGCTCAGTCGTGCATGCTTAGTTTTCTCCAAGTTACACAGAAAGAAATAGACGGGCGTTTCAATAAAAGATTTATTGAACAGTCTTGTTTCTGGTGTAAGTAAAATGTGCTGTTACGATCACAAGACGGTATGCGAGATAAATAATGTACAGTGTGAGCAGTAGAAATAAATAATACTGCAAGAGCATTATCTTTTAGTACATATGCTGTTACATAAATAACACAGACTAAAAATGCGAGTACTCATACGATGCGTTTCTAATCTAGTTCTACCCCAGTGTACCTAACCTAACCTAGGAATAGGACGAGGTATGAAGTAGGTGAAGTATTCCTTACTATGGTATACTAAGAGTATGTTAACCCCAGTATGCCTAGTATGCCAAGAGTCCCTCTAGGTTCTAGTCTGCTCCATACCTGAAGAATGAGAGAGGTAGGACTCTCTTTGCCAGACTCGAACTCCAACATCCCGCAAGGGAAGTCAGATCACTGGACTCTCTGCGTGCAGGGATGACAGCGTCTTCTCAGTGCGTCAGGCCGGGAAACGGGCTCCTCTGAAGTCGAGGTCTCCTCTGATTTACAGGGGCTAGGGAAGGTATATTTATACCTGAGAAGCACCTAAGAATGTTAGTATTGACGTGAGTCGGACAGCGAAAGACGTCATGAATGAACCCCTAAGGAATAATGGTTCATGCATAATATATGAGTCCTTGAAGAAATCAATAGTCCTGGACTAGGGAAACTCCCGCAGCCTAATGGTCTGTTCTTCAAAAACTCGTTGTGACGTTAGGGTGGACGGATGTCAGAGACCATGCCTGTATTTGGAGTGCACGGTTAATGCCTAAATAAGGGCTGGGATTTTATGCCTATATAAGGGCAGGGCGAATTGTGCCTATATAAGGACATGATACTGGAAAGCCCGTTTATGGACACCCTAAGAGGAATACAACAAGAGTACATAGATTTAACGAAACAGCAAATGGAGGAGAATAGGTTATTTCTTGACGATCAAAGGCTGGCTAACCTCCAGATCAATAGTAGACCTGGGCAAAATTTCCTGTTTTCCATCTGTGATAAACAGATGCAAAACTGTGGGCAATTCTGCTTTTTCCGCATCAGCCTGCAGATTGGAAAACCGATGAAATGCAGGAGAAATGCCTGTAAAAACAAAAATTCTTTATTCCAAGCTTAGAGGAATACAAGGAATGAGGAATTCTTTTGCTGCCTTGACATTGTCTGTGGCTGGCAATTATAGTTAACATATTGGTAAGTGCTCTTTAAAGAAACTTTCCCAGCAGGGTGTCTTGAGTGTGGTGCAGTGATGAGAGGTGGAAATAAGAGCAAGGAAATAGATATGGGAATGGCAGAGGCAATGGAATGGGTAAATAGTCTGTTGTTGCATCAGATGAACCCAGACGTTGATGCAGTGGATGCAAGCAGGCATTTGACACACTGGAGTGGGAATTCCTATTCACAATACTGTAGAGAATCTGAGTCCGGCAGCCCTTTATCGGGTGGATCCAGTTACTCTATTCTGACACCTCTGCTCGCATCCACATTAATAGTTTGATTTCCATTTGCTCACCCATCACCCGTGGGACTAGGCAGGGGTGTCCCCTCTCCCCATTTCTATTTGCCTTAGCATTAGAGCCCTGTCCATTCAGACAAAAAGAACATTACTCACACAGTGTCTTATAATTTACTGAGAGTCTCTTCCTCATATCATTATACGCTGATGACATGGCGGTCTAAACACGGAACCCTAGGGACACCCTCTTACCTTCATCAAGGAAATGGCTTCAACTCAGGATTGAATATAAATTGAAGGAAATGTCTTCTATTCCTCCTTACTCCAGTCACTCAAGAGTGCCTACTGGATTACCAGCTTGGTTCTTGGCACATGGGTGAATCAGGACCCCATGTCAATGAACAAAGAAAATTACAGTGTAGCTGTTGCAAACCTTGAGGATTAAATTATACAATTGTCCACCGGCGTCCCATTATCCCAAAATGTGTTTACCTCTTTAATAACACTGCACTATAAGGTTCATGATGGTCAGGCTCACTGGGGCCGGCAACCGCCCAGGGATAAGTGGGAGGTGTTTACTTTAGCTTATGACGATAGGGGCTTTGTAGCCCCAGGCTTGAAACTTTATTACCTCTGGGCCCAGGCACAATTTGCCCATTTTTGGTATTTTCCACATCATTTTATTCCCCACCTGGCGATTGAGGGAGACAGCTTCAAGCCACGCTGTTTGTAAAGTTCAGTATCAGGCAATCTGAGATTGATATTGTTGCCTGCACTAGGCTGGCACTGGAGACTTAAGAATTCAATTGAACCTGGGCTAATCCTCTGACCTCCAGCTTCTTCATCACCTGTGGCAATCCCCATCATGCGAGGGATAACCACTGAATCTCTTTAAATTCAGCAATATCTTTCCAGAGGGCTCCATATTCAGTTACATAATCTTGATAACACTGTTGAAAGAACCGCACCAATGACATTCTTCTCACACAGACTGTGCACAAACTGCGCACAGACTACAAAACTATGTTTCCCACATTTCCACAAGAAAGTCCTCATTTTAAGAATTTAACACTTCTACTCCCCACCAAAAGCCACAAAGTCTATGTCACGCTGCTTTAGAACTATGCAAGCAGAGGCGTCGATTACCAGAGCAACTTCCAAAGATAAATGAAACTTTGTATTAGATGCCCTGGCATCTGAAGCAGACTGGATCTAATGCCGAGCACAGACCTGCGCCCTGTCTCCCAATAGCAGACTATGAATTATACATTTTAAGTATTTTCAAATATATTTTTGCTCTGTTAATCTTGATGAGGAACGACCTCAGGGAGGACACCATAGGGCTTATTTATAAGAGCCCTGAGTCTCTTTTGCACCACGTAAAATGGTGTATGAGTAACGCAGGGCTCGTATTAAATTTATAAAACTACACAAAGCCATCCTGCATGGCTTTGAGTGGCCTCATAAATCATGAGTAAGGTGACACAGCGCAAATCGCTGTGTCACCATACTCTGCACCCAGTAGGAGTTCCATGGGCGTTGCAGTGTGTTTTCGCATGCAACCCCCCATGAAATTTGATGCTCCCCCTGAATTAGAAAGTGATGTAAAGCTGGGGAAGTGCCAAATCCATACGCCTCCCAATGTGAGTCGTAACAAGGAGAAATACGATTATTTCCCCTCCTTTGTTCCTCTTTTCATGTGTGGTGCATTCTGCAGGACTCATTACAGAGGAAAACACCTATTTGGATTGTTTTTGTTCAGGAAGGTGTCCCTACATTGGAGCTAGGCTGCTAAAACAGTGCCATCGCAGACAGAAAGTACAGGAATGCACCGTATTGCTTCATTTTTGGTGCATTCCTGCCCTTTCACTTTGGCGTAGGGCAGCACAGTAAGATAACCTATGCCAAAATGGAGGCCGCATGTGTATTACATGCAGGATTGCAGAAGCTGATTTCTTGCTCTTCCCATTGGAGGGCCCCAAATTCAGTAACTCCTGGCACATACTTACTGATGAATTTACAGAAATGATAGGCTTCAGCATCCTGCTTTCAATCAAGTATTCCTGCTGGTCTTTGTTAAACAGGTTCCTGCCAATGTAGGAAGGCCCACTGCCTTGGCATTGTTGTTGGCGAAGTGTATAATTGCAATGTACGGGAAAGGCGACCAGTGTTATCCTGTGATTTTTGGCTTATGGTTCTCATATATAGTAGCGAGAAGTTGGAGGCGTACGAAGAATAACTCTTCTTTTCCGCAGGACCATGTAACGTTTGGGGACCATTGATGTGGCTTGAAAAGAAGAGTCTAACAGTAAACATAAACTATTTTTTTTTAAATATGCTGCACAAAAAATTGGCAGCAAGGACATATGTGACAGTAATCCTGTTCTAGATCATCTGGTCACAAAGAGGCTGCTTTTAAATATATCCTACATGTTTAACACCCTTGCTGCAGAGATCATTGCATGCTCAGCAATTTTGAGGAGATTATAATAGCAGTAAGATAACTCTAGTGATTAGCACAGTTCTGGGAAGGTTCTGTGTTTTGTCCAGTCACAGTTCTTACTCGTGAAGTAGAATAGGGGATTAATGTGCCTGCTGCAAAGTACATGTATAACATGCACTCACAGATTTAGTTTTTATTTAACTTGGTAAGTGGGCTACTGCTTTTCACAGTAAGATATTTTTTTCTTACTTCTAGCTTATAAGTTACAAGTTTTCTAATATAGCATAGTGCTCTATTTACCTGGATCAAGGAACTGCATGCAAACTGTAATAGGTTTAGGGCCAGATGTACAGAGATCTGGCTTTGTGATTACCAAATAGCGAATTTTTGTGGTTCGCTATTTGGCAATCGCAAACACCCATGTACCAATGTGTCTTTGACACTATTTGTGATTCCCAGTGTGTTGCAAATAGACCTACCTCATTATTATTCATGAGGTAGATCTAGTTATGCAACCTATTGGGAATCACTAAAAATCACAGGGATGGTAGCCTGCTGGGGTCAGAAGACCAATATGTCTGTGATTGCTTTTTAATAAGCAAATTCTTTTTTGAAATGCAGCCTGTTTTCCTTAAAAGACAACGGGATGCATTTCAAAAATAAAAATGAAAAGTTTTCTTTTCATTTTTCAGGAGTAGGCAGTGGTCCGTGGGACCACTGCCTGCTCTTAAAAATGTTTCACCAACATTCACAAAGGGGAAGGGGTTCCTTGGTGACCCCTTCCCATTTGCGAATGGGTTACCACCAACTCAGAGTTGGTGATAAATTGCAAATGTCGCAAAACATTTATACATTCCACTGCTATTTAGTATTAGGAAGGGGCACCCTAAACACGCCTCTTCCTAATACCGAATCGCAAACCCTATTTGTGATTCAGTAATAGATACCGAATCGCAAATAGGGCTTGGCACATGGAAAAAACATTTTTTCATTTGCAAACGGACCAAAAACTTGCTTTGTACATCTAGCCCTAAGATCCTTATTTTTTTCTCAATCTGTTGTTCTTCTAAGATTGCAAAGAAGGGTTCCTTTGGGAAGTAATACAGTCTTATTAGTACAGGCAACCACAATCCCTGCATTAGGTTTTATATTCTGAGTTTGTGTTTCACCCATCTGTTCACTCCTAATATATAATGTCTACAAGACATGATTTAAATGGCAACAAAGTATTTAATGAGGAGACTTTGAAGCCTGCAGACTTTTTTTAAATGCTTAGCGCCTGTCTAACATGGGGCACAGATTTCAGTGAGTTTATACGATTGCTTGCTGTATTCTATCTCTCTGATTTTGGGGAATTCTATTGCAAGGGGTTCTATTTTCTCTGAATGTAGGGAATGATATGGCAAGGGGTCTGTTTTCCTGGGGCTTAAAAAAGTTGAGCGCTGATATGTGTTAGAAATGGGGTGTCATGTTGGCTAGGATATGCACCTAAGCCAAACAGAACCCACCACTCTAGTCAGGGTGAGGGAGTTACACACCCAAGATAACCCCTGCTCACCCTCATTGGTAGCTTGGCAGAAGAGTCAGGCTTATCCCAGAGGCAATGGGTAAAGCATTTGCGCAACACACCCACACACCAGTGAAACACTTCACACACTACAAAAGAGACTCCACACCAGGTTATATAAAAAATATCTCATATATTGTATATAAACACATAGACCACAATCACACAAATCACTTTGCCAACCAGCCAATTGTCATAACATCACATAAATCATAAATCCCCTTGCCAAATAGGCAATTGTCATAACATTACTTAGATCATAAATCACTTTGCCAACTAGCAATTGTCATAATACCATATTTGGTGCAGTAAAGCAAATACTTATAAGTTGCATGTGTCATAAAAACATCATGAAAACTACACCCTACACCATCACTGTACATATTATGCAGGTCCTAAACATGATATTTGTTATCTGGCCTTCACAAAGAATAAAACAACATTTATCATACTTCAAGGCATGTAATGCAGCAGTTAGGTTACACATAAATCATCAAATATTATTGTACATGAGTCACCACGTTGTACCCTAAATACGAAGCCACACCGGCCCTGCGCTTCTTCGATACGGTAATCCCAGATTCAACAGAGTGCAGGAACACCTTCCCTCCTATTAGGGACACTCCAGTAATCTTGGTTACGCTACAGGAACGAAGCAAGGAGCCTCACTCGAGGCTCACTCTGTTCGGGAACTCTGTTACAGTGCCCCCCAAGTAGGTGCAGACATGAAGGAGGGGGGCACTCACATGGCAATTGGTAGGAGGGAGACTTCCCTGGGTCTCCTGCAGTTAGATGGAAAGAGGGAAAACAATGCAGCATCACGCGAACGTGCGGTGCCGCTGCTACTCCACAGTGCAGCCTCTCCAGAGCCACGAGCTGCCCAACTTCCCTGATGGCAGGCAGCAGTTCAAAGCATACAGCTGCCCCCAAACGCTCAGTGCAGCTGCTGAAACCCGGCTCTGAGTGTAATCCAGGCTGGCCCGAAGTCACGCCTGACCTGGGCTTCGGCTGCGATGACGGCGGCTACACAGGAGCGGTGGTCCCTCTCCTGGAATGCAGCCACTGCGGGCAGCACCGGAGGGATCTTCTGCCCCCCTCAGTTGGGGTGATGCGGCGCAACATCTCCATTGGGGGCCATGCTTTCTTCTTCGTCTTCTCCGCCGCCTGCGCCCCACCCAAGGGTGGCGTTGGTGTTGCTCAGCAATGCTGCTCCTACGGGCCGGGTTTCCTCCTCATTGCTGCTGAAAGCAGACAAACACAGGTTGTCAGGGAAGGGGAGAATGCTTCCTCCGCGCCGAACTCTCCCCTCCCGCTGCCCCAAACACAAGGAGTAGGGTTACGCTCCACATGCACTCCTTGCCCTTGTAAAGAGCACTTGCTATCGCTCCTCCTCAGGACAGATCACAAGGCCAGTTGAAGTGCTCACTGCACAGTATGTTAAAAGCACACCCTTGTGCCCCAAAATGAAGTGCTCAACACACGCTTACTTCTTTGCAAAAATAAAATGGTATAAGGACAGTCCAATCCGTCTCCTGCTCCACACAGGAGCAGCAACGCAGGCTGGCCCACCCCACACACAGCAGGGGCAACACTCCTCACATAGTGCTCCCAGCAAGGATCTTTCCTGAAGTCTTGTATCTACCGGAGACTTTCAACAGGAGGCAAGCACATACAAGACCTTGGAGATTCTTCACAAGCAGGATACCACAGCAGGGCAAAAAGAGTCAGTCCTTTTCTTCCACCACAAACAGAAGCAGCAACTGCAGCCCATCCCACCACTCACACAGATAAGGCAGTGCTCCTCACACAGCTCTTCTGCTCTTCTTCTTGGCAGGGTCCTCTTGTTTCCAGAAGTAATCTAAAGTCCTGGGGTTTAAGGGCTCATACTTATACCCCATTTTCTCAGTGTTCTCTTTCCTTCAGAGTCTCTGAGCTCAGTCCAAACTAGTTCTGGCATCCCAGGTCCAATATGACCACCGGTGGTGGAGACAGTTTGTGCAAAAGAGACACAGCCTGTTCAGGTGCTAACAAAACTCCTCCCACCACTCTAAATGCAGACAAGGTCTATTCAGCCTAGCGATGAGTCACCCAGGCAAGGCAGGACACACCTCATCACCCCTTGTGATTGTCTAAAGTGGATGCACATCCACTGCTGTCACTCAAAAGCCAGACGGTGAATACACAAACAGGCAGAGGCACACACAATGGTAAAGCAAGAAAATGCCCACTTCCTAAAAGTGCATTTTCAAACACACAATGTAAAAACCACCTTTAATAAAAGGTGTGTTATTAAATTCTGAGTTCAGAGAATCTAAACTCCATTTCTCTATCTTGTCCCAGTTGAAAGTCACACATGAAAAAATGTTGCAGTGAAATTCCAATGATAGCCTATGGGACAGACAGCCTTTCAACAGTGAAAAACGAAATACACAGTATTTCACTATCATGATATGTAAAACACAACATTACATGTCATATCTTTCACATACTGTGCACCCTGCCCATGGGGGTACCTTGAGCCTACCTTAGGAGTGCCTTACATGTAAGAAAAGGGAAGGTTAGGGCCTGGCAAGTGGGTGCACTTGCCAGGTCAACATGGCAGTTTACAACTGCGTGCTCAGACAATGCAGTGGCAGGTCTGAGACACATTTACAGGGTTACTCATGTGGGTGGCACAACCAGTGCTGCAAGCCCACTAGTAGCATTTGATTTACAGGCCCTGGCACACACCATGCACTTTACCAGGGATGTAGCAGTAATTCAAATATGCCAATCATGGTTAACCAATAATAATCACACTTTACACAGAAAGCATATGCACTTTAGCACTGATCAGCAGTGGTAAGGTGCCCAGAGTCCTATAGTCAGCAAAAACAGGGTCAGAAAAATAGGAGTCAAAAGGCTAAAGTTTGGGGATAAACCTGCAAAAAGGGCCAAGTCTAACAATGAAAATAATGGTATGGCGTAGGTCCCCTTTTCCTGGGGGAGCTGTTAAACAATTGAGGGCCTCATTACGATATAGGTCGGAAAGCATTCCAACTGACTCTGTGTCAGAATCGTTTCCGACCGACTCGGGTTTGTGGAGTCTGACAGATCAATTACGATGTTTCCGAACACCGTTCGGTCGGACTCCCATTGACTTCAATGGGAGCCTGTGCTCCGACCGACAACCCAGGCTCCCATTGAAAAAAGGGGTGGTTGCGGAAAACCATGCACCCTGTGTCGGGCACCCCATAGTGCCTGCCACACTGTGCATGGTTGTACGGAGGGGTCCCATGGGTACCCCCACGGGCCCCAACTGGAGGCCTCCGGGTGAAGGGGGGCCTGCTTCGGGTCCCCAAAATCAGTTTCCGACAGCTGTTTTGTGTCAGACGGACCAATTCAGAAAGGCTGTCCAAATCCAACATCGTAATATGTCAGTTGGTAATGCGGTCCACAGACCTATACGATTCGGCTCCGACCGACTCGGATCCTCCGAATGCTGGTCGGAACCGAGTCGGAATAACCGAACGGTTACCTTTCCATCGTTAGCGGTCAGTCGGAAATGTTTCTGAGTCGGTTGGAAACATAGGTTCCGACACAGGTTAGGAAAATCTGAATCCCGTTCAGAGCCTTTCCGACCGACATCGTAATCAACCCCTGAGTGTTGATGTAAACTGTTGAAACCTGCATGTAAGAGAAATGCTTTGTATCAATGTTTACTTTTGACCTGTAAAGCTTAGTGCATTCAGAAACATGGGAAACTGACCTAGATTTCTCACTTATTGTCTCGTGATAAAGTGAAAAGGTATAATTAAGTGTAACGTCAGGCGCCCCTGATAAATGTAGGTTGTGGTGAAGGCTAGACCGAGAAAGATTTTGGACAGCGTGTAGGGAAATGAGTGAGAACACAATACTGGGTTCGGTGGTGGTATCACTAAATGTTAGACCAATTACGTGATGCTCAGACATTAAACTGTACATTGTCTTAGGAGTTTTGGACTACGAGAGATTGCAGATATTGCATATAAAACCTTAGAGTGATATATGATGGGTAATTGCAAGCTTAAAATTAATTTTTGTTAGACCTGGCATCCTTAGCGTTGTTTCCCGCCTTTTTGCTTTGACCTCCTGTATTTTTATCCCTATGCTGGACTTTGTTTTTGCTGGTTTTTGCACTCTGGGTGCTTTACCACTTCTTTTCAGTGCTAAAGTGCAAGTGCTCCCTGGTTAAATGGTAATTATGTTTGGTTATCCATGACTAGCATATTTGATTTACTGGTAAGCGCCTTGTGAAGTGCACTGTGTGTGCCCAGGGCCTGTAAATCAAATGCTACTAGTGGACCTGCAGCACGGATTGTGCCACCACATGAGTAGCCCTGCAAACATGTCTTAGGCCTGCCACTGCAGTGTCTGCAAGGGCAGTTTGTAACTACTATGTCGACCTGGCAAGTGCACCTTCTTGCCAGGCCCAAACCTTGCCTTTTATTACATGTAAGGCATCCCTAAGGAGGGACCATGGTAGCCGCAGGGGCAGTCTATGTGAAAGGTAAGACATGTACTGGTGTGTTTTACAAGTCCTGATAGTGAAATAATGCTAAATTAATTTTTCACTATTGCACGGACTATCTCTCCCATAGGCTTTGGAGCTGCCTTGTAACATCTTACAAGTTAAGGTTCAATTGGGAAGAGGTAGCGATTCGGAGTTTGGGTTCCCTGAACACAGAATTTAAAAACACATCTTTCTGTGAAGGTGGTTTTTAATTGTGTGCTTGAAAATGCCACTTTTAGAAAGTGCAAAAAACCAAAACAATGCCAATACTGACTGTCCTTTTACACATATTTAGTTTCCTTCATGATCGCTGTATTCAATAGCAGTGATCACTGTTTATTTTTTCAATAATTAATCATATCACTTTTTGAAATTCATCATACACAGAAGCACAATATGAATATTATATAAATTAACAATACATTAAACCCACCCATCATACATATTCATTCAAGACAGACACAAATATTAATTTAAAAACATTGGAAAAAACAAATATGTTAAATCTGACTTATGAATACCCAATCAGGAGGTCTTAATTACTTTCACACACTACTACAATTCATTTATACACTCCTTATTCAATGGGCACTGCAACCTAACAATGCTGTGCTACTCAAACCAGTAGTATTATGACCTCATTTTTCAATCCCTTCCACCCTGATTTCCAGTGTCACTTTTTAATGCTCGTTTGTTGCACAGATGTCAACGCGTTTCAAACGTGTAACTTTATTTTTGCGTTCTCCTCAGGACTCAGAACTGTTCCCCACTATAGGAAAAAAAAAAGCACAACATGTATATCTACTTATTTAAGGGGTCTAGAAATTTTTTTTTTTTTGTATCTGCACTTTTGGCTGCTAATAAAGTTACCTCATCTATACTTGACATTTATATACAAGTACTGGAAAGTCAAACTGTCCTCGCTTTTATGATGAATGTACCCAAAACATGACAAACATGGGCTTCGTTACCATTCAACTATAGTCTACTGACTATCAATTCACCTAATGATACTTCCATAGATACTCACATGAATCAACAGGAGCCACTACTTCATGCACAATCCCTGCAGAACCACCAGGGCTGGACTGGCTCCCGGGCGTTTTCGCATGCTGCTGAGCTGGGGGCTGATTTCGTTGATGGGGACCTGCGTGTGCTGAACGAAATTCGTTTTGCTTTGTTTATTTCGAAGCACACGCAGGTCTCCATCAACGAAATTAGCCCCCACCGCAGTGACATCAGCCCCCAGCTCGGCAGCATGCCAAAACGCCCGGTAGCCAGTCCGGCCCTGACCACTATGCCCTACTTGCTTCGGTCCTCATTTAATTTAAAACAAAAAACAACTAATAAAAGCAGGACACAACTTAACTTGAGTCGTGCAAATAAACATTCAACACATTACCACACGCTTGTTCGGAGAACTGACAAGCGGTGAAATATATTACCACATGGCCCAACTTTCATGCTCCTGTTCTTTTATGTTACGTTGCAGTCACGCCAAAACCAACCGAGAGCCCTCGACTCCAGCGGAGTACTCTGTTTAAAGGAAATTACGTGCTAGATGTTTGAATCAGGATTCAATCAAATCCATAGCAAACGCGGCCCACAGAATCATGCAAAAAGCGTACATTTCCATGTCGCTTTCAATTCTTAAATGGAGACGGGCTTCACTTCTTCAACCTCTCTTTCACAGTGTGGCTCCTATAGGCTTCAAATTCGCAGAACTGATGCAACTTCCTTTTAAAACAGCGATCACATCTGATTGGTAGAACGGTTAAAGGTGTTTCCTTCCCTGGAGAGTCTAGGAAAAGCATTCTGGGGTATGTAGTTTGCGATATCACCTCTATACACCAAGAGGGAATACAATACTCATTCATTCATAGTCTTTATTCGATCTCTTTTTAGAACAGATCATAAAAGTGTCATTTCATCAAATAAGCCATATCACAATATTATAAAACCATATAAAAACAGTTAAAACAGTTAAAATCTATATAGAGTTTTTGGCAATTTCATCACATTAGCCATGTACAGGAAAAGTAATATTTAAAAGCCGTAAGTGGGAGCAATCATAGTCTTTGTACAATTTTTTGCTTCTTGGTCCCCCATCACTTAATGAGGCCAATTATTCTCGTCAATACAGCAAATTATGTCAACAAAGCCCGATTCCTCCTCTTTCTCACACAAGCCCACAGAAAACATGCTACAGAAAAGCAGACAAAGGGGTCGGAGAGTGCCTTTAAAAAATACAATGCCGCGCTGCACTGTGTGAAGTTATAGCGCCTTAAAAGCGCTAGGATAAAAACTTTCCTTTCAGTGTGGTAGAACTTGCAGAATAGTACTACGTGTAGATCCGTTTGAGGCGAGTGGTTGTCACACGGACAGGGGGGCAAATCTGAATGTTTAAACTTTCTCACTGGAAGAGCTAGCATCAGAGGGATGTAGTTCAGGCGAAAGCACAGTAAAATGAATCTATGGTGAGCGAGGGTGATGCACGAAAGGTATGAAAATCCATCCCCTGCTTTTGGGGGAGTAAGATTATATGCAATTATCGGCTTTTGTTGCAGATACTTTTCCCTCCGGAGAAAATTAGCCCTCTGAAGATACATCTCTGTAATTTGCCGCTTCGATACCTTCCTACACAGTGAGGGGTCTCTAAATAAGTTACCCTGCCCAATTGCAGTCAGTTCGGCCTCTACGTATCTGAGCCAGCCAATCCTGTTGTAGTGGTCCAATTTCATGCAGCTGGCAATTATGCGTTGCGTTAAATTGACAGTGGACCTTCGCCAAATCGAGAGCCACAACAGGATTGGGGCCAGTCGGATAGTGTCAAGCAAGTGGGGTAACCCCAATTCGAGGTGTAAAATATAGTTTGAGAGGGAAAGGGGTAAAGAGGCCCGATTTTTAAAAAAGGTATCTTCTATCCTCTGGAGCTGATCCGAGTTTGCCAACCCCCAAACTCCCACCTCATATGTTGCCGCTGCCTTTGTTTTAGCTCGGTAAATATTTTAAATCGTGTCCAGAGGGCCGGCTCCCAACTTCCTTGCAAAGCCCTTAATAGCCTGAAGGCTCCTTTCCATGCCTTGTGCTCTTACCCCCACCAGATTTTTCAAGGAGTGGTTCTTATCAAACAAGACCCCCAAATATGGAAAGGAGTCTACCACTTCAATTTTCTTTGAGGCCAGCTGGAAGTGGGGGGATTTTGCTCCTCTCCTGGCTCCCCCTATGATGACAAATGATTTTGTTTCATTTACTCTGAGGTCTAATGAAGCCATGAATGAGGAGTATGATGTTATAAGAGATTGTAAAGCCACCCCTGTCCTAGCGATTAGGACCGCGTCGTCAGCATACGCCAGTATTGGAAGGGGGATGTTATCAAATGTAGGCACGTCCAGAGGTGAGCCAGTCAGGGCAGCCTCCACCCAGTTTGTGTAGATGGAAAAAAGAAACGGGGCGAGGACACAACCCTGCCTGACCCCCCTCTCAATCTTAAATGAACGTGTACATTCCCCATTTGCACCATACCGGACGCAGGCAGTAGCATTGGCGTATAGTTGGCGAATAAAACGGATTATGAGGGGATCGACCCCCATCCCCTCCAGCATTGGCCACAACTTCTGATGGGAAACACAATCAAAGGCCGCCGACAGGTCCAAAAAAGCCATGTAGATTCTCCCCCCCCCCTTTACCTTGGTATTTTTTTCTATGCAGAGTGACAAATTTAGGCATTGGTCCACCGTCCCCTTTCCCTTCTGGAATCCATATTGCGCCTGCATCAGTATATTATTTTCTTCAGCCCAGTCCTCCAATCTGGTTAATAAGAGCCGGCCCATGAGCTTTGCAGTAGTATCCAGAAGGGAAATTGGATGGTAATTCTTAGGAATGCCCCTATCCCCTTTCTTATAAATGGGGACAATTACACTCTTGTTCCAGGATGATGGAGGACCCTCTGTTGCTATACTATTAAAAACATTTATTAGTAAGGGGACCCACATATCATAGTTCTGCTGGAAGAGATCGATCAGGACCACGTCCTGGCCCTGAGCCTTTCCTGGTGCGCAAGACTCCAACCCTCTTCTAACTTCTGTTAGAGAGAATCTCAGGCTACCTTGTGGCGATGAGGGTGGCTCAGTGGATGTTAGGGCAGGAAAAGTGCTAAGGCCAAAAATCCTTTCGAAGTATCCCACCCATGCATCCTCATCTACATTTGGATAATCGGGCCCCCCACATGTGTCGTGAATAGAGAACCTGACCTTAGCCTACCACTCTTTCCTTCTCCAGAAATTAAAGCCTGATTGTAAAAATGCTCCAATGGTAAAGGAATAATTTGAGTGCTTGTAAGTGGGGACCTATAGGGGTTGTCCAGGAGGAGATGACCCACATGTGCGTTATTAAAATGTATCACAACACAATCCCCCACACTGGTCTTTAGTGAGTTCCCCACCCACCCCACTCTTCTAGCCATGATAATTTTGTTGGCCAGCTGGTGATTCCGTATTCCTGAGTTCTTAAGATTGTGGGAGAGCCAATGGAGCGATTTGTCCATTAGCTGCATCGTACATTCCTGCCGGTTGCCCCGGAGTGGGGGTACATTGGCCAAAACCAGTACCAAAGGAGAGGCTTCAGGTGGGAGATGGAGAACTGGTAGGGGATGGTCATCTGCAGGCAAGGCATTAGGATCTCGAGTTCCTGTTTCCTGTTGGTGTGCCCTTAAGTCCTCCCTTGCTGTAGGTGCCTGTTGGAATGTATCCCTTAGTGCTGAAGCTTGTATAACTGGAGCCTCCTGTTGAGCATTTGCATGTCGGCTAGATTCGGGGTGCGCCCACAAACCAGTATGGCGGGGCTAATGGTATTACCCGGCATTGAGGGATTTATCAAGGTTCGGGGCTCGCTATGATGTTCTAAAATTGGGTCTGTGGGTATACACGAATGTTGCACACTGGGGGGCTCACTCAGAGACCGGGCAGGTATGTTGTGTGTTTCTAAACCGACCAGTCGTTGTTCAATCTGTGTAAGCTTAGCCAGAATAGGGTCCAACAGTATCATAAACCTTTTGCTTACTTCTACTCATAATTCCTCAGTAAATGGGCCTTGTAAGGGTAGTATGTTTCCAGTTTGAGTGGCTACTGATGTTATATGACTCAGTGTGGAGGTTTTAAGATGTGTACCCCTAGGTTTGGGGGCGCGAGTAGGTTTAGATTGCTTGGGCTTGGTAATTGCGCCAGCCCTACGCCTCTTTGCAGGGGGATCATTAATAGGGTCACTTGATGAAGTGGTGGGAGCTGAGGACTCTAAATCCCTTCCAGTTATGTTGGACGGGTCAATAGTTACAAGTGACGATTCCTGTTGCCCCGGTGGAATGTCACCCGATATTATCAATTGGAGGGAATAGACTTTTAGCGGCACCTCCTGCGTTCTCCGTGCAGGAGACACCAAGGGAAGAAGAAGTGGTTCCATTGACAGGTGTCTCTGCGTCAATTCAATTTCGTAGGTGAGAACGCTAGCTGCTCTAGACAAAAATGCATCCAGTGTTGCTACAGACACGCCACCCGTTCTTTCCGTAGGACCTTTGCGCTTTCCCATAATGATGATTCGAAAACAAAACAACAGGGGAGACAAATACCTTTAGTCAGGTGCAAGATGTTAGATGGGGGGCCCAGCCCAGCCTCTTCCGGGCTCCGACGGGCGTGGACGGGCCCGCCCTTGGCCTGGGCTTTGCCCGGGCTGCCACATGCCGCTGCTGGCATTTTATGCGCGTCCGCACGCAAGGCTCTGCAGGAGTTGTGGTCCTGGATGGGAGGCAATGCACAAGAAGCCCCCAAGGAAGAAGAAAATGCGGCTACAGCCACCGTGGGCCGCTGCTGGCGTTTTATGCGCGTCCGCGCAAGGCTCTGTGGGAGTTGTGGTCCTGGATGGGAGGCGATGCACAAGAAGCCCCCAAAGAAGAAGAAAACGCGTTACCATTCAGCTATAGTCTACTGAATATCAATTCACCTAATGATACTTCCATAGATACTCACATGAATCAACAGGAGCCACTACTTCATGCACGATCCCTGCCGAACCGTTATGCCCTACTTGCTTTGGTCCTCATTTAATTTAAAACAAAAAACAACTAATAAAAGCAGGACACAACTTAACTCGAGTCGTGTAAATAAACATTCAACACATTACCACACGCTTGTTCGGAGAACTGACAAGCGGTGAAATATATTACCACATGGCCCAACCTTCATGCTCCTGTTCTTTTATGTTACGTTGCAGTCACGCCAAAACCAACCGAGAGCCCTCGACTCCAGCGGAGTACTCTGTTTAAAGGAAATTACGTGCTAGATGTTTGAATCAGGATTCAATCAAATCCATAGCAAACGCGGCCCACAGAATCATGCAAAAGGCGTACATTTCCATGTCGCTTTCAATTCTTAAATGGAGACGGGCTTCACTTCTTCAACCTCTCTTTCACAGTGTGGCTCCTATAGGCTTCAAACTTGCAGAACTGATGCAACTTCCTTTTAAAACAGCCATCACATCTGATTGGTAGAACGGTTAAATGTGTTTCCTTCCCTGGAGAGTCTAGGAAAAGCATTCTGGGGTATGTAGTTTGTGATATCACCTCTATACACCAAGAGGGAATACAATACAAATACGAATCCAAAAAACACTACATTGGAGGCTGGAGTTGAATCAGAACAATCTGGAATTATGCCATTGTATTTAATGGAGACAGGTTCTGAATCTCAGTCACCTCATTAAGTCTATTGGTGACAGTATTAAATTACAAAATAAGACATGCTTCTTTTTTGGGTCAGTTTCATATCAACATCCCCTCACCGGGGGTCAGGTTTTATAACTGATAACAGTCCAATGTAGATCTGCCTCAGTGTGTTGTTTTTCCATCCAATAATTGACCTGTGGGGCCACCAACACTTTCATTGATATTCATGATTTGTGCTGAGTAATCCTTTGATGGATCTCATGATTGGTTTTATCAATATATAGTTGTTCACAAGGGCATCTTACTGCGTAAACCACGTTTTTAGTTTTACAGTTTGAAAATGTTTTATGTTTCCATTTGACATTTTTATGCTGAAACAATGAACTTTCAGTTGTTTGATTGCAGCACTCGCATGTACCACACTTCAAATCAAATCAAATTCACTTTATTCGATCAGTTTTCGTACCAATCATAAAAGTTCAAATATACAAAATTGAACACACATTTAAACGATATTCGATTAAAAAGAAGAGCTTTTAAAAGAGAATAAAATCAGCATAAAAAAACACAATGAATCATTTTAGACAAATGTGCAATTTCCTAGCCTTTAACGAAAGACATAAAAAGGACGAAACACAATAGCAGACCAGATGGTCAGGCAAAATTCTTATAAAGAAAAGTCCCGGGCGACATTGTTTAAATTTATACTTGTGCATAATTGGAAGTAAGAATATTTTACAATGATCAGTGTAAAATTTACAAAAGAAGAAAATGTGCAAATCAGATTGGGGTGACACGCCATCACAAGGACAGCACAATAGAGCTTAAGGGTAAAAGATGTCTGATGGGAAGCCGAGCATACAAGGGATAATATTTAATCAAAACCTTGTTAAAATAAATCTGTGACGTGGGTTTTTCACCATCAACAGATAAGGCGGTTGTCCCACTGTGAACTGCGGGCCATCAAGATATGCTTGAACAGTATATGTGCTACTATTGTTTTTGAGCCTCATTTCACACATGAGGGATAGGAAGCGAATTTTTATAGTTTTTCTCGATATGTTCAAGCATTTACTTGGTGTTTCGAATAAGGTTCCCAATCCCAGGGCAATTAAGGTCTTTTTTATATACATAATTCAAGGCATTTTCTGTATGTGTTCTGGTGTGAGGCAATCCGTAAAGAACTGTTTTGTCAAGTTAACAGATTCCCTTCGCCATAAAGAGTGTCACAAAAGGATTAGTGCCATGATCAGATATGTAGGGGACACCAATTCAAGGAGGCAATTAAAATTTGAACAACTATAGATCTTCTATCGTTTGTATGGCCACCAAATCAACATGGCCCCATACTTCTGCTCCATAAGAAGCTACTGAAGAGGATTTTGCCTGGTATACTTGTTTTACAATATCTATCTGTTTCGATCCTAGTTTCTTTCTGAAACAAAGTATAGCATTGTTACTTTTTTCCAGCATCAACCCTCTATTATTCACCATTGGGGACCACGTGGTCATCCTATCAAATGTCACCCCTAGATAGGAGAACGAGTCCGTCTGTGCAATATTTCGCCCTGCAATATGGAAAGCTAACGCTTTCTTGGATTTATGACCTGTCACTAGGATGAAGGACTTAGCCTCATTCGTTTTAAGATCCAGATTTTCCATAAAATAAACATATCATTCTATCGGCTTCTGGAGTGCCCTACCTGTGCATGCAATTAAAACCACATCGTCAGCATAGAGTAATATTGGGATGCAGACTTTATTCATAGATGGGACATCCAGAGTCGAGGCCACACTTGAAATGTCCCTCCAATAGTGAGACATTCCATAATTGCTGCAGATGTTTTTTATTTTATGGTGGTGGTATGTAGGCCCAAGTCAATTGACTGCCTTTAGTCCAATCTTTCTTTAAAGTGAATAATGGCTTCACAAAGGATTTATCCAATTTTTCAGTCAAATGTCATTTCTGTCTGATGACTCTTTTGAATTGATTTGTTTTGGGACAAAATGTTGATACACAAATCAAACTTTCTGTCAAAGTTCTCTCTTTTTTCCTCTCCAAGAGAGTCTCTCGTGGGGTCCTCCTAGCTCGTTTCATAGAATTCCTTAACAATTTCTTCGGATATCCTCTTTCTTTAAGTTTACCTATCAATGCTTTAGTATGAAAAAATATTCTCTTTTCTCTGAACAATTTCTCCTAAGAAATTGTCCTTAGGGCAAGTTGTCACGGAGGCTCCTTGGATGATGGCTAGTATAATGTAATGCATTCTCTCAGTCCGTGGGTTTGGTAAACAATGTTTTTGAAATCATCCATTTTTTTCAACTACTACAACATCCAAAAATGTAATTGTTGCTAGTAACACTGAACTTTATGTCAGTGGACCTATCATTTAGCCAACTGAAAAACTGGTTTAGAGAATCATCTTGTCCATTCCACACAAAAAAGATGTCATCAATGAACCTGACCCGTTTTGCAATCTGGTGGACAAAAGGGTTATTTTGATAAACAAATTGTTCCTCAAACTTGGCCATAAACAATACAGCCAACTCTGGAGCAAAGGAACAACCCATGGTTGTCTCTTTCACTTGAACAAAGTACTCTTTTGCAAACTTGAAGTCGTTTTTTCTCAATGCAAATCGTGCCAATTTTAAAATGAAACTAGTTGGAACACAATGTGGCCTTGGTCTTTCTTCCAAAAATGTAACCAATCTCTGAATCAAAGGATTAAATTCCAAATTTTTGATCTTATTAATAAAATCCATAGACTACCCTTTGAAGTATGCCTACTTCTAAGGCAAAATGGGGTATAAGTATTGGACCTGTAACTCCATGTTTTTAGAACACTTCTGGATCAAGAGGAGATTCTGCCAAGAAGAGGAGCTAGAGAAGCTGTGGGAGGAGAACTGCCACTCTCCTGCTGCTGTGTTGTGCTGGCCTGCTCCTTGCTGCTTCTGTCTTTATCAGAGGAAAGACTGAACTGTACTTTCATATCCTGCTTATCTAGGTTTTTCAAGGGCTTGTGCGTGCTTGCCTCCAGTTGGAAGAATGTCTGACAGAATATCGACGGACAGAAAATCGACCTGCAAAAATATTGACACAGAAATATAGAAGTCAAAAATATCGAAGTCCAATCTACATAAAGGTAAGTACAAAAATATCGAAAAAAATATATAGTTGTCAAAAATATCGAAGTTAAAAATATCGTTTTTTTAAATGTTTTAATAATAATGTAAAATTAAGGGTCCGATTCCGATCTCGGTCGGAGGCGCACCCAATACCATTCAGTCGGGAAAAAAGCCATGCGAATGCCTGTTTCCCGACCGATCCGTACAGCAGACCGAACGAGTAAGTACGATGCGCACAACAGCACAGAATCCGGCCGAGTCGTACTCACCCAATCCAGGTCCTGTTCTCCGACCGAGGCGAATCCGGAAACGCTGAATCGAGTCGCACGGAAGGGAAAATGCAGCTCCGTCCGGCCGAACAAGTACGATGCGCTTTCCGTACGCGCCGAACCCGTCGCTACGCACGGCACGTCAAAGCATCCGGGAGAGGCGCACATAAGCTCCGATTCGCGCCACAACACGATCCACGGCTACGAGGCGAACACGCCAGCGACGAGGACGACGCGAAGCGACGAGGACGACGCGAAGCAACGAGAAAGACGAACGACACGAACCAACCATGAATCCCTTCGTCCCGATCATACCAATATTCTACATTTACTACCGGAACAGGCACGGACGCGTACGGCGCAGAAGGTAAGTCAGACACCAACCACAAAACACATACAACACGTACACGACACATCACACACACACAGAGGGATGCAGAATTTACTTACACCAGCAACAGCAGCACCATAGGGGCGGGATGCCCATCACCAATGCCACATATGCACACAGGGGCCTGAATGCGCACCACCACCCCTACCCAGGGGGGTCCGGATGCCAACCACCACTACCACCCTTAGCCAGGGGGGTGCCAGATGCCCACCACCACTACCACCCTTACCCAGGGGGTCTGGATGCCTACCACTACTACCACCCTTAGACAGGGGGGTGCCAGATGCCTACCACTACTACCACCCTAAGCCAGGGGGGCTGGATGCCAACCACCACTACCACCCTTAGCCAGGGGGTGCCAGATGCCCACCACCACTACCACCCTTAGCCATGGGGGTGCCAGATGCCTACCACTACTACCACCCTTAGCCAGGGGGGCTGGATGCCTACCACTACTACCACCCTTACCCAGGGGGGCTGGATGCCTACCACTACTACCACCCTTAGCCAGGGGGTGCCAGATGCCCACCACCACTACCACCCTTACCCAGGGGGCTGGATGCCTACCACTACTACCACCCTAAGCCAGGGGGCTGGATGCCAACCACCACTACCACCCTTAGCCAGGGGGTGCCAGATGCCCACCACCACTACCACCCTTAGCCATGGGGGTGCCAGATGCCTACCACTACTACCACCCTTAGCCAGGGGGGCTGGATGCCTACCACTACTACCACCCTTACCCAGGGGGGCTGGATGCCTACCACTACTACCACCCTTAGCAAGGGGGTGCCAGATGCCCACCACCACTACCACCCTTACCCAGGGGGCTGGATGCCTACCACTACTACCACCCTTAGCCAGGGGGTGCCAGATGCCTACCACTACTACCACCCTAAGCCAGGGGGCTGGATGCCAACCACCACTACCACCCTTAGCCAGGGGGGTGCCAGATGCCCACCACCACTACCACCCTTAGCCATGGGGATGCCAGATGCCTACCACTACTACCACCCTTAGCCAGGTGGGGCTGGATGCCTACCACTACTACCACCCTTACCCAGGGGGGGCTGGATGCCTACCACTACTACCACCCTTAGCCAGGGGGGTGCCAGATGCCCACCACCACTACCACCCTTACCCAGGGGGGCTGGATGCCTACCACTACTACCACCCTAAGCCAGGGGGGCTGGATGCCAACCACCACTACCACCCTTAGCCAGGGGGGTGCCAGATGCCCACCACCACTACCACCCTTAGCCATGGGGGTGCCAGATGCCTACCACTACTGCCACCCTTAGCCAGGGGGGGCTGGATGCCTACCACTACTACCACCCTTACCCAGGGGGGGCTGGATGCCTACCACTACTACCACCCTTACCCAGGGGGGGCTGAATGCCTACCACTACTACCACCCTTAGCCAGGGGGGTGCCAGATGCCCACCACCACTACCACCCTTACCCAGGGGGGCTGGATGCCTACCACTACTACCACCCTAAGCCAGGGGGGCTGGATGCCAACCACCACTACCACCCTTAGCCAGGGGGGTGCCAGATGCCCACCACCACTACCACCCTTAGCCATGGGGGTGCCAGATGCCTACCACTACTACCACCCTTAGCCAGGGGGGGCTGGATGCCTACCACTACTACCACCCTTACCCAGGGGGGGCTGGATGCCTACCACTACTACCACCCTTAGCCAGGGGGGTGCCAGATGCCCACCACCACTACCACCCTTACCCAGGGGGGGCTGGATGCCTACCACTACTACCACCCTTAGCCAGGGGGGTGCCAGATGCCTACCACTACTACCACCCTAAGCCAGGGGGGCTGGATGCCAACCACCACTACCACCCTTAGCCAGGGGGGTGCCAGATGCCCACCACCACTACCACCCTTAGCCATGGGGGTGCCAGATGCCTACCACTACTACCACCCTTAGCCAGGGGGGGCTGGATGCCTACCACTACTACCACCCTTACCCAGGGGGGGCTGGATGCCTACCACTACTACCACCCTTAGCCAGGGGGGTGCCAGATGCCCACCACCACTACCACCCTTACCCAGGGGGGCTGGATGCCTACCACTACTACCACCCTAAGCCAGGGGGGCTGGATGCCAACCACCACTACCACCCTTAGCCAGGGGTTGCCAGATGCCCACCACCACTACCACCCTTAGCCATGGGGGTGCCAGATGCCTACCACTACTACCACCCTTAGCCAGGGGGGGCTGGATGCCTACCACTACTACCACCCTTACCCAGGGGGGGCTGAATGCCTACCACTACTACCACCTTTAGCCAGGGGGGTGCCAGATGCCCACCACCACTACCACCCTTACCCAGGGGGGCTGGATGCCTACCACTACTACCACCCTTAGCCAGGGGGTGCCAGATGCCTACCACTACTACCACCCTAAGCCAGGGGGCTGGATGCCAACCACCACTACCACCCTTAGCCAGGGGGGTGCCAGATGCCCACCACCACTACCACCCTTAGCCATGGGGGTGCCAGGTGCCTACCACTACTACCACCCTTAGCCAGGGGGGGCTGGATGCCTACCACTACTACCACCCTTACCCAGGGGGGGCTGGATGCCTACCACTACTACCACCCTTAGCCAGGGGGGTGCCAGATGCCCACCACCACTACCACCCTTACCCAGGGGGGCTGGATGCCTACCACTACTACCACCCTAAGCCAGGGGGGCTGGATGCCAACCACCACTACCACCCTTAGCCAGGGGGGTGTCAGATGCCCACCACCACTACCACCCTTAGCCATGGGGGGCCAGATGCCTACCACTACTACCACCCTTAGCCAGGGGGGGCTGGATGCCTACCACTACTACCACCCTTACCCAGGGGGGGCTGGATGCCTACCACTACTACCACCCTTAGCCAGGGGGTGCCAGATGCCCACCACCACTACCACCCTTACCCAGGGGGCTGGATGCCTACCACTACTACCACCCTAAGCCAGGGGGCTGGATGCCAACCACCACTACCAACCTTAGCCAGGGGGTGCCAGATGCCCATCACCACTACCACCCTTAGCCATGGGGGTGCCAGATGCCTACCACTACTACCACCCTAAGCCAGGGGGGCTGGATGCCTACCACCACTACCACCCTTACCCAGGGGGGGCTGGATGCCTGTCACTACTACCACCTCTACCTATGGGGGGCTGGATGCCTACCACCAACACCACCCCCACTCATAGGATGGACAATGCATGACACAACCAGCACACCACAACCTAGGGAATGCAAGAAAAAGACATCCCCCCAACACCATGACAAGCGTGTGTAGACTGTGTCAAATGCCTACAACACTGAACATGACTTTGAACATACAATGTGACCCCCTATCACATGTGCCACACATATATGTGTGTGGCCCCCACAATGCAAGCAGGCCATGACCATTGTGGCAATGGGGTCCAAACCCCCATCATCACAGTGACCAAAAGGTAAGTGTGGGGTCCATAGCTGAAGCACATTTTGAACATTGTGGCAATGGGGTCTAAACCCCCATCACCACAGTGACCAAAATGTAAGTGTGGGGTCCATAGCTGAAGCACATTTTGAACATTGTGGCAATGGGGTCTAACGCCCCATCACCACAGTGACCAAAAGGTAAGTGTGGGGTCCATAGCTGAAGCACATTTTGAACATTGTGGCAATGGGGTCTAACGCCCCATCACCACAGTGACCAAAAGGTAAGTGTGGGGTCCATAGCTGAAGCACATTTTGAACATTGTGGCAATGGGGTCTAACGCCCCATCACCACAGTGACCAAAAGGTAAGTGTGGGGTCCATAGCTGAAGCACATTTTGAACATTGTGGCAATGGGGTCCAAACCCCCATCATCACAGTGACCAAAATGTAAGTATGGGGTCCATAGCTGAAGCACATTTTGAACAGTGTGGCAATGGGGTCCAAACCCCCATCATCACAGTGACCAAAATGTAAGTGAGGGGTCCATAGCTGAAGCACATTTTGAACATTGTGGCAATGGGGTCCAAACCCCCATCATCACAGTGACCAAAATGTAAGTGTTGACAAAGAAAGAGCTGCAACTGCCAAACTGCATGGATGATTCCTGGTCACAGAACATAAAACACATCAGTGGCAAAGTAGTGCATGTGTCCCATTGCAACATAAATTGGGGGAGCCAAATACTGCAGTGCAAATAAGACATACCTTTGGCCATGTGCAGACAAACAACACCCATGGGGGCTGACACTGTCAACATTCATCAATGACACAATGACAGAAGTGACCATCAGAATGCAGACCCACATATTTGCACCAATGGGCACACAAATGCAGATACCCTGTGGAGACTGTAGATGTGAGGTGAACAGATACCATACCATGGCAGCAATGGGACACACAAACCATGATCATTGTGCTGACCGATGACCTAGGAGTCCCAGGGACAGCAGGGGAAAGCCACCAAACTACATACAGCCAATGGCACACCCAAGATATGCCAATGCAGTGGTGCAGATGCACAAACACAAACAGGCAGACCCACACTGCACATCATACACAACAGGTGAGGGGGGGGCAGTGTCCCCAGGGAACCACACAACACATGAGGAGACCTGAATACCAATCATACAGATGTGCATACAGTGCCACACAAAGGTAACTCATGGATCCAAATCCCCTATGTGGGCAAGCAGGCATTGTCAGATGAGAGGGAGCACAAATCACACATGTCACACAGGCACGTAGGAACAGCAACTGACACAGCAAGACACAGACACACCACAGCACTACCCCCAGGGCCCCCACAATGTGGTGACCCTGGGCTGCATTACAATCCCACTGTGATGACAAAGCTAAATGTTGTTCACACTGTGAACCACAGTCATGTGTCCTGAGCAACAAACTACCATCACACCTACACAAGCACAAATCAATCAGCATGGCCAGTAAGCCAAGGCCAACATGGAGGCAGGGGCCTAGCCGGTCAACAACTCTCATCTGCACACACTCAACACCACACCCCTCGACCTCCAACAATGTGCAGCAGTGAAGCACACATGCACTGGTGACATTGCACATGCACCCATGACTATTCCAGGGTGGTGGGTGGGAACCAAGGTGCAGAAACACATCACACATGGCCACTCAACAAGACTCCTGAATGTCTGACACACTGCACACTACGCTGTACATGGACATGACGGCAATACCACACCAACCAATGGGATCCCAGCCACAGTCACACACCAATGAAGAAGCCAAGGTCACCCACAAAGAACACACATAGACAACAACCAACATTGCAGCCCGGACCCTGAGGAGTGCCAGCAGTCACACACACAACGTGTCACATTCACTGAAAGATAACACAAACTGGAAATCACATGACAGGGGCAAACAACAAGTGCCAAGGGGAAACCTGACTGTGACCCATCTGCGTCTGCACACAAACTCAGCCCTGACAGCAAACAGACCTATGGGTGACACCCTGATGACCAGTAATGTGCCATGCACCCACATCACAGAGAACCCAGGGAGAAGACTTTGGGGGAACATAGGTCAACTCAGCAAGCATCACAAACAGGTACAACACTAGGGATCACAGCATGCACAGCTAAACGGAAGTGAACACACAGACATGCACATACAACACACACCTTGGGTGCAGGCAATGTCACAGGAGTACACACTGCCATGAGGGGACTCCACTCCTGTGTGAGGAAAGCTGTGCCATATGTTGCCTCAGTAGGGCCCCATCATGTCAGCTGAGCACTTGGTCACACAATCAACAATTAGCACCAAATGAGGGCTCCCGTCACATCAGCCTGGTCATGGAAGTGCCAACGAAATCATCAGCACAGATCCAACACACTTGTATAGCAATGTTGCACTGACAACACAGATGAGTCCTTCCCCATTGATGCCCAAACCTGCATGTCCAGTGGAGATGGCCACACGGTCAGGGAAGTAGATGAATTGAACAATGGCAGGCACAACAGATGTGCAGGGGTGGAAGCCACAGATGTGAAATAGCTAATGTAAGTAGGAAATCCCATTGCCAAATACTGAACACATGACACCCTCAGATGCTGCTATGGATGACATGGATACACCACAGGATAGGACACATTCCCCCTGGACCACATGGGTTCCTGCACAGTAACACTTCATTATCATGAGACCAAATATCACCATCACTGCAGCAAGGGCATGGTTAGCATCATCAACAACATGTACATCAGAAGCATAAGCACTAGAGAACAGAAAGTTGCTTTATTCAGCATATGTGTGCAATGGAAACTGAAAGTCCAGAAAAACACAAAGGCCAATGGCCAGTCCATTGTCAAAGTCCAAACAGGGTGACAGTGGCAGATGTCACCCTACGCATGCCTGCACAAAACCAGGGACAATCCACTAGGAGGGGCAACCGGGGGGCAGGCCAGGCACCGCAGGGACAGGATCAGGGCTCACCAGGAGGAAGCAGGGAAGGGGTGGTGGGTGCTGGAGAGCCACTGACAACTGCAGTGGAGGTGTCTGACATGGTGTGTGCCGGCACAACTGGGGGGCATGACTCAGATGTTGTGGGTGCCGGCACGACTGCAGTGGACCCTGCAGACGGAGTGGACAGGTCTTCCACTGCAGTGCCCAAGTCAGACAGGGTGGTAGTGGACTCCACTGCAGTGCCTACCACCAGGGGAGGAGAATGGGGAACAGGCAAGGTGGGCTGGACAGAGGGGGAGGACACCCTCACCACATCAGTGGCACAGACAAGCGCAGCGGGGGGTGTGGTGCCGGGAGAGCAAGTGGCAGGGGGAGAAGGCCGGATCCTCTTGGGGATGGTATATCTGTGGGTGGGGGAACCTGGGGCAGGGTGTGGTGGGGGCACCTGTGGAGTGGGGGCCTGAGGGATGGAGGAAGGAGACCTGGTGCCTGAGCTGCAGGGCGGCGGTGGGGTCTTGCTCTTACGACTCCGGGGGGACTTGCGGGTGGGGGCCTCAGTCTGTCTGCGCCTGGGGAGGGTGTCCGGGGGCGAGGGGCACTCTGCTCCGTGTGGGTGGGCTTCCTCTTCCCCCTGAATGCTGTATCAGCTGGATCGGAGGGGAAGAGGCCGAGGTCACTGAGGAAGAGCCGCTGGGTCTTTGGGGTTGCAGGTGAGGCAAGGGAGGGTGCTTTGGAGGGAGAGGCAACTGAGGACTGCGCAGTGCTCGTGGATGCGTGTGTGTGTTCCAGGGCCCCATCCCCTGTGAGTCTGGTTTCAGTCCCCTGACTGTGCGTGCGTGTGCGTTTTGTTTGTGGCGTGTGTGTCTGTGTGCTGGATGTGTGTGTGCTGGTGTGTGCCTGTGCCGGTGTGTATGTGCTTGGGACGGGTAAGGTGCTGGGGAGTGTGGATGGAGCAGAGGCAGGAGGGGTGAGGGACTGTCTGAGGAGGGACACTGCTGCCGTCAGGGAGGAGTCCATGGACCTATTGCCCCCCTGTAGGCCAGACATGCCCGATGAGATGCCCTCCATGAACGACACCAGCTGAGTCAACAGAGCGGTGTGCGCATGGAGGACACTCAGCATGGCTGTCTGCCCTACGTGGAGCTGGCGAAGGAGGTACACAGACTCCTCACTCAGGGCAGCAGGGGACACAGGGGCAGGGGGTGCGGTGCCTGGCCCAAAGGAGACACGCTCCCGAACATGGGAGCCTCCACGGACCTGGGGAATGGGAGCCGATGGGAGGGCGGTGGTGGTGCTGGTGGTGGCGGGGACAGCAACACTAGCTGGGGTGTGGTGGCTGCTGACACCCGCCTCCATAAGGGAGTCATCCTCCGAGTTGCTCTGGTCCTCAGCTGAGGTGGATGGTGCTGAGGACTCCTCGGTGTGGCTCCCCTCGCCCTCCGTGCCACTGGGTCCCTCCGACCACTCCTCGGCTGCTGACCCAGTCTGGCTCTCCGGCTCCTCCTGGTCCGTGGAGCTGTCCCCTTCCGTGGCCGTGGATGTATCTGCAAACAATGGGGAAACAGACAGACATCAGTCACCTGCACCAAACGCACACACCACTGTGAGCACAGCACATTACAGAGCAAGCCCTGGCATCATTAGTTGTACATTGCTAAAAGTGCCCTAACTGAACAGGAGAAGCCAATTGTCAGTCTGATGCCAACCATGGCACTCACATCCCACATGGCCTTGCACCCATCTGTCAGGTGTCTGTTGGATAGCAACACCCCAGTGTGGACACATGCACCAACTACACAGTAGTTGGACAGTGCAGAGGACACGGTGTAGCATGTGGACATGCACACATCACAACTCTTGCCACTGAGTCAGTACAGGTTTCCGGATGAAAGGGACGCCCAGAGTCAAATAGGAAATGCATGTGATGCATACCAGCGACAGACACCATGATGCACTCATGTCCTGATAGCCATCGCCACAATGGTGTGCATGTAGCACATGTCACTCCCCTGCAGGATCACCAATAAGTAGACACATGCCATGGCGGAGGCATGACTGCTAAGTCATACATCACTGTCTCAGTGAAGTATGACTTGGCAGCCAGACAACAACACTCTGCACTGTGTCACAATAGTAGGTCATGGGGAATGCAAGTCCTGGAGCTGCACAAGTGCACATGTACATCCCCCACACAACACATCATCTTAACCCTCATCTGTCCAGGTCATACCGATTGGACATATGGGAGACCTGTGACACTACCCTCTGAACCTGAGCCCCTCACAATCTGCTGTGAATGGGGAACAGCTGCCTGAACTTCACATTCGCATACCCCAGTCTGCACGGGCAGCTGATCAAACACCTATGTGACACACAAGTATCGTCTCCTATGGTCACATCTCCAGTGGCATGCTGAGCCCCTACCGAGAAACACCCCAGCAGTCCTGGCAACAAATCCACAGCACACTGACACAGAGGCAGACACCTGAGGGGTCAAATCACTGCGCACAATGTGTCAGCTGATACACGGGAGTGGGAGTACAGAGTGCATTGCATGGCCTGGAGTAGGCATGACTGTCCTGCCCCACATGAATGAGGGATGAGCCCTGGACAGTGGATAGCTGGCTATGTATGTGTGACACACGTAATATTCACACTCCTGGGGACCAAACATTGTTCCCACCCGCTGCATGGGTGTGTGCCACATACCCCAGGCACATGTGGTGGCTCAGCTCAGCAAGTGGACCGCATATCAAAGCAACACGCAGATTACATGTCCGAACACAGGCGTTGTGTGAACAATGGACCCACCCATGATGCCCATAACAGAGTTAGGGAAACAGATGCTGTCCCCCACCTTTAGTGAAGCAAACTGCAAGGACACAGTCCCAAGTGACACAATTCCCTGAATGTAAGGGCCACACCTGGGTATCAGATGAGGAGTGGGCAGTGCACAATAGAGGGACATGGCTCCTGGACAACATGACTGCTGTACTGTGGCAGTTTAACCAGGCCAGAGGAGGGCACATAGCATGTAATACAGAGTTCACAGTGCAGTCTTTGACTCACCCCCTCCTTGCTGCTGTCTGGCCTTCAGCTGCCCATCCAGGTCTGGAAACACCACCGCCAGGATCTGGAGCATGTGGGGGGTCAGGGTCCGTGTTCCGCCCCTCCTGCGAGGAGGCGACAGCTTCAGCTGGACCCGTGCAATCCTCCGGGTCCAGCCCCGAAGGTCCTGCCACCTCTTCTGGCAGTTGCGGATCCGGCGCTTGTAGACCCCCACGGACCGGACAGCCCGGACGATGTCCTTCCAGATCTCCTGCTTCCGATGGGCATTAACCTGTCAGGATGACAAAGTGAAAAGGCCATTACTACACATGCAACATATCTGTGCATGACACAGTTGTATATACATGTCTCATTCACAGGGGCACATGATGTACACAGGCAGTGCAACGCTGCCCATGGACAGTTTGACAGACGTCACTACATGGTATCATTGCATGGGAAGTAAAACCTTGTTCAAATGCACTGTCACTGCACCATACCTGTCCAGTGCATGTCACTACACACTATGGGGGGTGACAACTACTCAGTGAGCCTGCTAGCCAGTGGCGTGCAGACTTTCAGCCTTGCTAGTCAGACAAAATGCACATTCAGAAAGGCAGTGCACAGAACACTCACCTGCTCCCCTGGTGTCCCATACAGCTTGCTGTACTGTGGAAGTAGGCTGTACAGCAGGGCCTGGTTCTCCTCAAGGCTGAAGGCTGGGGCTCTCTCCACAGTACGTGCCATTGCAGGGTCCAGAGGGGCAGAGACAGCAGCAGTGCAGTGGCAGATGTCGTCCTGGAGCATGTAGTGCAGGCAAGTGAGCTCTCAGGGGAACAGCCAGCAATATATATGTGCTGGAGAGGCAGATACTGTCCCTTGTGTCCAAAGTGATAGGTCCAAGTCGTTTGCATCTTCTGAATCTGGCCAATCCATGGAATAGCAGCACCAATACACGCCCACAGCATCCTTCAAATCTTCAACTTCATGACATACATGATTTTGCAACATTGTTGTGGGTGACCAACTGAATTTCCAGCAACCGACTCGTTCGAATTTCGAAACGCGTCCGTTGCCAGGCTAGGCCATTGTCAATGGGTGCGCACCGATCGGTCCATTGCGGTACAACGCGTACAGGGGTACAACGCGTACCCGCACACATTGAATGCAATGGGCCGGCCGGGGCACCGATCGGTCCATTGCTGATCAACGCGTACAGGGGTACAACGCGTACCCGCACACATTGAATGCAATGGGCCGGCCGGGGGCACCGATCGGTCCATTGCGGTACAACACGTACAGGGGTACAACGCGTACCCGCACACATTGAATGCAATGGGCCGGCCGGGGGCACCGATCGGTCCATTGCTGATCAACGCGTACAGGG
Organism: Calotriton arnoldi; assembly: GCA_963921515.1. Classification (NCBI taxonomy): domain Eukaryota; kingdom Metazoa; phylum Chordata; class Amphibia; order Caudata; family Salamandridae; genus Calotriton; species Calotriton arnoldi. The sequence goes on from CAWUFW010007948.1 coordinate 883,345, forward strand.
GTACAACGCGTACCCGCACACATTGAATGCAATGGGCCGGCCGGGGGCACCGATCGGTCCATTGCGGTACAACGCGCACAGGGGTACAACGCTGCACCCGCACACATTGAATGCAATGGGCCGGCCGGGGCACCGATCGGTCCATTGCTGATCAACGCGTACAGGGGTACAACGCGTACCCGCACACATTGAATGCAATGGGCCGTCCGGGGCACCGATCGGTCCATTGCGGTACAACGCTGATACAGGGGTACAACGCGTACCCGCACACATTGAATGCAATGGGCCGGCCGGGGGCACCGATCGGTCCATTGCTGATCAACGCGTACAGGGGTACAACGCGTAACCGCACACATTGAATGCAATGGGCCGACCGGGGCACCGATCGGTCCATTGCGGTACAACGCGTACAGGGGTACAACGCGTACCCGCACACATTGAATGCAATGGGCCGGCCGGGGCAACGATCGGTCCATTGCTGATCAACGCGTGAAGGGGTACAACGCGTACCACGCACATTGAATGCAATGGGCGGCCGGGGCACCGATCGGTCCATTGCGGTACAACGCGTACAGGGGTACAACGCGTACCCGCGACACATTGAATGCAATGGGCGGCCGGGGGCACCGATCGGTCCATTGCTGATCAACGCGTACAGGGGTACAACGCGTACCCGCACACATTGAATGCAATGGGCCGGCCGGGGCACCGATCGATCCATTGCGGTACAACGCGTACACGGGTACAACGCTGTACCCGCACACATTGAATGCAATGGGCCGGCCGGGGCACCGATCGGTCCATTGCTGATCAACGCGTACAGGGTACAACGCATACCCGCACACATTGAATGCAAGGGCCGGCCGGGGCACCGATCGGTCCATTGCTGATCAACGCGTACAGGGGTACAACGCTGTACCCGCACACATTGAATGCAATGGGCCGGCCGGGGGCACCGATCGGTCCATTGCTGATCAACGCGTACAGGGGTACAACGCGTACCCGCACACATTGAATGCAATGGGCCGGCCGGGGCACCGATCGGTCCAGTGCTGATCAACGCGTACAGGGGTACAACGCGTACCCGCACATATTGAATGCAATGGGCCGGCCGGGGTACCGATCGGTCCATTGCTGATCAACGCCGTACAGGGGTACAACGCGTACCCGCACACATTGAATGCAATGGGCCGGCCGGGGGCACCGATCGGTCCATTGCGGTATCAACGCGTACATGGGTACAACGCGTACCACGACACATTGAATGCAAGGGCCGGCCGGGGGCACCGATCGGTCCATTGCGGTACAACGCGTACAGGGGTACAACGTGTACCCGCACACATTGAATGCAATGGGCCGGCCGGGGGCACCGATCGGTCCATTGCTGTTCAACGCATCCCTGTACAAGTGACTGGCATATGTCACCATGCCTGTCTCAGATGGACATATGCCAGCCACAGATAGCTCCCAGGGAGTGAGGGGCACACCTACAACACGACAGCCTGTCCAAACTGTATGATAAGGCATGTAAGGCTGCATTTCCTATTGTGTGTATGTTGGTGTACATGTTGTCCTGTGGGTGTCACCTGGGGGCAGCCACCCCCAGGCTGTGCACGTGTTCATGGGGACAGGATCCTGGGTGTTACGTGTACATGACCACTGTGATGTGCAACTGTTCATATCTGTGCATGTGCCATGGTCACATTTCACGGTGGTGTATGTGTATGTCATGTCACATACCCCGTGAGTCCCATGTGGGACGGTATGTTTGAGCCAGGGTGTCCCAGTGGCACAATAGTGATGGTCCTCCACAGTCTGTGTGCATGTAGTGTTTACAATGTCTCTGATTTCATGTGCACAATGGGAGACAGTCTCCACATCCACGTTGTGTGTGCATGGACTTTGATGTTGTGCGTGTGTGTGTCACAGACGTCCATGTCTGTCCTGCAGTGGCAAGTGGGACCACTACCTGTGGGGGTCATAGTTGTTTTGCTGTGGTGTATACATGACACTCCATGTAATGCCAGTGTCCATGTGGCAATACAGGGTCCCTGGGAATGTACCTGTCGTTGAGCTGTGATGCCTGGGGCACATCTGTCCTCACATGTCACCGTGGGGGGTGATTGTGACACGGCAGCAGGAGATGGGAACTGTGACACGGCCTCATGATATCCAATGGGCCAACCTGGGACTTATTGATGCCACTTGTTGAACCGTGATGACAGATGTTGGCCATATATGTACCATACATGTCCTTACGGAACTGCACACTTCATGTAGTTGTGCCTCATAATGATGTATGTTGGGATATTGAGTGTGTTCAATGCCGCATATGTGGGCTGACTGACAATCTTGCTTTCTTCTCCTCTGCACTGCAGGGCTCCTGCTGTCCATCGACCATTCCCAGACCTGGCAACGATGGTGGAACGGGACAGCATCCGACGGTACCGCTTCACCAGGCAGCTGATTGAGGATTTGGCAGTGCAGTTGGCCCCACATTTGCAGCCTGGCCGGCCGTATCCTACAGCGCTGACCCCCAAGGTGAAGGTGATGGCAGCCCTACACTTCTGTGCCACCGGTACCTTCCAACATACTGTGGCGACTGCTGGTGGGATGTCACAGACCATGTTGAGCCGTGTGCTCCGCGATGTTTTGGTGGCAATGTTGCTATTCCTGAACCGGTACATCTATTTCCCTAGACTGCAACGACTCACTGACGTGAAGAGTGACTTCTATGCCCTGGGGAGGATGCTGCATGTCATTGGCTCCATTGATGGGACACGTGTGGCTTTGGTACCACCACAGGCCCAGGAGCAGGCCTACAGGAACCGCAAGCACTACCACTCGGTCAATGCACTGGTGGTGTGTCTTGCAGATATGACCATCACACACGTGTGTGCCCGTTTCCCTGGTTCAGCACACGATGCCTTTGTGATGAGGAGTAGTCGCATCCCCAGGATGATGGCACAGATGCAGAACCAGCGTGCCTGGCTTGTCGGTGTGTACTGACTTTGTGCCATTGTGTGTGATCTGATCTGTAGTATTCCGCCCACTTTTCCAAGTCAGCTAATGTGCACTTGTCTGTCCGTAGGTGACTCGGGATACCCCAACATGCCGTGGTTGCTGACACCCTCAGGAACCCTGTGACACCAGCCCAGATGGGCTACAATGAGGCACATGGTCGGACCAGGAGAGTGATTGAGCGGACATTTGGTCTCCTGAAGAGCCGCTTCCGCTGCCTGGACAAGACCGGAGGGTCCCTCCCATATGCCCCTGCGAAAGTGTGCAAGATTATCATCGTCTGCTGCATGCTCCACAACCTGGCAGTGCGGAAGGAGTTGCCTCTCATCCAGGATGACAATGACCAACATCCGCCACCTGTGGAGGATCCTGGCCTGGACCACGATGCCAGTGATGATGATGATGATGAGGGTGATGTCCGCACACAGCTCATCACCAACTTCTTTAGCTGAATGTGAGTATCCTGAGGTGTCATGTCAATGATGTGAGTTGGCATGATATGTGTAGGTGGTGCTCTGGTGCTGTTGGAGTGTGTCCATGGGCTACTTGACTGGATGTGTGTAGCGATGTGTGCTTACAGGTGGTCTGTACTCCCCAACAGTGTTGACATGCTAACTTGGTTCTGGGTGGGTATCTTGTAACATGTATTGTGCATGAGTTTTGCTGTTCTGTCCTGTTCTCCATTGCTTTTGACTGTGTGTCATTTCTGTCCTTCACAGGGTACTTTCAGATTCGTTTGGTCAACTGTGTCCACCGACGACGTGATTGTACTTCCAGGGTGGTAGCTGTTGTGTCCCTACAGGTGATGTGCGCCACACCCATGGACTTCCTTCCTTCTACAGTTGTTGACTGTGTGCCCGCTGCCAGGTGGGATTGCCTTGCATCTGTAGTGGTTACGACATGTTGCAACTGTGTAATAAACCTGTGCTTCACTTTGTGATGTGCGTTGTCTGTGGTCACACATTTGACTGCCATTTGCTTACTGCACCTGTGGGCTACTTGACTACAACTGGGAATAGGTGTGGTGTCTGTGCATTGCACCGTCTTCCCTGGCAACATCAGTGTAGGCAATGAGTCAGATGGCCTAGGTGTGTATGTGTTGTGTAGCCCTGGTGGTGTGTCTCCCTCATATGTGTCACGTTGCCTTTACTCACATGCCTGTGTTGTACTTGCTGTTGCAGTTCGCATACACAGTGTAATTTTGCAGTTCACCATCCCCATAACAGCACCCACGTTGGAATCACAACAGAGGCAAGTATGGTGTATTAGTGTGTTTATTGTGATACATTTGTGTGAATAGTGCATAGGATGGGTAGTGCTGTACATATATCTTGCAATCAGAAGTTCCTAGGTGAATTGAAAGTCCTGGTAGACAAAATCCCCTGTATCGGGGCCACAGTTGTCTGAGACATTGGTCCAACTTGTACTCCCCATGCAATGTGTGGGAGTTGTGTTGCCGTCAACAGGGTGAACAGTCTGTGCACAAAGGTGAACATCCAGAACATGTTCATGCTTCCTGGGAGTTGCGCTTGGCCATCGGCCTCTCACTTGCCCCTCCTCGGACGACCCCTCTTCTTTGGGGGGGGGGCCCTCAAGTACAGGCTGCTGCGGTGCAGGGGACTCTCCGCCAGAGTCATCCTCCCTCCCTGTGGCAGTTGCAGTTTGTTCAGCACCAGATGTTGTTGGCACACAGGGAGGTGTGGACTGGTTGCTGTTCATCTGGCGGAGGCATTGTAAAATGTCGCTGTGCACCGCCGTCATCTCTTGCAGTGCGTCCCACTTGGACTCCACGCGGGACATGTGTGAGTCCAAGCAGGCATGATGGGCAGCCTGCTGCTGTTTCATGTCTCTGAGGAGCCCCACTACCTGGCTGAGATCTCCGGTGCTGGACTGGTACGCATCGGCTATGCGTACCAGTTGTGGGTCATCATGCACACCAGCAACCTCTGCAAGCAGCGACCTCTGTCTCCCACCCCTCCCACCACCCCTGCCGACATGTGCAGTGCGTGCAGTGGCACGCACAGATGACCCTGGTCCACCTTGGGGGTTGGTGGTGGTGGTGGTGTCCATGGCCCCACGTTGGTCCAGGGTCCCTGTGCTGGTGTTGCTCCTTGTTCTGTCCATGTCGGCAGGGATGGTATTTGTGGTGACAGTCGTTGGAGGGGTGGGTGCAGGGGTACAGCTGGTGGTCCTGCTGGTGCTGCATGTAGACTTGCACCGGATGTGCCAGGTTGGTCTTCTACGTCCGAGGAGGGCAGAGGCTGTACGACACCAGTGAGCTCCGCATCCTCTTGAGCCTGGGACTGGGACTCCTCAGCGTCTGCTGCTGTGTCCCCCATCATCACCTGTTTTTGGGAGACACACACAATGTATGTTATGTTTCTGCAGGCATCAATGGTTGACACACCTGACAGTTGTGACTGTGCCTCTGGGTGTGGGCCTGTACATTGCATTGTCCTAAGTCGTCACAGTCAGGGGTTGATATTGGTGTGGCACATTGTCCTGCATTATTTGGGCATTTCTATGTATTTGTTGGGGTGTGAACATGGTCTGCATCGGTTGTATTTGGTTGACAGCCGGCCCTCCTTCCCACCCAGCCAGTCAGTTATCCCACCATGGACTGTGCTTGCATTGCAGGGAGTGGATGTTGTCTCTCAGGATGTCAGTCAGTGGTGTTGTGCTGTTTGTTGGTGCACAGTTCCCAGCAGGGCCTTGTGCTCCCCACAGCAGTAGCCAGTGTCAGCCATCTTGTGAGTCCTTCTCCACTCCCTGTGATGTGAGCATGGTTCAGGGTGGTGTTGATGGGACAGTTGTGGGGGTGAGCTATGTCTGTGACTATGACTCCCATCATGCTATTGCCTCCACCCCACTTCCCAGCATTCCCATACTTACTTGCTTTTGTGGGGAGTTCAGTGTGTGTGGGTGTGAGGGCAATGGCAAGATGGCTGACAGTGGTGTCCTGCTGTTGGTTGGTGTGCAGTTCCCAGCATGCCCTTGTGCTCCCCACAGCAGTAGCCAGTGTCAGCCATCTTGTCAGTCGTTTTCCACTCCCTGTGATGTGAGCATGGTTCAGGGTGGTGGTGATGGGACAGTTGTGGGGGTGAGCTATGTCTGTGACTATGACTCCCATCATGCTATTGCCTCCCCCCCACTTCCCAGCATTCCCATACTTACTTGCTTTTGTGGGGAGTTCAGTGTGTGTGGGTGTGAGAGCAATGGCAAGATGGCTGACAGTGGTGTCCTGCTGTTGGTTGGTGTGCAGTTCTCAGCATGCCCTTGGGATCCCCACGACACAGCAACAGTGTCAGACATCTTTGATGGGCCTTTCCACTCTCTGTGGGATGTGCATGCGTGAGTGTGAGCTTGCTGGGCCATGTGGTGGGGGATGTAGAGCTGTGACTACGACTCCCATCATGCTATTGCCTCCACCCCCCTTCCCAGCATGCCCATCCTTCCTTCCTTTTGACTCTGCTTCCCTGTGGGGTGGGCTGCCTGTGCTGACAGGATGGCTGGGAGTGTTGTCCTGGCAGTTGTTTGGCTGAAAGTCCCAAGAGTGTCCCTGTGCTTCACACGACATAACCCAGGGTGGAGGTTCTTTGTGGGATCTTGAGTTAGGATGTGTGGCATTGCATTCTCCCAGGTGGGTTATGTGGAGTATGTGTTGAGGGTGTGTGTGAGGGGAGGTGCTTGTGACTATGGTCAGTGGTGCGAGTCCTCCTTCCCACCCAGCCAGCCAGATATCCCACCATGGAACGTGCTTCCATTGCAGGGAGTGGAAGTTGTCTCTCAGGATGTCAGTCAGCGGTGTCCTGCTGTTGGTTGTTGCACAGTTGCCAGCAGGGCCTTGTGCTCCCCACAGCAGTAGCCAGTGTCAGCCATCTTGTGAGTCCTTTTCCACTCCCTGTGATGTGCGCATGGTTCATGGTGGTGTTGATGGGACAGTTGTGGGGGGCAATATGTGTGACTATGACTCCCATGATGCTATTGGCTACACTGACTTGCCCAGCATACACAGAATTCCTTTCTTTCAGTGGTCTTCACTGTGTGTTGGTGTTGTAGTGGTGGCTACATGTCTGGATGTGTTTGTTAGTTCTATTTGTGCCACTGCCTAGCTGTAGTTGTAGTTGTGTTTCTACATGTGATGACACGGTTAAATGTAACTTTGAGATGGCATGTGTTGTGTTTATATGACTGACATACACATTTTGGGATGATTCTGTTCTGGTTGCTGTGTAATTGCTATGAGTGCATGGTTTGACTCTCCCCTTGACAGTGATGTGTGTGTGTATTGTGGCAGATTATTGTGTACATTTGTTGTGTACTCACCAGGCTCTGGGATGTTCTCTAGTCCATATACGCTCACTGGCGGAAGGATGGCCCGCACCTTCTCCTCCCAGGGCCTGAGGTATACTGGCTTGGCAGGAGGGCCACTGCCGGTGTATTGGCTCAGGAGGTAAGGTAGTCTTTCTTGAGCAGCTCCCGGACCCTCCTGCGCACGTCATACCACCTGTTCTGGATGTCGGTCTTTGTGCGCAGACATGGTGATTGTGCGTTCACCCTGTTGATGATCCTCTCCCACATCTTGGTTTTCTGGGAGATGGGGGTCTGTTGGACCAGTGTGCCAAACAGCTGTGGCTCTACCCTGAGGATCTCGTCTACCAGGACTTCCAATTCACAATCTAGGAACTTGTGATTCTTCTTGGGGGGCATGGTGATGGGTGGTGATGGTGAGTGATGTGTGTGTTGGTGTGCAGGTGAGGGTGTGTGAGTGTGTGTTTTGCTGGGTGTATGTGAGGTAGGTATTTGTTGGTGTGCTGATGGTGTGTGGCTTGTGTGAGGGATGAGCTGTGGGTGTGTGGTTGCTGTCTGTTGGGTGCTGGCAGTAGAATGGCATTTGCAAAGGATCATGGTTGGGATTTGTGTCCTTTATATGGGTGGAGTTGTGGGTGTGTCTTTGTTCTCTGTCCCCACCCCCCCAGTATTTATTGGCTTTGTAATTGCTTGTTTGGCCTTTTTTTGTGTAATTTTTCCTTTGTACTGTCTGTGCATGTTGGAAACGTTCTTGTGACCGAGTCGGACCCTGCATTTGTCTCGTACGGTCTTCTCCGTTTCGTTCACGCTGTGTTTGTGCAGTTTTCTATGCTGCGTACGCGTCGGTCGCAGTGTTTTGTGTTACTTCGGCTCGGTTTTGTATGCGTGTCGGTCGTACGGCTTGTCCTCCGTACGACTCGGTCGTGGTTTTCGCGCCTTGCATCGTACTTTGCGGTTTGGAGTTCGCATGTACGTTTCGGTTGGATTTGTTCCGGGTGCGTGTCGGTCGGTTCGATTCGCGTGTTTTTCCGGCCGGATTGCTGTTTTCCGTGCGGCTCGGTCGTTCGGCTTGGGTTCGGTACGTGTCGGTCGGATTTTGCACACCTTGCATCGTACTTGGCGTGTCGGGCGCCACAGGTACGTGTCGGTCGGAATAAATTCCGGCTCCGAGTCGGTCGGTGCTTTTTCCGTCCCGAATCGGAATCGACCCCTAAGTAAATAATACATATAATTAAAAGAAATATATCTAAAAATATTAAAAGATATTTAAAAATAATAACTAATACATTGAGGGGCCGATTCCGATTCAGGCCGGAAATCTCCCCGACCGAGCCGGACCCGGAGAGATTTCCGACCGAATCGGACCCTAGCAGTCCGACCGAACGAGTACGATGCGTTCGCATGCAATCGGACTCGATTCGGTCGGACTCCCATTGAAGTCAATGGGAGCCGGTCGTACAACGCGTACGCGGGCTCCCATTGACTCAATGGGTGCGAGGCGAATAAGGGCGCCCCTACAGCGGGTACGCGTCGGGCGACTCGCGCCGTACACGCACAGGTAGGGGGACCCATGGGTCCCCCCTCTGTGCGCCTCATGCGGCAAAGCGTACAGGGGGGTCCGACACGGACCCCCAAAGTCCGGCTCCGACTGCTCTTTGGAGCCGGACTGCGCGAGTCGGTCGGACTGCTCGAGGCGTCTCCATTGCGCGGTGCGAGTCGTGTCCGTGTGAGTCGGTCGGTGCGGTTGGGTCCCGCGAACGAGTCGGTCGGCGATTTCGCGAGCGCTCGCATCGTACTCGCTCGCCCGGACGCACGTCCAAATCGGTCGGGAACGAGGGCTCCGAATCGGATCCGGTAAAGCCAAATCCGATTCGGTGCCCTACCGGCCGAGATCGGAATCGACCCCTGAATGTTAAAATAAATTAAACATATACATATAAATTAATATATATACTTACTCCACATAGTGCAAAAGTAGGGAAAGCGTTGGATAGCGTAGGGGTAAAAATTACTATTCCCACTCCAGAGAGTGCAACAGTAGGGAAAGCGCTGGATAGCGTAGGGGTAAATATTACTATTCCCACTCCAGTGAGTGCAACAGTAGGGAAAGGGTTGGATAGCGTAGGGGTAAAAATTATTATTCCCACTCCAGAGAGTGCAACAGTAGGGAAAGCGCTGGATAGCGTAGGGGTAAAAATTACTATTCCCACAACAGTCAGTGCGACAGTAGGGAAAGCGCTGGATAGCGTAGGGGTAAAAATTACTATTCCCACTCCAGTAAGTGCAACAGTAGGGAAAGCGCTGGATAGCGTAGGGGTAAAAATTACTATTCCCACTCCAGAGAGTGCAACAGTAGGGAAACGCTGGATAGCGTAGGGGTAAAAATTACTATTCCCACAACAGTCAGTGCGACAGTAGGGAAAGCGTTGGATCGCGTAGAGGTAAAAATTACTATTCCCACTCCAGAGAGTGCAACAGTAGGGAAAGCGTTGGATAGCGTAGGGGTAAAAATTACTATTCCCACTCCAGAGAGTGCAACAGTAGGGAAAGCGTTGGATAGCGTAGGGGTAAAAATTACTATTCCCACTCCAGAGAGTGCAACAGTAGGGAAAGCGCTGGATAGCGTAGGGGTAAAAATTACTATTCCCACTCCAGTGAGTGCAACAGTAGGGAAATCGCTGGATAGCGTAGGGGTAAAAATTACTATTCCTACTCCAGTAGAGTGCAACAGTAGGGAAAGCGTTGGACAACGTAGATGTTAAAAATAACATACTTATAAATCAAATAAATATTGTAATTAAATAATGATTTATTAATAAATTTAGAAAAAAAGAAAAAAACTACAAATATATCAAAAATAATAATTACTTTAATAATATTAAATACTTCCCACCCTATTCCCCAAGAAACACACAACACACTCCACATACAATTTCACACAATTAAATTAATTTTCAATTAATCAAATAATAAAATTAATTTGCAATAATAATTAAATTTAAAAAAAATTCAATAACAATAAATAATATGTAATAAAAACGAATAACCAATTAATAATTATTTAACCAAAAACGTAATTATCAATACCAATAAATAATATTTAATCAAAAATAATAACAAATTAATAATTAATTCACAACAAAAAATATCACTACCAATAAATGATATTTAATAAAAATTAATAACCAATTAATAATTAATTGACAAACAAATTAATTATTAATACCAATACATAATATGTAATAAAAATTAATAACAAATTCATAATTAATTAATGGGAAAAATATCAATAACAATAAATAATATTTAATAAAAATTAATAACCAATTAGTAATTAATTCACAAGAAAATTCATTATCAATACTCAATTTTTCTTAATTAATTACTTAATTACAAATAATTTACTTACCACCCTATTCCCCTAAAAACACACAACCCACTCCAATAATAAATGAATACAAATAAAATAATTATCAATTAATAATTATTAATTACCAAGTAATAATTAATTAACAATAAATTAATTATTAATAACAATAATTAAAAATTAATAATTACTTAATTAAAATTAAATTACTTCCACCCTATTCCCCTATAAACCCACAACCCGCTACAGAAATAAAACACAAAATGTAATTAAAATAAATTAATAATTCCTAAAAATTATTATTTAATTTACTATAATTAAATTACTTCCCACCCTATTCCCCTATAAACCCACAACCCGCTACGGTACTAAACGCGAAATTACTAATTTCTAAAAAATTTATACATATATTTAAAAAAACAGTACAATACTTAACAAAAAATATAGAACACATACATATTAAATACATACTAAAATACAAAACACTCATATAAATATCGATATTATTAACATCGATAATTTAACTATCGATATTACTAACATCGATATTTGCAACATCGATATTTCTTACCTTAACTTCGATATTCTGGTTGTAGATATTCTTGACTTCGATATTTTGTCCCTACGATATTTAAAACTCGATATAACTGTGCTTCGATATTTAAAAATCCATATTTTGACTGTCCACCCAGTTGGAAGTCTCAGGGCCCTCAAAGACTTTGGGGCCGATTCTGATGCGGGTTGGAAAAGCTTCCCGACCGAATCGGTTGGGAAAGGGTGTCCGACCCACTCGGATCGGGAAAGTCCGACCAGCGGAGTAGGATGCATCCGGATGCTTCCAGATACGATTTGGTTGAACTCCCATTGACTTCAATGGGAACATTTGTTCCTAACCGCATCAGAATTGGGCCCTCGGTCGGGAAGACACGTTCCCGATCCGATTTGGAAGGAGCAAATGCCGTTAGGAGGCCTTCCTAACCGCATCAGAATCAGGCCCTCGGTCGGGAACCTTTTCCAACCCGCATCAGAATCGGGCCCTATGTCCGTAACTCCCCTGAACTCCTCTGCTGGGATTTTGTAACCAGCCAAGTGGTGCCAACTCCAGTTCTGGGCCCTTGAAGATGGTTTTGCTGCTTCAAGAGCTGAAAATCCATGCATCGCCCTTCAGCGCCGTTTTTCCCGCTGCAAGCTTGCCCTGTGGTTGAAAAAAAAATGCATTGCCATGGTGCAGCCGAAAAATAAACGTAGCGCCTGTTTGCTGCTGGAAGAACTGCCGCAGCTCGAGTTTCAAGTACTGTGTCTCCCACGTCTGAGGCCACCGCTCTGACACAGGCCCTGCTGTGCGGCTGAAGGAATTAACGCATCTCATGCTTATGGCTGAAAGAATGGACACAGCGCTTGTTTTGCTGCCGCCACATTGACCCCAGTGCGTCTGGATTTTCCAGGCTTCGTGCCTGGGCGGCAAGTTTCCAATGCATTGCCCCACAGTAAGGAATGGTTTTTGGAATTCGACGCATCACTTTTCCTCACAGCAAGAAATCGACGAAACACTTCTCCTGCGTGCAATAGAACTGACACCTCCATTCCCCTGGGACTCAAGAACCGATGTATCTCTTGTGTTTTTTGATGTTTCCCTCCTTTGCGTCTGTTTTTGGTCTCAGATTTTGATGCATCAAAGTACTTTGTGATAAAATCAACGCATCCATAGGGTTCTAGGGACTGAATTGCTTAAACCTTTAGAAGGGGATATCTTTGCCTATGTATGTTGGATTTTTGTTGTTTTGGTCTTGTTTAGTTTAGATAAAGATTGGTTATTTTTCTAAACTGGTGTAATGTCCATTTGTCGTGTTTTTACTGTGTTACTGATTGTTTTATGGGCAAATACTTTACACATTGCCTCTGAGATAGGCCTGACTGCTCGTGCCAAGCTACCAAAGAGGGGAGCTGGGGTTATCTTGGGTGTGTAACTCCCTTACCCTGACTAGAAGGAAGGGTCCGTACTTGGACAGGGCGCAAACCACTGCCAAGTAGAACCCCTCATTTCTAACAATTGTAATTTTTTACAAGGTATCAATATGTTTGGCATCCAATTCTGAATGTAAGAATTGAGGTGGGAGATATTAATTGCCAAAATTGTAGCTATGATGTGGCAATTGCCAAAATTGTGGATTTGATGAGCTAATTTGGGCAAAATGGGGAAGAAATTGTGAAATGTGACTTCACTGGAGTGGTATTTCCCATTCTGGATATAGTTATGAATCATTTTGTTTTTCAAATGAATGCAGTATGTGGCATCAAGTTTATATGTGTTTTTCCTCGGACCTGTGAATATGACGGTGGTTGAAGTGAAAACAAGAAATCCCCATAACTGCATGCACATTGCTGCTCTCCATGGACTGCAAACAACGTGACATTTGTCCTAGGTGTCAGAAAATGACAATACGAGAAATTCAGCATGTTTCCATGGACGTCTGGATCCCATATCTGGCCATAAAAAGCTGTCAGAAGGGGATCCGGCGCAATACCCCTACTTAGCAGCACTGGCCATTGAAAACCTATTTGCTATCCCAGGTAGATGAATCAGAATCACATAGAGAGTAGATGCATGAAATAGATGCAGATCACAATCAGTCCAAATGTTAGTCCTGCTAACTTGGCAGTATGAATCATCCAGTTTCATGTTCATGGCCTTCGGTGCAAACTGTTTGGACACCAGCTGTCACTTTTTATCTCTCTGGCAGAGTCAGTTTCTCCTTCAGGGCTCTGGGGCTACGCTCCTCTGAAATTCCTACATCCTTTCTGAAAATAATATTAAATGCATTGATTTGTTAAGTCCATGCTGCCTGTCCCAGGCTGCTTGCCTCAAACAAGGAGCCGGAAGCCAGGCAGTAGACCAACTTTCTGCAATGTGATGCATGACACAGGGCTTACCTTTCTAAAACCTTTCAGTGACATGGGAGTCTTTGATTATATCAACTGTGGGCCAGTGATGCTGCCAGAGTCACAGTTTCAGCCATTGCATGCTGCATCTCTGCAGAGGCCAGAAGTCACTCACAGGCATAGATCCCACCCTCATCCCAGGGCAAGATTGGATGAGAGCGCAGTAAGTAAGATTCGGTGCCAAGTCATCAGTGATGGTAAGTGTGCAACACTTGTATTAGGTATGTTGTGCTGACATGCCTGGTCACACTCTGCTCCCCACTGTGACACCCCAGACCATGTCTGTAGGTCACTGTGCCATTTAGAAATGGAGCTGCTGTATTTGTTCCTTGGCGAGTTGATCCACAAGTCATGCAGGGTTTCGCTCCCTGGCGAAGGTAATCCAAATTGCCTCAGCTTTTTGAGGGAGTAAAGCACAAAGGGAGAAAAATGTGCATATAGTGTCCTAAATTGCAAAATACCATAAAAATGAAGGAAGAAAAATGTGCATATTGTGTCCTGATTTGCGGAATACCAGAAAGATGTGAAAAACCATTAAATGCTGTGTGTTTGCATGCCTAGAATATGGCACGAATTTTTGGTGGTTATTAAGGTTCTGATTTATTAAGATTGATCCTCGCGATGGTTCTGGTATATTTTATCCCCACTCTGGACATGTTTTGATTTTAAAGACAGATGCTATAAAATGCTATATGTTTGTGGTTGTATAATTCTGGGGATCTGGCTCTGTCATATGGCACTAAAACAGATGTTGAATCTGGTCCCTTTAGGGCCTTATATTTATGCCCTTAATATTAATGCCAAAAACAATGATTGAGTTACGAACAAGGAATGTTAAAAATGTTTAAGGTAATGCATGTCTGCGACTTAGTTCCTGTTTCTATTTCATGTTTTACCTAATCTGCTGTGTTTCTGTGGTTTTTTTCTTGCATCTTATTGCTCTGGTACAGTGAATACTTTAAACTCAGTCACTTCATGTGATTATTAGGAGTGTGCAGTTCCTGAGAGGGTGTCTAGGTCTAGGATGAGTGGTAGGCAGAGGGGAGTGCTCCTTTCAGGAGCAAGGGCCCTCACACACCCCAACAAGTGTCGCGCTTCATCATTGGGCAGCTCTTCGTTGGGCCGACACTGCAATGCCCAACGGGCCCCTCGAGGGGGCTCTTTACTGGAAGTCTTTTCTTTTTTGCCGATGAGATTTATGAGGGTAAGTGAACAAATGTGAGTAGAATGGGTGAGGGAAGTGTGTATAAAAATGACTAAGGGGATCCGAACAAAAACTTAGTTTTAATTATAGGGCTCCTTTGTCATGGTTTAAAATGTGAATCAAGCATAAAATAGATGTAATGGTCTATTTAGCTGCAAAAAGTGTAAATCAAAAGGTCAACATGTTTCCTGCCTATCAGTAGCGGCCCATGGTGGGAGTGCTGCCGGGCGGTGATGTGGGGCGGGGGGTAGTAAACTACGGAATACGGCTGAATAGAGGTAAGTAAACATATAAATAAATAACACAAATTTCCTTGCGCGCGCTGCATCGCCAAATGCGCTGCAGCGCGCAACGGAATTCGTTTTATTTATTTATATGTTTACTTACCTCTATTCGGCCGTATTCCGTAATTTACTACCCTCCATCCAGCCCCTCCCCCGCCCCACGTCACCGCCCGGCAGCACTCCCACCACGGGCCACTACTGCTGCCTATTATAGTTCCGAAGGATCATGGCATTTCGTCAGGACCAAGAAGACCTGATTCTACTCTAACAGGTATGGAAAGGTAAAGTGTGTGTGCACCATCCCCTGTATACCTTACATGAATATTCAGTTTATCGCCTGAATGTAGACCCAGAGATTATGAAGAATATGACCCCAATCAGACCAAACAAGCATGCGCCCTTTTGTGTGCTGGAAGTGACAGTCGAAGTGCAGTACGTCTTCCTTTCTTCCCCTGCGGTGCCGGAATGGTCCCATTGACCCCCAGACATCCCCTTGCAGGCGGGTGCAGTCACTCACTGCAGGGGATCTCTCATCCCTTTTAAAAGTGCAGGCGGGTTGCCGCCTGCACAGAGAAACACGGAGCGGCTTTTAAAGAGCTACTCTGTATTTCTCTTGAATGCGCTGCCCTGGGGCAGTGTGAGTACGCTGCTGCCCCGAGGGTATCACATTCTTCCTGATAAGGCTCAATTTCCATGTATGCACCCTGCGTACCTGATTTAAGGTGTGCCATGGCGTAAACATGGAAAGTGTGCCCTATCTGTAATTCTGGCCCAGATCTATTACATACATATGTTACATCACAACGCAACACAGTACATTAATACTTCAGCTCAAGACTTGGTGTGGGTGGAATCTTCTTTCTTTCTGTTCTCATCTAGGCATTCTGCCTTTCATCAGATACCTCCTGTGGAGGTCGGGTGCTGTTGTATTGCACGATGATGATGCCCTGCACCCTACAAGGGAGCATCCAGGAACTAGCAAGTATTAGCAAAGCCAATAGGTTTCACCTATGGAAAATCTATTGTCTTTGTCAACGTTTCTTGCATGGTGAGCAGCATTTGACCTGCTGTGCAACATGGCTTAAAGTTAAAAAAAAGTGCTATGTGATGTGGCCAGCCTTTACAGCCATTATTTACCATTTACTTTAAGCCATGTTCTACAGCAGCTCAACTGCTATACAACATGTTAAAAAACAATGACAAAGCTAATAGATTTTGCATAGGCGAAACCTATTGGCTTTGCCAAAGTTTTTTCCATGAGTGGTATAACTGCACAGCACATGCTAAATGAAATGGCAGAAAACATAAAAATAAGTTACAAAAAGCATGTTAAACTTCTGCAAAATTACAGGTGTTTTACATAATCTCTCGCAATAGATTAACCCATTCTGCCCTTTCTGAAATGTTGCCCACACGCTATATTTACAGCAACAGGTCCATGCGATGCTACAACAAGCAGGAGGAGGAACCCCTGCCCGTTTCAGAGACACAATCTGAAGAAAACAACACGATATTAGCAGTTTGGAAGCTACAATGTTTTGCAGCGTGATGCTGCATGCAGCTGCCCTGTTCCCTCCGAGCTGATTTTATCCAAAAACTATGAACTGCCATCAAGCACAACTCTAAGAGGGGAGAGTGGACCCGGGCCGGGAAGGCGAAGCCGGACCAATGGGGGCCCGGGTAGAACGCCATCCGGAGGCGGGAGCCCGCCCCTGGCCTACATTAGTATGCCGGCTAGGACGGCGGGGGTCCAGGATTGGATTGGTCCCCGTAAACAAAGCAAGCCCCCCCCCAATCAGGGGGTGAGGGAGGAAACGCAAGGGGGAGGATAAGAAGGGGCCAACGGCCCGAAGTAGACACACCCCCCCCCTCGCAGGAAGAAAGAAAAAAAAAAAAGTAAAAAAAAAAAAAAAATGAATGTGCCCCGATGGAAACGTAACGGGGACTCGGGTACAACGCCCCAATACCTTCGGGTCGAGTTCGCTATATAATTATACAAAAATGAAAGATGCAACTTGTCTTTAACCGAAAATAAAAACGAGACGCGCATGCCTTTAGCTGGACACACCAGTGCCGGAAGCCGTATCGGCAGGTGGGTGCAGCGGAGTTCCCACTGATGGTGGCCCTTGTCGGCAGAAAAGAAAGCAGCCACGAGATAAACAGGGTGCAGCCGAGGGCATAACCATGGTGGTAACTGAAAGCCAGGAGTTTTATGGTTATGATGGTTATGATGCCATTTGATAGAGCAGAATTTCTGACTGCTGTGACATTTAGGCCAGAAATGTGTCCAACTGGGTTGACATTTGGGTGTGGCAGAGTGCACTTCTTTAGTAGTATGTGGTAAAAGCAGCGTTCCCACAGCTGGTGGACCAGCGGTTTGGGCAGAGATAGCATTTGAAGTAGCAACATTCAGCTCTGAGGGAATGAGGTACTGTCAGGGTGCTCGTTGTATGATAATTCACCCCCGTAGTGAATTTATATAGTTTATATAGTTTATATATATATAAACTACAGAATGCAAAAAATATCTGAGCCACATAATTAGTGGGCTAAGATCAGGTGTCTTTTAAATCTTCCTATACAGCCCAAACCACGGGGGAAGTGATCTGGGTGAGAGTCATGGCCTCGGGCGAGCACCGGAGAATGATGACGTTTTAAGAACAATGTAAGGCAACAATCCACGTGGATGCAAACCAGCATGTTGCATCGGGGTCAGGAATGGAATTGTGGATCTGTAAATATGTTCCCACAAAGAAAAGTGGAAAACATATACCTTAATGAGAGGCACGAACAAATCACCACAGTGCTGTGAGACCCATGCATCCTAGGCATCCGTAGGCTTGCGCACCCGAATTCCGCTCGCCCGGCTGGGCTGGAGCATGCGCGTGGCTAAAACAAAAGGAATTTCCTAGTCTTTCCTTATACCAACGCCGCAAACGGAGGAGCTGGGGTAGGAACCATGGGCCACCGCGGTACGTATGAGGCCTAGAGCAGAGGGGTTCCTCGCGAGGAAGAAGGCGAAGGGAGAGCGGGGGGAGCTCCCTCCGATCGAAAAACCGTAGGTAGCGCGGTGGAACAAGCACAAGGAAGCTAGTAGAAAGAGAAAAGTACTAGAAGGTAGATGGAAGGCTCTCACAGTGTCCTTGGGATGCCTCACGGCAGGGGCACTGAGGGAGCCAAGGGTCGGCGTGCCGCCATAAAAAGAATAAATGTGATGCTCCCGCAGGACCCTTGGGATGCCTCACGGCAGGGGTACCGAGGGAGAAGATGGCAAGGACTCAGCCTCAGGAAAGGGAGAGTAGATGCTCAAGTAAGGTCCTTGGGATGCCTTGGACGCCAGGGACCCCTGGGAGAAGGAGGGCCCACAAAGGGTTACAGGGCGAGCGGGACGGCACTTGCAGCCCGGGCAGGTCCAGACGGACACCCTCCAAATCGGTAGCAAGCTGAAGCTTAGACCCGTGAATCGGAAGCCCAGAAAAAGGGGCCCCTCCCTCCCAGGAAATTGAGGAGGCTGGGTCCATAATGCAAGAGAAAGAATTGCAAGGAGCAATAGATGAAAAGATACAACATGGACATTAAATGAGGTGATGACCATGAACGTTTGATATGGATAACATTTTATGTAAAAAACTTTATGTGATGAATAAACTGCGACCTTTTCAGGCACCAAAGAAAGTTGTCAGTGGTGATTTTAAGGTAAAAACGCGCAGTTGGTGGTAACAGTGAAGGGAGCGGGACGACTTGCCGCCTGGAGGGGGTTTGGATGGGGGAAACTAAATTGACAGAACACGCTCCAAATCTGAGCATTTCTGTATATCTGGTAAATGGCAATAAAAGTACAGAGATGCAGCATAACCCTAGCGGGCAAAAACAGGGTAAAGCTGTCTCTGTCACAGGCACTTCACAATGGCCATTTATTCGGACACACATTCTCTGTACACTGCCTTGTGCAAATGCTCACCTCTGATGTGTGGCACTGCCATGGTCTGCAAGGGCCCATTGTAGCCGGCGGCATTGACCAACATCCTGCTGCCTGCATTGCTACACGTAAACATTGAGAAGCCGGCTGAAGAAGCATTGTCATAACCCTCAGGGTGAGGACCAGTCTTTATTTTAGTTGTAAATAGATATAAAGAAATCTATTTGTTTTGTCAATTTTTTGAAGACATGTTGCAAAGCGGCGCTGGCTGCTGTACAACACAGCTTAAAGTTCTTTAAAAAAGAGCTATGACGTGGTCAGTGGTCACCGCAGCATAGTGCTTTTAAAAAAAGACCTTTAAGCCATGCTACACCACAGCAGCTAGTGCTGCTGTGTGACATGTTTAAAAAACATAAACATTAACAAAAGAAATAGATTTCGTAGAGGCGAAACCTATTGGATTTGCCAATGTTTTTTTGTATTTTGCAGGTTTATGTAGTGCGAATTCCACCTGCAGGTATTGGAGCGAATTACATCAGCACCAGTTACATTACACATGGTTGCATTAATTTATTTTTATAGGCATGGGGAAATTAAGTGATTTGCCCAGAATCACAGAATGTTGAGGAGATGCTGAGACTCAAACCCAGTTCACCAATTCCAAAGTGGCAGCTCAGACCGTAATGCCAACACCTCTCTCCTTCTGCTCCTGGTGTCATTTGGAGTTAAATTGCACTTTTCTTCGGGGATTTGGTCATTTTCACACCCACCTAATGAAAAGCGAGAACTGCATGTTTTTTGCAGTTCTTTATATTGTTAAAAAAACAGACTAACAAGATTTGCAAAAGCCAGTGACGGTGTAATCGTATTTTGTACCTCGCATAAACATGCACAAACATAGATATATAGCTGTAAAGTCAGACCAAGAGCTCTTCCCCTGCTAGGCAGCCAATTCAAACTGCACCCACAAAGTGAAGGATTTTATAAAACCAAGACTGGTGCAAACAATATATTGGCTTTCGCTCCTAGAACGAGGCCGGGGTCTGGATACAAAGCCCATTGTGTTCTTGACAGTGAATGTTGGCTACACACACCGATGAGTGATGGCAGATAATCAACAAAGGGAAGAGCAGTGACGGTGTGAGGGAGGGGGGATCTGTGGCTGAGGCACCAACGGGAGGTGGAGTTAGCAATTATGTAGGGAGGGAGGATCAATATAAAAGAAAGAACAAAGCACAACACTCGGTATAAAAAAACAACAAACAGTTTGCTAAGCTAAATTCTCAGTCTAAAAAACAAACTCGCGCTGACATTTAAAAAAAGAAGCACAGCAGCACAATTCACAAGCAGTCGGCCAACACCCGTGCTCTCAAAGAAAAAAGTAGGTAAAAAAAAGCGGATGAAAATTGAAAAAGGAGTACTTGGGCCAAGCTCCACTGATAAGAAAAACACATGAAGAACAACAGGAAATAGCATACTATAACCAACAGAAACAGAGGAAAACAAAGTGGCAATCGCACAAACTAATGAAAAGTAAGGGCGTGCTGTAAGCCCCTTTTAAGATGTATAGTGCTTAGAAGAGATTTCACAAGCACAGCTCAAGTGCTGTGCAGGCAAAACCTAACAAACAGTCCAAGAATGCTTCCTGGGTGTTCACGCCGCATCCTTTAATCATATGTGGTACCAAGCAACTTTCCCTGTGATGCTCGGTTCACTTCCCAGGAGGCCTGCACTTTAAGTTGTTTGTATGTAGAATAGATTGCATTGTGCACTTCTCGCCTCTGTCCGGAGGGTTGAAAGAACTGATGCCTACACAGTTACTTGTCATTGCACAAAAACAAAAAAGGGTTACTCATTATTATCGAGTCTGTGAATTGTTTTATAAAGTGTACCAATTATGGCAGAGAAAATGCCACCCAGCAGGTCCCCGGCCTGGCGAGATCCCCTAGAAATGAGTGTTGAACCAGGTCAACACCATTTTCCAGGGGGGTAAGACCACCCAAGACGAGACCAGAGGTGCACTCTCAAAGAAGCTAACAACAAGGGCAACTACCCTACTTGGATCATTGGGGTCTCATTCCCTTAGAACAGACATTTTTCCCAAAACTCAATTTCCTTAAAACCCATGGACTGGTGTTTTGCTTTATAACTATTTTTTTCTTAGTATAATATTACTATCACAACTAATGCACTGTATTTCTCAAGTGGCGTTTTTTTATCTCTTATCAGTTAGGCACAGTATCTAATTATTTGAATTTATGTGTTGTTAGAGTTTATATCAGACATTTTTTAAGAATCTTGCCCTTCTTTATATTTTTATGTTATCGTCTATGAATTAATGAAGCATTGTCACCGGAAAAGCTGAATCCTCTCTTTCGTTTTTCGAGAAGTACTCATATAATATATATGTATGAAGAAATATTCTTGCTGTGTGCTTTGAATATTTGGGTCCAACCTTCCCCGGTCTAATGGATCATATCTCTTACCTTGTTTTCCTGAACGCTGCAAGGCACTTTGACTAATCCTATCTATCCAACACGAAACACATCAGATTGAATTCAGGGTAACCTGATTGGTTGCTTTGCAGTCAACCAGGGTATTTAAGCATTCAGTTGTCTTTCTAAAACTCAAAACCCAGCCCAAGATTGCTTTGATGTGTTTCACTCAAATTTATTGCCACCCTCTGATCAATTAGATTGACACCTGTTTCTAGATCCCTTTGTTTGGTCATGAGTGGTTATCCCCTTGCATGCTGAGGATGGAACGGTTCCGTCCTCAGCCGTGGTGGGGGTGTGCAGAAGATGGAACTGTTCCATCCTCGCACACAGAGGAAGCCTTGGCACCAGATGCGCTTCTGCTGCCAGCCCAAAACACCCCCTGGTGATCTGATGATGTTGGCACGCTTATGGTCCACCAACATCATTAAGTGCAGCCAGGGACACGCTGGAAGCCATTTGCTTCCAGTGCATCCAGGGAAGGGACGCACAAGAGGTGAGTCCTTCTCTGGAGGGGTTCAGGTTTACAGATGCAGGGGGAAAGGACTTTCCTTCTGCGTCAGTATAGAGTGGGTTCCTGCTCCACGATTGTGGGTGGGGCCGTGATCGTGGGCAGAAATCCATTCCACTAGAAGACCTGGGATTTTGTTATGTAGTGTTGATGGGGTGATCCCTTAGGCAAGGGTTCTCACCCTGGGGGCATGTTTGATCTGTGTTGTGGCCCCCCAGTGGGGTCTGATTTGGCTGTTTTTAGGGTTGAAACCCCAGGGAGATATTTTATTATAATGATTTCAGGGAACAACCCCTTGTGGAAGGGTAGCTCTATTTTTTTAAGAATTGCACCCCCTATCAGAGGGCAAATCGGCTGATCTGCCGTCTGGGGGGTGGAGCCCACTAGACACCTGGGATTGTATTTTGTATCTGTTGGGGAGTGGCTCCTTGGGCAAGGGTTGCTCCCCTTTATTAGGGAAACATTTTGGCTAATTTCTGCACCCCTTGGAGGCAGATCAGCCATATTTTTAGGCCCATATGCCCCCATTGGGGACAGAAAGCCACTAGACACCAGGGATTTTTACAATTATATATTGGGTAGTGGCCCCTTTGATAAGGGTCACTCCCCTTTTTTGGGGCATGTATTATGTCCATTTCTGCCCCCCTTGGAGGGCAGATTGGCCATATTTTTTAGACCATCTGGCCCCAAGGGGGGCAGAAAACCACTAGACACCAGGGAAAGTTTCTGTGTGTGTGTGAAATAGAGTTTTGCTGATTGTCAGCATGTACTTGGTGTGTGTGGGCTAGCACTTGGCTGGCAGTGTGTATAGACTGGCACCTGCCTGGCAGTGTGTGTAGACTGGTGCTTGGCTGGTGGTGTGCATGGACTGATGCTTGGCTGGCAGTGTGTGTGGACTGGTGATGTGCATGGACTGGCACTTGGTTGGCGGTGTGCGTGAAGTGGTGCTTGGCTGGCGGTGTAGGTGAAGTGGCGCTTGGCTGGCAGTGTGCGTCAAGTGGTGCCTGGTTGGTGGTGTGTGTTGACTGGCACTTGGCTGGCAGTGTGCATGAAGTGGCGCTTGACTGGCAGTGTACATGAAGTGGCACTTGGCTGGCAGTGTGTGTGGACTGGTGCTTGGCTGGCAGTGTGCGTGAAGTGGCGCTTGGTTGGCAGTGTGCGTGGACTGGCACTTGGCTGGCAGTGTGCGTGGAGTGGCGCTTGGATGGCTGTGTTCGTGAAGTGGTGCTTGGCTGGCAGTGTGCATAAAGTGCCACTTGACTGGCGGTGTACGTTAAGTGGCACTTGGCTGGCAGTGTGCATGGACTGGTGCTTGGGCAGCAGTGTGTGTGGACTGGCGCTAGGCTGGCAGTGTGCGTGAAGTGGTGCTTGGCTGGCAGTGTGCGTAGGCTGGTGCTTGGCTGGCAGTGTGCATGGACTGGCACTTGGCTGACAGTGTGCGTGAATTTGCACTTACCTGGCAGCGTGCTTGAAGTGGTGCTTGGCTGGAGGTGTGAGAGGACTGGTGCTTGGCTGGCAGTGGGTGTGATGTGGTGCTTCACAGGCGGCATGCATGAAATGGCATTTGGCTGGTGGTGTGCATGAAGTGGCACTTGGCTGGCGGTGTGCGTGGACTGGCGCTTGGCTGGCAGTGTCTGTGGGTGGGCACTTGGCTGGTGGTATTTGTGGGTTGACGATATGTGTGGCTGGCATTTGAATTGTGATGGGCAGACTTCATAGTGTTTTATAATGTTAACTGTTTTATTTCTTGTCATCATTTGCGATCGTAATGTTTTATTTCTCCTTTTTATCCTAGTGCAAAGCTTTTGTTTTCCTTTGCTGCAAATCTCCTGCTTGTGGTTTCGGCACTTGTGGATCTGCAGTTTTTGTAGATGCATGTGTTTGGTAAGAAACTTTTTTTGTACTGTGTACTCCAAATGAGTCTCATGAATGAATGCGTTTTTGTAAATGCTGTGATAATAGCAGCATATTTATCTTCTGTTTGATTGTGTGTGAAATTCTCCTTGGATTTGTGCACAATGTGTAGTGTGTTGTCTTGTGTGTAATTTTCTTTTGTTTTTCCATTCTAGTGGGATATTGCTGGTGCTTGCTGTGTCTGTGCAGAGTAGGTGCTGGTGAGTCCAGCTTTTTCTGGCAAGTCAGTGCTGTAATTTTACTGTATATAGGTCTTTGTGTGCTTTTTATTGATTGACTTTACCTTGCAATGGCTATATGCCAGTAGTTTAACTTTATGTTTGATAAAGCCACACTTCGTTTATTACTTATTTTATACAGTGTTGGTTATTGTAGACTCATTTGTCAAGTTACTTTTGTTAGTAAGGATTATGGCTAACCGAAAGGTTACCGCTCAGCAGGATGTTAGTATGCTTTTTGAAAATTCCTCTTACCATGATTATGAGACTGACTCTGCATCTGAGGCAGAAAATGGAAGTCCAGGATTCTTGCAGTGAATTTTTTGTCTGAAAGTAATCATCTGATGATGAAGCCACTCTCGGTGTAGAGGAAGTGTTTCTTTTAGAGGAAGACACTGATGTCCCGATAGTGGAGCAAAAGGCTTTTGGATTGCAGCTTGGGTCTGAAAGGCTTCCCATTGGAAGACCTGAACTCTGGGTTACCCCAAACATGGTGCAGTCGGCGTTGCCTGCCTTCAGTGAATACTGAACAGCTTTTGCCTATAAATTTCTTTCAGTTGTTTATGGACAACTTATTTTTGGAAGAGATTGTTGACCAGACTAGTTTGTATGCAGAACAGTATTTGAGGGACAACAGTGCCAGACCTAAACCCCACTCTGGAGCTACCCGGTGGACTCCCACAAATCTGGATGAGTTGGAGAAGTTCTTGGTTTTTTTTTTTTTTTTGATGGGCTTGATAAGGAAGCAGTCGCTATCTTCATATTGGTCTCTTACTCCCTTGATGGCAATGGCTATATTTCCTGCAAAAATGAGTCGTGATCAAGATTTGCTTCTCCTTCTGATGCTGCATTTTGTCAAAAATGCTTCAGCGTTGCTACAAGATCACCCTGATTGTGACCATCTTTTTAGGACTCAGCCTGTCCTTGATCACTTTGTGGATCGATTTTCAGACATCCATGTCCCAAGGAAAGAAACAGCTGTGGATGAGTTTTTGGACCTGTTCAAAGGCCATTTGTTTTTTAGGCAGCACATTCCTAGCAAGAGGGCATGTTATGGAATTAAGATGTAGGTGGTGTAGATAGAGTAGATCAGAGGTTGGAACCTTACACTGCTGTAAGTAAGGCTTACATTTGGTATAAAAAGTTGGCTACCCATATATTCCTCTTAGCATGCTTCAATGCTTTTGTTGTATTCAAGTATTGTTCTCCAGAGTCAAAGATGGCATTTGTTCAGTTTCAGCAGTCTGTGATAAGCAGCATTGTAGTGGAACAGACAAGTGTTTCTAGAGTTGGAGTGGTGGAGGATGGGGCTAGACTGAAAGATCTCCACTTTCCTGACTGGATTCCTCCCACGCCCAAAAAGGACTTTCCCAGTAGGAGATGTAGAGTCTGTATTGGAAGAGGTGTGTGGAAAGAGAGTCGTATGTACTGCCCTGATTTTCCTTCTTAACCTGGGCTGTGTGTGCCCACATGTTTTAAACTGTACCACTCGCAACAGAGTTATGGGGAGCAACCGTGAGCGTAAAACTAAACTCACTGGTGTGTATAGTTTTATGTTTTGTTCAGATTTCACAGTTGGCATTAGTGTAAGCTATTTAGTTAGGGCTGTGGTGATGGTAGTTATGGTGTTGTATCTACTTCCAAATGGTTTGTGTTTTCTTTTTATTAATACAAATGAGATGGCTGTGTGCATGGACTGGCGCTTGGCTGGTTGTGCGTGTAAACTGGCATTTGGATGGTGGTGTGAATGGACTGTTGTTAGGCTGCTGGTGTGCATGGACTTGTGCTTGGCTGGCGATGTGTGTGAGCTGGCGCGTGGCTGGCAGTGTGCGTGGACTTTCATTTGGCTGGGAGTGTGCGTGGGCTCGTGCTTGGCTGGCGGTGTGTGTGGACTGGCGCTTGGATGATGGTATGCATTGGGCTGGCACTTGGCAGGTGGTGTGTGTGAACAAGCGCTTATCTGGCAGTGTGCATGGACTGGCATTTGGCTGGCTATGTGTGTGGATTGGTACTTGGATGGCAGTGTGTGTGAGCTGGCATTTGGCTGGTGGTGTGTGACTAGTGAATTGCTGCTGGTAGCTAAACACACTGCTAGCCAAACACCAGTCCCCTCACTCCACAAGTATTGCAAGGGTGGCACCTAGGCTTTTGATCCTGGGCTCGGTAGCCATCTTGGGAAACATACCAAACCCAGACATTTTTCAATCTAGACAGCCAGGGAGTCCATGGAAGTGTGGTTTGCATGAATACCCCAGCGTTTTCATTCCCAGAATCCCCTGCAATCCTAAAAATTTAGCTAAAAAATCAAATTTTCCTCACATTTCTGTGATGGAAAGTTATGGGATCACTGGCCGGCACACATTTCCTACCAGCTAGCACTCCCACACGTCTCTCAATGCAAATGCTACCTCACTTCTGTGGGTGGACCAAGTGCCAGCGACAGGAAGGGTCCAAAACATTTTGTGGAGGCATCAGAATTATCTATCACAAAACAACCTGTTTTTTCAAGGGGGTCGCCTGCGTTTTTGGTGCCAGGCTCAGGGGCTATATAGGGAAACCTAGCAATCCCAGATATTTCTGAAAACTAGATACCCGGGTGGCTTGCATGGATCCCCAATGTGTTTTTTAGACAAGGGATTCTGTGTAACAGAACCTGGTGACAGCCGTACAAGTCACCCCATTCTCAACTTCTCTAGGTGTTTAATTTTCAAAAATGTACAGGTTTGCTAGGTTTCCTTAGGTGCCGGCTGAGTTAGGACCCAAAATCCACAGCTAGGCATATCGCAAAAAAAGGGGCAGTTTTCAGTGGAAAAATGTGATGAGTCCATGTTGCATTTTGGGTTGTTTCCTGTCACGGGCACTAGGCCTACCCACATAAGTGAGGTACTATTTTTATCAGAAGACTTAAGGAAATTCTGGGTGGAAGAAAGTTTATGGCTTCCCTCAGATTCCAGAACTTTCCATCACAGAAAAATAAGGGAAGTTTGGTTTTTGAAGGCAAATTTTGAGGTTGCAAGGGATTCGGGGTAACAGAACCTAGTGAAAGTCACAGAAGTCACCCCACCCTGGATTCCCCACAGGGGCTAGTTTTAAAAATGTACAGGTTTGCTTGTTTTCCCTAGGCGCCCACTGAGTTAGGGACAAAAATCGACAGCTAGGCACAATACAAAAAATGGGTCAGTTTTCTGTGGAAAAATGTGATGTGTCTACGTTACGTTTTGGGCCATTTCCTGTCGCGGGAACTAGGCGTACCCACACAAGTGAGGTACCATTTTTATCAGGAGATTTGGGGAAATTCCAGATGGGCAGAAGTTTGTGGTTCCCCACCGATACTAGAACTTCCATCTCAGAAATGTTAGGATAATGTTTGTTTTTAAACAAATTTTGAGGGTTGCAAGGGATTCTGGGTAAAAAACGTGGAGAGAGCCACACATGTCAGCCTGTCCTGTGTTTTACTAGGTTTCTAGTTTTAAAAAATGTACAGGCTTGCTAGGTTTCCCTAGATGCCAGCTGAATTAGGGCCCAAAATTCACAGCTAGGCACATTGCAAAAAACTGGTCCGTTTTCAGTGGAAAAATGTGTTGTGTCCGCATTGCATTTTGGGCCATTTCCTACCACAGGCACTAGGCCTACTCACACAAGTGAGGTACCATTTTTACAAGGAGACTTAGGGGAATACAGAATAGTAGAAAAAATGTTACTATCAATTGTCTTTCTCTGCATTTGTGCTTTCCAAATGTAAGACAGTGAGTAAGAAAGATGTCATTTTGAGAAATGCCCTCTAATTCACATGCTAGTATGGGTATCCACAGATTCAAAGATGTGCAAATAACCACTGCTTCTAAACTCCATATATTGTGTCCATTTCGTAAATACATAGGTTTCCTTGATACATATTTTTCACTCTTCATATTTTACCAAATGAATTGCTGTATACCCGGTACACAATGAAAAAACATTGCAAGGTGCAGCTAAGTTATTGACTCTCGGTACCTCAGACTCTTGGTGAACCTACAAGCCCTATATATCCCTACAATTTAAAGGCTCTAGCGGATGTAACAGTATATTGCTTTTGAAAATCTGTCATAGTTCAAAGAAGTTACAGATGAAAACGTAGCCACAAATGGCAGTTTTTTTAACTCAATTTCAATTTCTTCTGTTCAACTGTTACTTTCTATAGGAAACCTTGCAGGATCTACACAAATAACCCCTTGCAGAATTTATAATTTTGCTACTTTTCCTAAATGTATAGCTTTACAGGACCCATCATTGGTTTCACACCCATTTCTATAACTAACTGTAAGGAGATTGAAATCACAAAAAAAGAGGAAAAATGGGCTAAATCCCAGTAAAATGCCAAAACTGTGTTGAAAAATTAATTTTTCTGACAAAAGTCTACCTGTTCCTGAAAGCTGGGTGGATGGTGATTTTAGAATAACAAATCCTTCATTCATGCCATTTGCAGGAAAAAATACAGATGCTTTCATCTGCAGCACTTTTCAGCATTTTCCCCTCCAGGGGGATCCACAAACCCTGGGTACCTTTAAAATCTCCAAGATTTTGGGAAAAGGATGCAAATTTGGCATGGATACCTTATGTGGACAAAAGGTTATGGGGGCCTAAGCGCAAACTACCCCAAATAGCCAAAAAAAGGTTAGGCACAAGAGGCAAAAGGCCTAGCAACGAAGGAGTTAATTAATACTCTGGGCAGAACTAACTTCACATGCAATGCAAGAACAAAACTGACAATCTTTAACTTCACAGAGGCCATGTCAATCACTTCTGATTAGTTTGCATATTGTAACACTCTGACGTTGCCGGAAGGCTACGGGTGCTGTGCAAAACCTATAACTAAAGGGGTAAAATACATAAAATTACATAATTAAATTCACCGTAAGGGTCTTCCAAAACATACTTATGGGCTAATTAAGACTATGGCCATTGTGGTGGTGCAGGCACCACAGCACCTGCGGTCCGACCATTCTATTACGAGTGTGGTGGTCGGACCACCAAAGGAATGCTGCAACCGGTGGGAATCCCAGATTCCCAGTGGTGGTGCAGAGGTCTGAGGCCTACAATATGCTTGGCGGTGCTGCTGAGGCACCGCCAAACATAATACAAGTTTCCTCATCACCACAGTTTTCATGGTGGTGAGCCTGTCATGAAAACTGTGGGGTTGAGGAAACTAAAGAGGCCCTACAGGGCCCCCTGTTCCCTGAGGGCCATGAGGATAACGCTGTTGGACACATGTTGTGCCCCCTGTGTGCATTTGGCTGGTGGTGTGCATGAAGTGCCACTTGGCTGGCGGTGTGCGTGGACTGGTGCTTGGCTGGCAGTGTCTGTGGGTGGGCACTTGGCTGGTGGTATTTGTGGGTTGACGATGTGTGTGGCTGGCATTTGAATTGTGATGGGCAGACTTCATAGTGTCTTATAATGTTAACTGTTTTATTACTTGTCATCATTTGCGATCGTAATGTTTTATTTCTCCTTTTTATCCTAGTGCAAAGCTTTTGTTTTCCTTTGCTGGAAATCTCCTGCTTGTGGTTTCGGCACTTGTGGATCTGCAGTTTTTGTAGATGCATGTGTTTGGTAAGAAACGTTTTTTGTACTGTGTACTCCAAATGAGTCTCATGAATGAATTCGTTTTTTGTAAATGCTGTGATAATAGCAGCATATTTAGCTTCTGTTTGATTGTGTGTGAAATTCTCCTTTGATTTGTGCACAATGTGTAGTGTGGTGTCTTGTGTGTAATTTTCTTTTGTTTTTCCTTTCTAGTGGGATATTGCTGGTGCTTGCTGTGTCTGTGCAGAGTAGGTGCTGGTGAGTCTAGCTTTTCGGCAAGTCAGTGGTGTAATTGTACTGTATATAGGTCTTTGTGTGCTTTTTATTGATTGACTTTACCTTGCAATGGCTATAAGCCAGTAGTTTTACTTTATGTTTGATAAAGCTACACTTCGTTTATTACTTATTTTATACAGTGTTGGTTATTGTAGACTCATTTGTCAAGTTACTTTTGTTAGTAAGGATTATGGCTAACCGAAAGGTTACCGCTCAGCAGGTTGTTAGTATGCTTTTTGAAACTTCCTCTTACCATGATTATGAGACTGACTCTGCATCTGAGGCAGAAAATGGAAGTCCAGGATTCTTGCAGTGAATTTTTGTCTGAAAGTAATCATCTGATGATGAAGCCACTCTCGGTGTAGAGGAAGTGTTTCTTTTAGAGGAAGGCACTGATGTCCCGATAGTGCAGCAAAAGGCTTTTGGATTGCAGCCTGGGTCTGAAAGGCTTCCCATTGGAAGACCTGAACTCTGGGTTACCCCAAACATGGTGCAGTCGGCGTTGCCTGCCTTCAGTGAATACTGAACAGCTTTTGCCTATAAATTTCTTTCAGTTGTTTATGGACAACTTATTTTTGGAAGAGATTGTTGACCAGACTAGTTTGTATGCAGAACAGTATTTGAGGGACAACAGTGCCAGACCTAAACCCCACTCTGGAGCTACCCGGTGGACTCCCACAAATCTGGATGAGTTGGAGAAGTTCTTGGGTTTATTTTTTTTTTGATGGGCTTGATAAGGAAGCAGTCGCTATCTTCATATTGGTCTCTTAGTCCCTTGATGGCAATGGCTATATTTCCTGCAAAAATGAGCCGTGATCAAGATTTGCTTCTCCTTCTGATGCTGCATTTTGTCAAAAATGCTTCAGCGTTGCTACAAGATCACCCTGATTGTGACCATCTTTTAGGACTCAGCCTGTCCTTGATCACTTTGTGGATCGATTTTCAGACATCCATGTCCCAAGGAAAGAAACAGCTGTGGATGAGTTTTTGGACCTGTTCAAAGGCCATTTGTTTTTAGGCAGCACATTCCTAGCAAGAGGGCATGTTATGGAATTAAGATGTAGGTGGTGTAGATAGAGTAGATCAGAGGTTGGAACCTTACACTGCTGTAAGTAAGGCTTACATTTGGTATAAAAGTTGGCTACCCATATATTCCTCTTAGCATGCTTCAATGCTTTTGTTGTATTCAAGTATTGTTCTCCAGAGTCAAAGATGGCATTTGTTCAGTTTCAGCAGTCTGTGATAAGCAGCATTGTTGTAGTGGAACAGACAAGTGTTTCTAGAGTTGGAGTGGTGGAGGATGGGGCTAGACTGAAAGATCTCCACTTTCCTGACTGGATTCCTCCCACGCCCAAAAAGGACTTTCCCAGTAGGAGATGTAGAGTCTGTATTGGAAGAGGTGTGTGGAAAGAGAGTCGTATGTACTGCCCTGATTTTCCTTCTTAACCTGGGCTGTGTGTGCCCACATGTTTTAAACTGTACCACTCACAACAGAGTTATGGGGAGCAACCGTGAGCGTAAAACTAAACTCACTGGTGTGTATAGTTTTATGTTTTGTTCAGATTTCACAGTTGGCATTAGTGTAAGCTATTTAGTTAGGGCTGTGGTGATGGTAGTTATGGTGTTGTATCTACTTCCAAATGGTTTGTGTTTTCTTTTTTGTTAATACAAATGAGATGGCTGTGTGCATGGACTGGCGCTTGGCTGGTTGTGCGTGTAAACTGGCATTTGGATGGTGGTGTGAATGGACTGTTGTTAGGCTGCTGGTGTGCATGGACTTGTGCTTGGCTGGCGATGTGTGTGAGCTGGCGCGTGGCTGGCAGTGTGCGTGGACTTTCATTTGGCTGGGGGTGTGCGTGGGCTCGTGCTTGGCTGGCGGTGTGTGTGGACTGGCGCTTGGATGATGGTATGCATTGGGCTGGCACTTGGCAGGTGGTGTGTGTGAACAAGCGCTTAGCTGGCCGTGTGCATGGACTGGCATTTGGCTGGCTATGTGTGTGGATTGGTACTTGGCTGGCAGTGTGTGTGAGCTGGCATTTGGCTGGTGGTGTGTGACTAGTGAATTGCTGCTGGTAGCTAAACACACTGCTAGCCAAACACCAGTCCCCTCACTCCACAAGTATTGCAAGGGTGGCACCTAGGCTTTTGATCCTGGGCTCGGTAGCCATCTTGGAAAACATACCAAACCCAGACATTTTTTCAATCTAGACAGCCAGGGGAGTCCATGGAAGTGTGGTTTGCATGAATACCCCAGCGTTTTCATTCCCAGAATCCCCTGCAATCCTAAAAATTTAGCTAAAAAATCAAATTTTCCTCACATTTCTGTGATGGAAAGTTATGGGATCACTGGCCGGCACACATTTCCTACCAGCTAGCACTCCCACACGTCTCTCAATGCAAATGCTACCTCACTTCTGTGGGTGGACCAAGTGCCAGCGACAGGAAGGGTCCAAAACATTTTGTGGAGGCATCAGAATTATCTATCACAAAACAACCTGTTTTTCAAGGGGGTCGCCTGCGTTTTTGGTGCCAGGCTCAGGGGCTATATAGGGAAACCTAGCAATCCCAGATATTTCTGAAAACTAGATACCCGGGTGGCTTGCATGGATCCCCCAATGTGTTTTTTAGACAAGGGATTCTGTGTAACAGAACCTGGTGACAGCCGTACAAGTCACCCCATTCTCAACTTCTCTAGGTGTTTAATTTTCAAAAATGTACAGGTTTGCTAGGTTTCCTTAGGTGCCGGCTGAGTTAGGACCCAAAATCCACAGCTAGGCATATCGCAAAAAAAGGGGCAGTTTTCAGTGGAAAAATGTGATGAGTCCATGTTGCATTTTGGGTTGTTTCCTGTCACGGGCACTAGGCCTACCCACATAAGTGAGGTACTATTTTTATCAGAAGACTTAAGGAAATTCTGGGTGGAAGAAAGTTTATGGCTTCCCTCAGATTCCAGAACTTTCCATCACAGAAAAATAAGGGAAGTTTGGTTTTTGAAGGCAAATTTTGAGGTTGCAAGGGATTCGGGGTAACAGAACCTAGTGAAAGTCACAGAAGTCACCCCACCCTGGATTCCCCACAGGGGCTAGTTTTAAAAATGTACAGGTTTGCTTGTTTTCCCTACGCGCCCACTGAGTTAGGGACAAAAATCGACAGCTAGGCACAATACAAAAAATGGGTCAGTTTTCTGTGGAAAAATGTGATGTGTCTACGTTACGTTTGGGCCATTTCCTGTCGCGGGAACTAGGCGTACCCACACAAGTGAGGTACCATTTTTATCAGGAGATTTGGGGAAATTCCAGATGGGCAGAAGTTTGTGGTTCCCCACCGATACTAGAACTTCCATCTCAGAAATGTTAGGATAATGTTTGTTTTTAGACAAATTTTGAGGGTTGCAAGGGATTCTGGGTAAAAAACGTGGAGAGAGTGAACACATGTCAGCCTGTCCTGTGTTTTACTAGGTTTCTAGTTTTAAAAAATGTACAGGCTTGCTAGGTTTCCCTAGATGCCAGCTGAATTAGGGCCCAAAATTCACAGCTAGGCACATTGCAAAAAACTGGTCCGTTTTCAGTGGAAAAATGTGTTGTGTCCGCATTGCATTTTGGGCCATTTCCTACCACAGGCACTAGGCCTACTCACACAAGTGAGGTACCATTTTTACAAGGAGACTTAGGGGAATACAGAATAGTAGAAAAAATGTTACTATCAATTGTCTTTCTCTGCATTTGTGCTTTCCAAATGTAAGACAGTGAGTAAGAAAGATGTCATTTTGAGAAATGCCCTCTAATTCACATGCTAGTATGGGTATCCACAGATTCAAAGATGTGCAAATAACCACTGCTTCTAAACTCCATATATTGTGTCCATTTCGTAAATACATAGGTTTCCTTGATACATATTTTTCACTCTTCATATTTTACCAAATGAATTGCTGTATACCCGGTACACAATGAAAAAACATTGCAAGGTGCAGCTAAGTTATTGACTCTCGGTACCTCAGACTCTTGGTGAACCTACAAGCCCTATATATCCCTACAATTTAAAGGCTCTAGCGGATGTAACAGTATATTGCTTTTGAAAATCTGTCATAGTTCAAAGAAGTTACAGATGAAAACGTAGCCACAAATGGCAGTTTTTTTAACTCAATTTCAATTTCTTCTGTTCAACTGTTACTTTCTATAGGAAACCTTGCAGGATCTACACAAATAACCCCTTGCAGAATTTATAATTTTGCTACTTTTACTAAATGTATAGCTTTACAGGACCCATCATTGGTTTCACACCCATTTCTATAACTAACTGTAAGGAGATTGAAATCACAAAAAAGAGGAAAAATGGGCTAAATCCCAGTAAAATGCCAAAACTGTGTTGAAAAATTAATTTTTCTGACAAAAGTCTACCTGTTCCTGAAAGCTGGGTGGATGGTGATTTTTAGAATAACAAATCCTTCATTCATGCCATTTGCAGGAAAAAATACAGATGCTTTCATCTGCAGCACTTTTTCAGCATTTTCCCCTCCAGGGGGATCCACAAACCCTGGGTACCTTTAAAATCTCCAAGATTTTGGGAAAAGGATGCAAATTTGGCATGGATACCTTATGTGGACAAAAGGTTATGGGGGCCTAAGCGCAAACTACCCCAAATAGCCAAAAAAAGGTTAGGCACAAGAGGCAAAAGGCCTAGCAACGAAGGAGTTAATTAATACTCTGGGCAGAACTAACTTCAAATGCAATGCAGGAACAAAACTGACAATCTTTAACTTCACAGAGGCCATGTCAATCACTTCTGATTAGTTTGCATATTGTAACACTCTGACGTTGCCGGAAGGCTACGGGTGCTGTGCAAAACCTATAACTAAAGGGGTAAAATACATAAAATTACATAATTAAATTCACCGTAAGGGTCTTCCAAAACATACTTATGGGCTAATTAAGACTATGGCCATTGTGGTGGTGCAGGCACCACTGCACCTGCGGTCTGACCATTCTATTACGAGTGTGGTGGTCGGACCACCAAAGGAATGCTGCAACCGGTGGGAATCCCAGATTCCCAGTGGTGGTGCAGAGGTCTGAGGCCTGCAATATGCTTGACGGTGCTGCTGAGGCACCGCCAAACATAATACAAGTTTCCTCATCACCACAGTTTTCATGGTGGTGAGCCTGTCATGAAAACTGTGGGGTTGAGGAAACTAAAGAGGCCCTACAGGGCCCCCTGTTCCCTGAGGGCCATGAGGATAACGCTGTTGGACACATGTTGTGCCCCCTGTGTGCATTTGGCTGGTGGTGTGCATGAAGTGCCACTTGGCTGGCGGTGTGCGTGGACTGGTGCTTGGCTGGCAGTGTCTGTGGGTGGGCACTTGGCTGGTGGTATTTGTGGGTTGACGATGTGTGTGGCTGGCATTTGAATTGTGATGGGCAGACTTCATAGTGTCTTGTCATCATTTGCGATCGTAATGTTTTATTTCTCCTTTTTATCCTAGTGCAAAGCTTTTGTTTTCCTTTGCTGGAAATCTCCTGCTTGTGGTTTCGGCACTTGTGGATCTGCAGTTTTTGTAGATGCATGTGTTTGGTAAGAAACGTTTTTTGTACTGTGTACTCCAAATGAGTCTCATGAATGAATTCGTTTTTGTAAATGCTGTGATAATAGCAGCATATTTAGCTTCTGTTTGATTGTGTGTGAAATTCTCCTTTGATTTGTGCACAATGTGTAGTGTGGTGTCTTGTGTGTAATTTTCTTTTGTTTTTCCTTTCTAGTGGGATATTGCTGGTGCTTGCTGTGTCTGTGCAGAGTAGGTGCTGGTGAGTCTAGCTTTTTCGGCAAGTCAGTGGTGTAATTGTACTGTATATAGGTCTTTGTGTGCTTTTTATTGATTGACTTTACCTTGCAATGGCTATAAGCCAGTAGTTTTACTTTATGTTTGATAAAGCTACACTTCGTTTATTACTTATTTTATACAGTGTTGGTTATTGTAGACTCATTTGTCAAGTTACTTTTGTTAGTAAGGATTATGGCTAACCGAAAGGTTACCGCTCAGCAGGTTGTTAGTATGCTTTTTGAAACTTCCTCTTACCATGATTATGAGACTGACTCTGCATCTGAGGCAGAAAATGGAAGTCCAGGATTCTTGCAGTGAATTTTTTGTCTGAAAGTAATCATCTGATGATGAAGCCACTCTCGGTGTAGAGGAAGTGTTTCTTTTAGAGGAAGACACTGATGTCCCGATAGTGCAGCAAAAGGCTTTTGGATTGCAGCCTGGGTCTGAAAGGCTTCCCATTGGAAGACCTGAACTCTGGGTTACCCCAAACATGGTGCAGTGGTCGTTGCCTGCCTTCAGTGAATACTGAACAGCTTTTGCCTATAAATTTCTTTCAGTTGTTTATGGACAACTTATTTTTGGAAGAGATTGTTGACCAGACTAGTTTGTATGCAGAACAGTATTTGAGGGACAACAGTGCCAGACCTAAACCCCACTCTGGAGCTACCCGGTGGACTCCCACAAATCTGGATGAGTTGGAGAAGTTCTTGGGTTTATTTTTTGATGGGCTTGATAAGGAAGCAGTCGCTATCTTCATATTGGTCTCTTAGTCCCTTGATGGCAATGGCTATATTTCCTGCAAAAATGAGTCGTGATCAAGATTTGCTTCTCCTTCTGATGCTGCATTTTGTCAAAAATGCTTCAGCGTTGCTACAAGATCACCCTGATTGTGACCATCTTTTTAGGACTCAGCCTGTCCTTGATCACTTAGTGGATCGATTTTCAGACATCCATGTCCCAAGGAAAGAAACAGCTGTGGATGAGGTTTTGGACCTGTTCAAAGGCCATTTGTTTTTTAGGCAGCACATTCCTAGCAAGAGGGCATGTTATGGAATTAAGATGTAGGTGGTGTAGATAGAGTAGATCAGAGGTTGGAACCTTACACTGCTGTAAGTAAGGCTTACATTTGGTATAAAAAGTTGGCTACCCATATATTCCTCTTAGCATGCTTCAATGCTTTTGTTGTATTCAAGTATTGTTCTCCAGAGTCAAAGATGGCATTTGTTCAGTTTCAGCAGTCTGTCATAAGCAGCATTGTTGTAGTGGAACAGACAAGTGTTTCTAGAGTTGGAGTGGTGGAGGATGGGGCTAGACTGAAAGATCTCCACTTTCCTGACTGGATTCCTCCCACGCCCAAAAAGGACTTTCCCAGTAGGAGATGTAGAGTCTGTATTGGAAGAGGTGTGTGGAAAGAGAGTCGTATGTACTGCCCTGATTTTCCTTCTTAACCTGGGCTGTGTGTGTCCACATGTTTTAAACTGTACCACTCGCAACAGAGTTATGGGGAGCAACCGTGAGCGTAAAACTAAACTCACTGGTGTGTATAGTTTTATGTTTTGTTCAGATTTCACAGTTGGCATTAGTGTAAGCTATTTAGTTAGGGCTGTGGTGATGGTAGTTATGGTGTTGTATCTACTTCCAAATGGTTTGTGTTTTCTTTTTTGTTAATACAAATGAGATGGCTGTGTGCATGGACTGGCGCTTGGCTGGTTGTGCGTGTAAACTGGCATTTGGATGGTGGTGTGAATGGACTGTTGTTAGGCTGCTAGTGTGCATGGACTTGTGCTTGGCTGGCGATGTGTGTGAGCTGGCGCGTGGCTGGCAGTGTGCGTGGACTTTCATTTGGCTGGGGGTGTGCGTGGGCTCGTGCTTGGCTGGCGGTGTGTGTGGACTGGCGCTTGGATGATGGTATGCATTGGGCTGGCACTTGGCAGGTGGTGTGTGTGAACAAGCGCTTAGCTGGCAGTGTGCATGGACTGGCATTTGGCTGGCTATGTGTGTGGATTGGTACTTGGCTGGCAGTGTGTGTGAGCTGGCATTTGGCTGGTGGTGTGTGACTAGTGAATTGCTGCTGGTAGCTAAACACACTGCTAGCCAAACACCAGTCCCCTCACTCCACAAGTATTGCAAGGGTGGCACCTAGGCTTTTGATCCTGGGCTCGGTAGCCATCTTGGAAAACATACCAAACCCAGACATTTTTTCAATCTAGACAGCCAGGGGAGTCCATGGAAGTGTGGTTTGCATGAATACCCCAGCGTTTTCATTCCCAGAATCCCTGCAATCCTAAAAATTTAGCTAAAAATCAAATTTTCCTCACATTTCTGTGATGGAAAGTTATGGGATCACTGGCCGGCACACATTTCCTACCAGCTAGCACTCCCACACGTCTCTCAATGCAAATGCTACCTCACTTCTGTGGGTGGACCAAGTGCCAGCGACAGGAAGGGTCCAAAACATTTTGTGGAGGCATCAGAATTATCTATCACAAAACAACCTGTTTTTTCAAGGGGGTCGCCTGCGTTTTTGGTGCTAGGCTCAGGGGCCATATAGGGAAACCTAGCAATCCCAGATATTTCTGAAAACTAGATACCAGGGTGGCTTGCATGGTTCCCCCAATGTGTTTTTTAGACAAGGGATTCTGTGTAACAGAACCTGGTGACAGCCGTACAAGTCACCCCATTCTCAACTTCTCTAGGTGTTTAATTTTCAAAAATGTACAGGTTTGCTAGGTTTCCTTAGGTGCCAGCTGAGTTAGGACCCAAAATCCACAGCTAGGCATATCGCAAAAAAAGGGGCAGTTTTCAGTGGAAAAATGTGATGAGTCCATTTGCATTTTAGGTTGTTTCCTGTCACGGGCACTAGGCCTACCCACATAAGTGAGGTACTATTTTTATCAGAAGACTTAAGGAAATTCTGGGTGGAAGAAAGTTTATGGCTTCCCTCAGATTCCAGAACTTTCCATCACAGAAAAATAAGGGAAGTTTGGTTTTTTTAAGACAAATTTTGAGGTTGCAAGGGATTCGGGGTAACAGAACCTAGTGAAAGTCACAGAAGTCACCCCACCCTGGATTCCCCACAGGGGCTAGTTTTAAAAATGTACAGGTTTGCTTGTTTTCCCTAGGCGCCCACTGAGTTAGGGACAAAAATCGACAGCTAGGCACAATACAAAAAATGGGTCAGTTTTCTGTGGAAAAATGTGATGTGTCTACGTTGTGTTTTGGGCCATTTCCTGTCGCGGGAACTAGGCGTACCCACACAAGTGAGGTACCATTTTTATCAGGAGATTTGGGGAAATTCCAGATGGGCAGAAGTTTGTGGTTCCCCACCGATACTAGAACTTCCATCTCAGAAATGTTAGGATAATGTTTGTTTTTAGACAAATTTTGAGGGTTGCAAGGGATTCTGGGTAAAAAACGTGGAGAGAGCCACACATGTCAGCCTGTCCTGTGTTTTACTAGGTTTCTAGTTTTAAAAAATGTACAGGCTTGCTAGGTTTCCCTAGATGCCAGCTGAATTAGGGCCCAAAATTCACAGCTAGGCACATTGCAAAAAACTGGTCCGTTTTCAGTGGAAAAATGTGTTGTGTCCGCATTGCATTTTGGGCCATTTCCTACCACAGGCACTAGGCCTACTCACACAAGTGAGGTACCATTTTTACAAGGAGACTTAGGGGAATACAGAATAGTAGAAAAAATGTTACTATCAATTGTCTTTCTCTGCATTTGTGCTTTCCAAATGTAAGACAGTGAGTAAGAAAGATGTCATTTTGAGAAATGCCCTCTAATTCACATGCTAGTATGGGTATCCACAGATTCAAAGATGTGCAAATAACCACTGCTTCTAAACTCCATATATTGTGTCCATTTCGTAAATACATAGGTTTCCTTGATACATATTTTTCACTCTTCATATTTTACCAAATGAATTGCTGTATACCCGGTACACAATGAAAAAACATTGCAAGGTGCAGCTAAGTTATTGACTCTCGGTACCTCAGACTCTTGGTGAACCTACAAGCCCTATATATCCCTACAATTTAAAGGCTCTAGCGGATGTAACAGTATATTGCTTTTGAAAATCTGCCATAGTTCAAAGAAGTTACAGATGAAAACGTAGCCACAAATGGCAGTTTTTTTAACTCAATTTCAATTTCTTCTGTTCAACTGTTACTTTCTATAGGAAACCTTGCAGGATCTACACAAATAACCCCTTGCAGAATTTATAATTTTGCTACTTTTCACAAATGTATAGCTTTACAGGACCCATCATTGGTTTCACACCCATTTCTATAACTAACTGTAAAGAGATTGAAATCACAAAAAAAGAGGAAAAATGGGCTAAATCCCAGTAAAATGCCAAAACTGTGTTGAAAAATTTATTTTTCTGACAAAAGTCTACCTGTTCCTGAAAGCTGGGTGGATGGTGATTTTAGAATAACAAATCCTTCATTCATGCCATTTGCAGGAAAAATACAGATGCTTTCATCTGCAGCACTTTTTCAGCATTTTCCCCTCCAGGGGAATCCACAAACCCTGGGTACCTTTAAAATCTCCAAGATTTTGGGAAAAGGATGCAAATTTGGCATGGATACCTTATGTGGACAAAAGGTTATGGGGGCCTAAGCGCAAACTACCCCAAATAGCCAAAAAAAGGTTAGGCACAAGAGGCAAAAGGCCTAGCAACGAAGGAGTTAATTAATACTCTGGGCAGAACTAACTTCACATGCAATGCAAGAACAAAACTGACAATCTTTAACTTCACAGAGGCCATGTCAATCACTTCTGATTAGTTTGCATATTGTAACACTCTGACGTTGCCGGAAGGCTACGGGTGCTGTGCAAAACCTATAACTAAAGGGGTAAAATACATAAAATTACATAATTAAATTCACCGTAAGGGTCTTCCAAAACATACTTATGGGCTAATTAAGATTATGGCCATGGTTGTGGTGCAGGCACCACTGCACCTGCGGTCCGACCATTCTATTACGAGTTTGGTGGTCGGACCACCAAAGGAATGCTGCAACCGATGGGGATCCCAGATTCCCAGTGGTGGTGCAGAGGTCTGAGGCCTGCAATATGCTTGGCAGTGCTGCTGAGGCACCGCCAAGCATAATATGAGTTTCCTCATCACCACAGTTTTCATGGTGGTGAGCCTGTCATGAAAACTGTGGGGTTGAGGAAACTAAAGAGGCCCTACAGGGCCCCCTGTTCCCTGAGGGCCATGAGGATAACGCTGTTGGACACATGTTGTGCCCCCTGTGTGCATGCAACCCAGTTCCTGCAAGGCATGGACTTCATCACTCCATGACACTGAAGGACGGGGCCCTTTAGGGCCACGCGGGTTTCTTACAACCACCTGCTATGCCTTCCCAAAATGAAGAGTCGGTCAGACAGTAGAGAATACAAACTTACATGTTTATTGCCAATACTCTGCAGAGGAGTCCAATCAGACCTGCACTATAAGATGTCTGCCGAGGGACTGGAACCCCAATAGTCTACAGTGAGTAATCATTCTTCCCCAAGAGCCTCCAACCCCGCCCACCATGGAAAAGTACCAGCCTGGGCCGAACATGAACAAAGGAGGCACAGGGAGATGAGCTACCACCTGCCAGATGCGTACATTTGATCAGAAACCCAAAACCACCGCGCTGGGTCTCAGCGTCTCCTAACGTGGGAGCAGAACTACACATTTTGATAGGCATGTGAGAGCAGAATGGTCTCCTCATTAGCAAGCCGGGAAACAGCCTTGGACAGAAAGAAAAAATAATAACGAAATACAGTGTTCTGCTGAGGCCAGCAATATGAGCAATGAGGCCTAACTCGGGCACAGTCTAAGCAGCCTAATAAGGATTACAAAAAGCAAAATGGAGTCACACTCGCTAACTGAAACCTGCGCACTACGGGGATAACTCAGTGGGTTGCATAACGTGAATACAAATGGCATGTATTTAGCCACACATTGCTAACCTAATATAGCATGAAAAGAGTGCGTTGCAGGGATGGGAATTTGAAACCTAACAGACCCTCCTTTTAGCATGGGTGGCTAAATGCTTTATTCGCTATCCGGTAGGGTCTTTACAATTCTAAGGGGGAGGAAGAAATTGCATAGTCACTCAAGTTACAAGGAAAAGACAAGCAACACATGAGCATTGAAATCACCTAGTACTCAAAGATGCCCTCATCTATGAGCATTATATCCTGAATTTCCTGCATCATCATAACAGAAATCTTGTTATCACTTCTCGGCAATGCAGGGGTAGGTGTAATTTTACTCATACAATAGGTGCAACAGGCTGGAAGGCAATTAATGCATAGGTAACAGGTAAAGATAACTCCTGTGATGGCTATCAGGACAAGTAATATCTTCCATCCCCATGACGTCATCAGACCCCAGAGCCACCCTGTGAGGGATCATGAACCATTATCCTGGTGGATATCTGAGGCAAATCTGTGCAATTTCTGTATCGCGGAATGCACAGTAGGGGCACTATCAGGAATATACACAGCGCAGCTGCTGCCGATGATGCAACAGGCTCCACCCCTATCAGCCAGAATGACGTCTAAAACCATCCGATTTTGAAGAGAAACGAGCCTCGTACCCTGAAGCTCGACTGTAATGTTAGTCAGTATACCGGCAGTAGTATTGATAACTCCCTCAACTACCCTAGCAAGGCGACGAATATTACGACTATTGAACATGGGACCCCAGAACAGCAGAATGCCCTTCATTATGTCAGTAAATTGCTGCAAGGATGTATCTGTCTGATCAATATCGTCTGGATTAACCACTCACCTGACTCGGTGTACCTGGAGATCCCTACGCTGTAGTCTATGATCCTTGTGGTAATTGGACGGTGCAATGTAAACGGGAGGCAAGAGAAAGGAAACATAACACCGGCCAGACCACCCCCTTGGAAGCCATGTATAGGCCTGTTCCCCACAGATGAAGTATACATTCGGAGGTGTAAGCAAAGGTGGGCTACTAGTAGTGTTCAACCAATATGTGTAGTTACAATGGCTCTGTCCTACTGAAATATTCCCACGGAGGAGCTGCACAATCGCAGCCCTTGCAGCAAAACAAATCCTTCTTCTTTCAGGATAGGGCAACCTCCCTCCTGGTCAAATGCCCTCAGCTATCCTGTCCAGTGTCCAGGGCAGTGCACCAGTGTAGTTCACCCTAGTCTAACACAGGCACCTTAGGCACAGCACCTGCGCCCTATACTCAAGTTCTTCCCTAACTCCTAGACTGTTCGGCTGGTGCACCGTCCTTCTTTCGGGGCCTCAAATTATACTTTGTTACTTCAGGCACTGTTTCATCAACAAAAAGGGGCAGAAACTCAGGATCAGATGGGCATCGAGACTCAGATTCCGGTGTGTTAGAGACGGTGTTATCCGGGGCGGCCCTTATCTCTGGTGGGATCGCCTCAGACAGAACTGCATCACTTTATTCGTCCGTCTGCGCCCACCTCACCCGGGCGTCAGAGAAGGGAACGAAGCGTGGCACCTTCTCGCACTCCTGATCACCGATGCCTTCGTTGACCCAGCTGTCGTCGGGAGCGGCAGAGGTATCCGTTTAATGTGGGAGCCGTGGATCCAGTGTTTTCTGCCGTCCACTTTAACAGCTGTCCGGGTGGCAAGAAGGACGAGGAGAGGCCCCTTCCACC
Source organism: Calotriton arnoldi (assembly GCA_963921515.1). NCBI lineage: Eukaryota > Metazoa > Chordata > Amphibia > Caudata > Salamandridae > Calotriton > Calotriton arnoldi. The sequence continues at coordinate 926,846 of CAWUFW010007948.1, forward strand.
TTGGCTGCAAACAACTTGCCCGCTGGAAGTTCCAGATGAGCATGAAATCGCCGGGCTCTATTTGATGCCCGGGCCCCTCTGGTACTGGTTGCAGCGTGGCTTGTATCTGTTGATGGAGAGAATGAAGATCTTTAGACAACTCATACAGATAGTCTACAAGCAGGGGGTACTCTATCTCGGAAAAGCGCTTGGGTCTCAGGACGCACCAAACATTAGCAGGGCGTCCGAAGACCACTTCATATGGGGACAACCCTGTTCTAGAATGCACTGTCACTCTGGTAGATAATAAAGCCAAGGGTAACGCGTCTGGCCATCGCAGTCTTGTGCTTTCTTGGATCTTTTCTATCTTCAGTTTGAGAGTACCGTTGTACTTCTCAACCAGACCTGCTGACTGGGGGTGATTCACTGCATGAAACTTCTGCTTAATATGCAAACCTGTGCACACCAATTCAATGACTTTTGCATTGAAGTGACTACCGTTGTCACTCCAGATCACGCGTGGCAACCCATAGCGCGGGAAGTACTCTTTTAGCAGTGCCTTTGCCGTCGCCATAGCTGTATTCTCTTTAGTGGGATAAGCCTCAATCCATTTACTGAATGCGCAGATCACTACTAGCAAATACTTCAGGTTATTGACTCGTTCCATTTCGATGAAATCCATCTAGAGAACCACGAAAGGGAAGGAAGGCGGTACAAAGTTACCATCGGGTGTAGGAGTACCTTTCCCAGGGTTATGCTTCAGACAAATGATGCAATGCTTCACTAGATGCGTGGCTACCTTAGCGATATTATCATTCTGCCATACTGGGTCCAGTAACTTGCATATTCCTTTGGCACTAATATGCGCTGGCCATGGGCCATAGTAACAAGAGGGAGCACATATGAATTAGGCAGCAACCATCGCTGCTTCCCTGACAAGTCAGTCCAACACCCATCCTCATCCAAGCGACCTGTTCTCTCCTCCCACATCGCTAATTCGTCTAAAGTCACCTCACCCTGTATTTCCCTGACGTTCTCCAATGTGTCCTCAAACATTCCATTGTCTGGGACCCACCTAGCGGGACCTGCCACCAACATCTTTGTCATCTTTGATCGAGCTGTCTCCTTAGCTGTCTGGTCTGTGAAAGAATTTCCCCTCCCAACATCATCTGTAATGGCCTTATGAGCGCTACATTTCACTATTGCTAACTTACTGGGAAGTGTCAATGTGGACAGCAATCTATGTATCAATGGCCCGTTCTGAATCCGCAGTCCATGCGAAGTCAAGAACCCTCTCTCCGCCCAAAGGGGCCCAAAATTATGGGCCACCCCAAAGGCGTACTGGCTGTCAGTGTAGATCAGGGATCTCCAACCTTTTTAATAATAAGAGCTACTTATGTTCAAAGAAAAGCATCCCGTGCTACTAATATTATGAGAGTTAGAATAGTGAACCCATATCAGACAAGATTACAATAGTAGTCACAATTTGCACGATTTCCGGCAGTGATCACCTCAGTGCATCAGGCACGGATGTTAGCATTAATTAAAAAAATGCTTTGTAAATGTAGAATGTGCCTACATGGGTCATATATGACAGCCATAGCCGTAATGCCCATGGAACCAATTTAATAATATTAGTAACATGTCTCCTCTAAACCTTATGATTTATCACTCAAATAACTTTAAATATATTTCGAAAACTGAAACCAATTTCTCCACACATAACCATTTTTTGTCTTGAACACACACTTTTCAATTTTGGTACACATATATTAATGCAACCATGCAGAAGCTTCTAATTTACTAGGCCTGGGAGGTAAATTCCGTTCCACTCATGGAATTTGCAGAATTTGGGTAATTTCGCGTTCTGCGGAGAACGCGGAATTACCAAAAATTCCGCGATCCGCGGCTTCGCGGAATTTTTTGCTTGTTCGCGCCTTCAAAATGCGTGTTTTCTCGAGATATTTCTCCACGAGCACGCAAACAGCGTTCGCGAACAGGAAAAAAGCATCGCGAACGGGCGGAACAAGCAATTCCGTGTTCGCTGAACTTTTGCGTGCTCGCAGAGATTTTTTACCGTTTCGCAGAGCTTTGCTTAGCGCGACTACACAAATTCCGCCCACCCCTATAATTTACTAGTCTGGGCTGCACATAGGAGAACTACTGACAGATAGCTGGAGAGCTGCCGGTAGCTCACGAGCTACTTGTTGGAGAAGCCTGGTGTAGATATTAACAGCCAGTCCTTCACTCAACTCGCAAGCCCTGAGAAGGGCAACCAACTCTGCAGCTTGGGCCGATTGGTGTGGGATACGGGATGTCTCAACTACAGTGTGTAACGTTGTTATTTCATAGGCTGCAGTGGTGGTGCCATCTGGTAATTTGAAACAAGAGCCATCGACATATAGTTCCCCTTGGGGGTCAGATAAGGGAACGTCAGTCAGGTCTACCCGTCCCTTCGTTTCTTCCTCAGTCTGAAATAAACAATCATGGACATCATTGCCCTTTTCTTCCAAAGGGAGGGGTAGAAACGTGGCTGGATTCAGAGTAGCACATCTTTTGATGGTAATGTGCGGAGCAAACAGAGTCAGTTCATAGCCAGTCAGACGCGCACTAGTAAGGTGCTGCGTCTTTGTCTTATTCAATAGTGTATCAGCATGAGGTACCATGACTGTGAGGTCTGTGTCAAGAACGAGCCCTGCCGATTGTCTGATAGAAACCGCCACCGCCGCGGCAGCTCTCAGACAGCTCGGGAGCACTCTGGCGACATTATCAAACATGGCAGAGAAGTAGGCGCAGGGTCTCTGCTTACCACCGAAACCCTGTGTTAGAACCGTAAGCGCACAACCATCCACCTCATGCACGTAGAGTACAAAAGGCTTCTGGTAATCAGGAGTACCAAGCACAGGAGCAGAGCAAAGCGCAGTCTTTAATTGCTCAAAAGCTTGCTGGCATGCAGGTGTCCAAGGCACTCAGCGCGGATTTTCCTTTGAGCAGGACACGCTCCTTTCATCTCCCAGGCCTCCATTTACTGAACTGTGACCGGCCAATTTAATTAATTCCCCGGCACAGCACATTGCCATTTAACGGCGAAGGATTTTAAGCATTTGCTTCCAGCAAACTAAGTTTGTTTTTTCCCCTACCGGGCCCCACCATAACGCGCATTAATTCACAGGCTATCCCGGTCACCTTAAGAAGCACAGCGCTACGCAGACGCCTTTACCAAGGATATTATTTCCTTCTTCAGCTCAATTCAAGTTGCTCACATTTTTTGTCCTGAAGATGAACTCGAATAATTGAGTTCGAAACGTCGTCGACCCCCTACAACATGAACTCCTTATACTCTGTAAAAATCTTTAAAGGAGCTTCTATTTCTGTTGTCAATGCGATGTCATTATTTTAAGTTCACCCTCACTTCTCACGTCACGCTTATTGTCACTTACTGTGTGAGCACCTGAATACCTTCATTGTGTAATAAATATTTGTCATACATTGACCTATATGTCCCTTGTTATATTTCCTACTGCTCTCTTTTATGAATTAAGTTTCTATTCCTTTACTTATCTCAGTGCCCTTTACAGGGTTACTTCCCCTTGGACCTTTTAGGCCACTCTAGAACCATTGTTCCTTTAAACGGCAGGGGTTCATGCACATCTTTGGTGGTCAGTTAAAGAAGGGGTTTTGTTAGTAGGGAGTAATTAGGGATCCAATTCCGACAATATGATGTTATCCCTATAAACGCGCGTACCTCGAGTTGGGTTTTAGGGACAGACATGTTAGTAATGGCAGCTATGCGCTCAGGTGTTAGTCTGCGACCCTCCTTCGACAGTAGGTGACCTAAATAGGTGACCTCCTGTCGACAATATTGAAATTTGGAAAGTGACACCTTCTTTGGACCCCCAACAGTCTACAGTGAGTAATCATTCTTCCCCAAGATCCTCCAACCCCACCCACCATGGAAAAGTTCCAGCCTGGGCCGAACATGAACAAAGGAGGCACAGGGAGATGAGCTACCACCTGCCAGATGGGTACATGTTATCAGAAACCCAAGGCCACCGCGCTGGGTCTCAGCGTCTCCTAACGAGGGAGCAGAACTGGGACCGCCAAGGCACCACCTGCCAGACCACAAATGTACTCGTAATCTGGCAGGCGGTGTGCAGATGAGTGGTGCAGTGTGGGAGCAGGGTACTGGCGTGGTGGCCCGTTCCCATACCACCAAACTTGTAATCAGGCCTCTCCATGGTCCTTCCATACAGTGAGTGCTTCAGTGAAAAAGTAGGCATTTTCTTACCTCTTTTCTGAACACTATTGATGTATCGATTTTGTAGCAAGTATGCAAAGGTTTAAATGATGACGCTCTGTTAGCTGCTCTTGTTTTTGTCGGACTTTGTTGGAGTAAATATTTGCACAGATTACAAAAGGTGAATTATGAAAATTGAAAAATTGAAGAAATTTCTCTGTAGTTTAAATTGCAAAAAAAGCAAAAAAGGAGGTTGTGTGACCCTATATCCTTCCCTCAGATGAGATGATGGCTTAGTATTAAACAAAAAAGGTATGCTTTTTATAGTAAGAGAAAGGTACCATAACTAGCAGAAAATGCTGAAAAATAGTTTAATTTTTAAATACAGCATATATAAAATTCTCATTTTTCAAGACTCGGGCATGGCCTGGACACAAAGAAATATTCGAAGTAGCTCCATACAACAACAGCTTCTTTTACGGAAATGTTAACAAGCACTAGTTCATCACAATCTTGTGACAATACAATTCATTAAAACGTGTGCGGGAACCGCCATGTGACCTGAATGGAATTGAACGCCTGCATTGCTTGAGCAAAGGAAGCATAAATAGACATCTTAATTCTATAGCTCACCTCATCTATTATTTGCTATGAATTTGCTTCAAGGCGATGACAGCCCAGTAATTTCAGGGCAATATAATCCAATAGCACACAACATTCATTAAAGAGCCTTCAAGGAACATGAATGAGAAATATTTCTTGCATTGCTCTGAACAGTGAACACATGAAATGCTGCTTTACCCTTGTGGATCTGCTCAGTAAACAAAGGATGAGGTGTACTTAATCACTGAGGTTCCTTATTGAATAAAACCACCTCGTACAGTACAAAAAAACAACAAGGATATCTGCTAAGTCAGGCATGTGTCAATCATTCAGACTCCACTATTTGCTAACTGAGCTGCAATAATCAATAGGATTCTTGCTAACGGGATTAGTGTAGTAATGTCTCTCATCCTAATCACAGGTAAGCACAGGGTAAGAAATCAGTACAAAATGTCTGCCAAACTTCCCTTGTTTACTGTGCTTGTACAAGCCTCACCCATCATTTATTTTGCCACAGTGGTCTGTTTCTGCGTTGCTTGTCACTGTGCAACTCAACCCATGATCAAGGTGTGTTGATGCCGAAACATGTTGGGTGTTTTTTGGTGGATCATCACACTGGATTAAACATGTAAATGGATTTTGTGCCTCATCGTTTTTTCTGCACTTTTATGCGCGACTCCATGGATGGTGGCGAGTGATTCTGCATGTACGAGCGCCTCACCCGAATGCCTTCTGTGGTCAAGGGTCCCACCTCAAAGGATATATATATATATATATATATATATATATATATATATATATATATATCCTACTGGTGGTCGCCAGTAGGTAGTTATAGTTAGGACCTAGTTTCCAAAGGAAAAGCATTTTTTGACTAGGCTAGAACTTTGGCGTCATTTGACCAATCTGCATGAAATTTTGCCAAAAAAGGTGGGTACTATTGATTGGGAAAGAATGTGGGTGATCCATGCAGTGGGGACCGTGAATTTGGAGCATGAAATAAGGTTGCGTTTGTAATGTTAATTCCCATAGGAGCCTTTAGCCACCTCTACAGCCCAAGCCACTGAATGGACTTGCACCAAATTTGGCTTTGCTTATTTGGTGTAAATCTGTTCAGTAGTTTTTGAGAAATTTAAGTTTATAATTATAGTGATATCTCTGGCCCCGGATATTTCGAGGTGGTTTCGTGATTAATCGCGAATGCACGTGCCAACGGGAATGCTCTGATTGGCTGGTCGCAACCTGAATAGAAAGTTGCTGCCACCGTTTTATCTATCGGGAACGGATCCCGGGGCTGAAAATGTGTGTGAAAGCACACATAAGGGGTCAGGATGAAGATACTCTGACCCCATGGTTGATAAATGGACGTGTTAGTGACACAAGTTATGTGTCCAAAATTGATTTTTTCAATCACGCGTGATAGCTGCGGCATCGTGACCGCCAGCACTGCCACCCCATGTACCATCGCGGAGACGTCGCGACTATCAACGTCATCGCGGATATTGGTGAAAATATAAAAAAAAATAACTGAATCATTAAAACACAATATATTATTTTGAGATTCTGATAAATGTTTTTATAGAGTTATTTATATAGTGAGTTATCTACTATGATGAATAGAATTAATTATATAGTTCTAATTTTTTAATGTGGTGGTGGCTATTGAAATCCTGCTTTTGCTTTCCGCTTTCGCGCGGTACCTGCGTGGATCGCGATGACCGATGTCATCGCGATATTCGGAGTCACAGCAAAAACAGAAAATAGGTTTTAGAGAGGGTTGTTCTAGAAATACAGTAGAAAGACATGAGTTTGAAGTGTACAGTAATAAACCTCTAGTGTGTAGAATAATGTAATGTGTGTGCATGTATGTGTTTTCACTTTATGGGAAAGGCGCGATTGTCACGGTTAACAACTTCATCACGGTGTGCTGAATAATGGCGAAAACGGGAAATAGGTCTGAAAGATGGTTTTTAAAGAAACTTAGTACAAAACTATAAGTTTAAACATGGTTTTAAAGAAGTATGTATATAGTATTGTGTGTAGGCCAATGTTGAGAATGGAGTTTTTATATTTTTTTACATATTATTTTTGGGTGTGATGGTGGCCATTGAATGTCTGCTTTTGTTTTCTGTTTTTGCGACGTGTTCACAGGGATCGCGACGTCATCGCGAAGATCCCCAAAAACTAAAGGGAAAAAAACTCTTTAGAAAAACACAATATTTCGGGTACTAGTGTGCCTCTTACAAGAGCTGTTGTGTTGGTTGTTTTTATATGGCTGCTACACATAAGACCGGATGCAGAGTTTCAGGCTAGTTAGAAACACCCTGTTGCCTTCATCTGCACTCCATCATCATTTCTATAAATTCCATGCATGTCAAAACGCAGATTGTTGTTATAGATACAGCCCATACAATGGTCTCTAAGAATGCAGAAACAGTTTTATTAACATGTTTCCTGGCTTTGTCAATCTGTGGACAGAATTGACTTGACCAATTCCATTTCTGTCTTTGGCATATATTAGAGTACACCAAGACAGTGTGAGGGAAAAGCGACATCATTTCTGCAAAGGTATCTTTTATTAGGATTTCCAGCCTTACCCCAGTCAATGTGCTTAGGTTGTTGCCACCACAGTGCACAATCATGAGGTGAGGAGTTTGGGAATCCACAATGGATTTAACCAAAGCGAGAAACTGATAAAACTTTAACCCTCTCTGGCCAAACCAAGTAATCTGCACATTTGGCAAACCCAAGTCCCTGTCAATACCTCTCTTTTTTGCAGCCTCTTTAGCCCAATAGATATAGCTGTGGCCCACAATCCATACTCTAAGCATTTTGATGTGAAGGAGTAATAGTAGTCAGGAGAAGGCTGGAGCTGAATGAGGTAGTATTCCAAAGGAAAAGAAGTTAAAAGGGAGGTGTTTTTAATATATATATATATATATATATATATATATATATATATATATATATATATATATATATATATATATATATATATATATATATATATATCTACTGGCGGTCGCCAGTAGATAGTTATAGTTAGGACCTATTATCCATAGGAAATCCGCGACATTCTATTTGCAATAACGTTGGCGCCGGTTGACGAATCTTCGCGAAAGCTTCCAACTTGTTGGGGCGCTCCGGTCCGCTCCTACCCTGAAAGTCTCGGGGTGATACGTCACGCGGGGCCGAGAAAAAGGGGGTCCCAAAACGCGTTTTCCCCATTCATTTTTCCATAGGAACCTTTAGTCGCAGCTACAGCCCGAACTGCTGAACGGAATTACCCCAAATTTGGCAAAGAGGTAGCCCTTGGTTCAGACTGGTGCCTTTTGCTAAAATGGTGTAAATCCGTTCAGTAGTTCCTGAGAAATTCACAATTAAAATCACATATATATCTATGGGCGCGTCGGATCCGCGTACCCTCCCGATCACGAGCTGCATGCTAATTGGCTGTCAACACTCCAAATCAAGAAGTGTTGGCAGCCATTTTGTCCCTCGGTAGAACCGAGGGACAGAAACAAGTGCGCAAAGCACAAAAGGGGGCAGGGTAGAAACACCCTGACCCCCTAGGTCTGCTCAGGGGTCCCACAAGGACCCCCTGGGCAGATTTTTTTTTTTTTAAATCGGCGGGATGCGCTTAGGGTGCGCGGATCCCGCCGAGAAAAAAAGAAACAAGTGCGCAAAACGCACAAAGGGGGCAGGGTAGAAACACCCTAACCCCTAGGCCTGCTCAGGGGGTCCCACAAGGACCCCTGGGCAAAAAAAGCATTTAAAAAAAAAAAAATCAGCAGGATGCGCTCAGGGTGCGCGAATCCTGCGAAAAAAAAAATCGAAGCGCGGTCTCCTGCGCTTCGATGTTAGTTGGCCCCTGGGTGGCCCAAGTCCCGGGGGCATGGTGGGGGGATAATTTAATGTGTGGAGGGCCTCAAAGGGCCCCCAAGCCCGGGGACCGCCACCCCCGGGGTTTTTAAAAAATGGTGCGGGAGGGCTCTGAGCCCTCCCGCAGCCCCGGGACCACCACCTCCCCGGGGCTTTTTTTAAATTAATTTAACAACCTGTGTGGGGGGCTCCAGCCCCCACACGCCCCGAGACCGCCACCTCCCGGGGCACTAACAAATTAAAATGGGGGTCCGTTTTGGACCCCGAAGCCCGGGGACCACCACCTCCCCGGGGCTGTGCTGATGTAGGGAGGGGGGCCGCGCGGCCCCCTCCTGGAGCCCTTGATGGCCCTGGGGACCGCCACCCCCAGGCCCGGCTCCTGCAGTGTCCTGGGGTGCCTACCCCCGGGACACTGTAGTTTGCTATGGCAGGACGGGAGCCTCGCGGCTCCCGTCCTGCCATAGCAAACTGCTTGGATATTGGAAGAGAGAGCAGGAAACCTGCTCTCTCTTCCAATATCCAAAGCACATTGCTTTCCACATGGGGAGCAGCATGTCAGCTGCTCCCCATGTGGAAAAGCAATGCCGGCTCCCAAGGGACGTGGGGAGCCGGCGGGACTGTGGGGGATTGGGGACCCCCACAGTCCCCAACGGAGAGGAGCCAGCCCCGGGGATGGGGTCCCCGGGGCAAGTAGTGGCCCAGGAGGGGGGCCACGCGGCCCCCTCCCCAAAAAAGAAAAATTAAAAAAATTAAAAAAATGGAAAGGCCGGCCCCGGGGGATGGTGTCCCTGGGGCCTTAAATGGCCAGAGGAGGGGGCCACGCAGCCCCCTCCAAAGAATAAAAATAAAAGGCCATGCCCCGGGGATGGGGTCCCCGGGGCCAATACAGGCCCAGGGAAGGGGGGCCACGCGGCCCCCTTCCCGTTTTTTTTAATTAAAATTTTAAAAAAAAGGGGTAAGGCCCTGGGGGATGGGGTCCCCAGGGCATAAAAACAGGAAAAAGGAAGGGGAGCCACACAGCCCCCTTCAGGGGACAAAATTATTATTATTTTTTTTTAAACGATCGGGCCCGCAGGCCCCGCCCCTTCCTTCACCACTCTACAAACGCGCCCCCTGGCGCGTTTGCAGAGGAGGACAATTCCCCTTGAATACTGGGGGTCCCTGGGGGCCAACTAGCCCACCAGGAACCTCCAATATGCGCCAGGGGCTGCGTTGCAGAGACGTGTAGAGAGGCCACACCCCTTTTTACACCTCTCTGCAACGCAGCTCTGTGGCACTTTTGGAGGTATATGGTGGGCTAGTTGGACTCCGGGGACCCTCAGGATTCAAGGGACTTAATCCCCAACTTAAAACGCGCGTTTGCACAGTGGTGAAGGGAGGGGCGGGGCTTCAGGTGACATGTGTGCAAACAGGCCCCGTGGCGCGTTTTAAGATGGGGAATTAAATCCCCTTCAATCCTGAGGGTCCCTGGGGGCCAACTAGCCCAACAGGTACATCCAGAAAGCGCCACAGAGCTGCGTTGCAGAGAGGTGTAAAAGGGGTGTGGCCTCTCTACACGTCTCTGCAACGCAGCCCCCTTGCGCATATTGGATGTCACTGACCATGTCATGAGTGATGTAATATGTGACGTCATCAGCAGTGCATTGCGGGGGCGCGAGTTATAGTTAGCTGGACTAACTATAACGGGGAATTTCACGGGTTTTGTACGAGTGCAATGTCCAACTAACTATAACTGTCCCTAAAACCTATGGTTTTTTCAGTGAATTTCAAAGGTTTTTTAAATGCTAATTTGTAACTATAACGTCCCTGAAACCTATGGTTTTTTCAGTGAATTTCAAAGGTTTTTTAAATGCTAATTTGTAACTATAACATTGTACTTTAAAAGTTCACACTTAGAAACTTTTTCTCATAGAATCACCAATGTTATCCTATGGAAGGAAATTCACTTAGAAGTTAAAAACTGTTATCGTTACTTTTTCTTACTCAGTGTTGGATCCTGGATCCAGCACTGGTGCATCTCCTGTAAACAGTTGAAAGAATGCGTTTAAGTCATACAGGCGATTTTTTAGGAATATTTGTAGTTTGTGAAAATCGACACTTTGAAACTTTTCTGCTGAAAACCAGACAATGGATTCCTATGGAAGGAAATTCAAGTTACTGGTAAGTACGGTTAAAATTACTTTTCAGGATCAGTACTGGGCTGAAAGATGCAGCATTGAGGTCTCTCCTGATAACAGGTGAGTAAATCGGAATTCGTATTTCGGCTGATTGTAGAGGAATATTTTAAAGTTCCAAAACTCCACACTTAGAAGAATTTCCAAGTGAAGCCAGTCAATGTTAGCCTATGGAAGGAAATTCAAGTTACTGGTAAGTACGGTTAAAATTACTTTTCAGGACCAGTACTGGGCTGAAAGATGCATCACTGAGGTCTCTCCTGATAACAGGTGAGTAAATCAGAATTCGGATTTCGGCTGATTTTAGAGGAATATTTGTATGTTTCAAAAATCAACACTTAGAAACTTTTTCAGCAAAAAGCAGGCAATGATATCCTATGGAAGGAAATTCAAGTTACTGGTAAGTACGGTTAAAATTACTTTTGAGGATCAGTACTGGGCTGAAAGATGCAGCACTGAGGTCTCTCCTGATAACAGGTGAGTAAATCGGAATTCGTATTTCGGCTGATTTTAGAGGAATATTTTAAAGTTCCAAAACTCCACACTTAGAAGAATTTCCAAGTGAAACCAGTCAATGTTAGCCTATGAAGGAAATTCAAGTTACCGGTAAGTACGGTTAAAATTACTTTTCAGGACCAGTACTGGGCTGAAAGATGCAGCACTGAGGTCTCTCCTGATAACAGGTGAGTAAATCGGAATTCGTATTTCGGCTGATTTTAGAGGAATATTTTAAAGTTCCAAAACTCCACACTTAGAAGAATTTCCAAGTGAAACCAGTCAATGTTAGCCTATGAAGGAAATTCAAGTTACCGGTAAGTACGGTTAAAATTACTTTTCAGGACCAGTACTGGGCTGAAAGATGCAGCACTGAGGTCTCTCCTGATAACAGGTGAGTAAATCGGAATTCGTATTTCGGCTGATTTTAGAGGAATATTTTAAAGTTCCAAAACTCCACACTTAGAAGAATTTCCAAGTGAAACCAGTCAATGTTAGCCTATGAAGGAAATTCAAGTTACCGGTAAGTACGGTTAAAATTACTTTTCAGGACCAGTACTGGGCTGAAAGATGCAGCACTGAGGTCTCTCCTGATAACAGGTGAGTAAATCGGAATTCGTATTTCGGCTGATTTTAGAGGAATATTTTAAAGTTCCAAAACTCCACACTTAGAAGAATTTCCAAGTGAAACCAGTCAATGTTAGCCTATGGAAGGAAATTCAAGTTACTGGTAAGTACGGTTAAAATTACTTTTCAGGACCAGTACTGGGCTGAAAGATGCAGCACTGAGGTCTCTCCTGATAACAGGTGAGTAAATCAGAATTCGGATTTCGGCTGATTTTAGAGGAATATTTGTATGTTTCAAAAATCAACACTTAGAAACTTTTCAGCAAAAAGCAGGCAATGATATCCTATGGAAGGAAATTCAAGTTACTGGTAAGTACGGTTAAAATTACTTTTGAGGATCAGTACTGGGCTGAAAGATGCAGCACTGAGGTCTCTCCTGATAACAGGTGAGTAAATCGGAATTCGTATTTCGGCTGATTTTAGAGGAATATTTTAAAGTTCCAAAACTCCACACTTAGAAGAATTTCCAAGTGAAACCAGTCAATGTTAGCCTATGAAGGAAATTCAAGTTACCGGTAAGTACGGTTAAAATTACTTTTCAGGACCAGTACTGGGCTGAAAGATGCAGCACTGAGGTCTCTCCTGATAACAGGTGAGTAAATCGGAATTCGTATTTCGGCTGATTTTAGAGGAATATTTTAAAGTTCCAAAACTCCACACTTAGAAGAATTTCCAAGTGAAACCAGTCAATGTTAGCCTATGAAGGAAATTCAAGTTACCGGTAAGTACGGTTAAAATTACTTTTCAGGACCAGTACTGGGCTGAAAGATGCAGCACTGAGGTCTCTCCTGATAACAGGTGAGTAAATCGGAATTCGTATTTCGGCTGATTTTAGAGGAATATTTTAAAGTTCCAAAACTCCACACTTAGAAGAATTTCCAAGTGAAACCAGTCAATGTTAGCCTATGGAAGGAAATTCAAGTTACTGGTAAGTACGGTTAAAATTACTTTTCAGGACCAGTACTGGGCTGAAAGATGCAGCACTGAGGTCTCTCCTGATAACAGGTGAGTAAATCAGAATACGGATTTCGGCTGATTTTAGAGGAATATTTGTATGTTTCAAAAATCAACACTTAGAAACTTTTTCAGCAAAAAGCAGGCAATGATATCCTATGGAAGGAAATTCAAGTTACTGGTAAGTACGGTTAAAATTACTTTTGAGGATCAGTACTGGGCTGAAAGATGCAGCACTGAGGTCTCTCCTGATAACAGGTGAGTAAATCGGAATTCGTATTTCGGCTGATTTTAGAGGAATATTTTAAAGTTCCAAAACTCCACACTTAGAAGAATTTCCAAGTGAAACCAGTCAATGTTAGCCTATGAAGGAAATTCAAGTTACCGGTAAGTACGGTTAAAATTACTTTTCAGGACCAGTACTGGGCTGAAAGATGCAGCACTGAGGTCTCTCCTGATAACAGGTGAGTAAATCGGAATTCGTATTTCGGCTGATTTTAGAGGAATATTTTAAAGTTCCAAAACTCCACACTTAGAAGAATTTCCAAGTGAAACCAGTCAATGTTAGCCTATGAAGGAAATTCAAGTTACCGGTAAGTACGGTTAAAATTACTTTTGAGGATCAGTACTGGGCTGAAAGATGCAGCACTGAGGTCTCTCCTGATAACAGGTGAGTAAATCGGAATTCGTATTTCGGCTGATTTTAGAGGAATATTTTAAAGTTCCAAAACTCCACACTTAGAAGAATTTCCAAGTGAAACCAGTCAATGTTAGCCTATGAAGGAAATTCAAGTTACCGGTAAGTACGGTTAAAATTACTTTTCAGGACCAGTACTGGGCTGAAAGATGCAGCACTGAGGTCTCTCCTGATAACAGGTGAGTAAATCGGAATTCGTATTTCGGCTGATTTTAGAGGAATATTTTAAAGTTCCAAAACTCCACACTTAGAAGAATTTCCAAGTGAAACCAGTCAATGTTAGCCTATGAAGGAAATTCAAGTTACCGGTAAGTACGGTTAAAATTACTTTTCAGGACCAGTACTGGGCTGAAAGATGCAGCACTGAGGTCTCTCCTGATAACAGGTGAGTAAATCGGAATTCGTATTTCGGCTGATTTTAGAGGAATATTTTAAAGTTCCAAAACTCCACACTTAGAAGAATTTCCAAGTGAAACCAGTCAATGTTAGCCTATGGAAGGAAATTCAAGTTACTGGTAAGTACGGTTAAAATTACTTTTCAGGACCAGTACTGGGCTGAAAGATGCAGCACTGAGGTCTCTCCTGATAACAGGTGAGTAAATCAGAATTCGGATTTCGGCTGATTTTAGAGGAATATTTGTATGTTTCAAAAATCAACACTTAGAAACTTTTTCAGCAAAAAGCAGGCAATGATATCCTATGGAAGGAAATTCAAGTTACTGGTAAGTACGGTTAAAATTACTTTTGAGGATCAGTACTGGGCTGAAAGATGCAGCACTGAGGTCTCTCCTGATAACAGGTGAGTAAATCGGAATTCGTATTTCGGCTGATTTTAGAGGAATATTTTAAAGTTCCAAAACTCCACACTTAGAAGAATTTCCAAGTGAAACCAGTCAATGTTAGCCTATGAAGGAAATTCAAGTTACCGGTAAGTACGGTTAAAATTACTTTTCAGGACCAGCACTGGGCTGAAAGATGCAGCACTGAGGTCTCTCCTGATAACAGGTGAGTAAATCGGAATTCGTATTTCGGCTGATTTTAGAGGAATATTTTAAAGTTCCAAAACTCCACACTTAGAAGAATTTCCAAGTGAAACCAGTCAATGTTAGCCTATGAAGGAAATTCAAGTTACCGGTAAGTACGGTTAAAATTACTTTTGAGGATCAGTACTGGGCTGAAAGATGCAGCACTGAGGTCTCTCCTGATAACAGGTGAGTAAATCGGAATTCGTATTTCGGCTGATTTTAGAGGAATATTTTAAAGTTCCAAAACTCCACACTTAGAAGAATTTCCAAGTGAAACCAGTCAATGTTAGCCTATGAAGGAAATTCAAGTTACCGGTAAGTACGGTTAAAATTACTTTTGAGGATCAGTACTGGGCTGAAAGATGCAGCACTGAGGTCTCTCCTGATAACAGGTGAGTAAATCGGAATTCGTATTTCGGCTGATTTTAGAGGAATATTTTAAAGTTCCAAAACTCCACACTTAGAAGAATTTCCAAGTGAAACCAGTCAATGTTAGCCTATGGAAGGAAATTCAAGTTACTGGTAAGTACGGTTAAAATTACTTTTCAGGACCAGTACTGGGCTGAAAGATGCAGCACTGAGGTCTCTCCTGATAACAGGTGAGTAAATCAGAATTCGGATTTCGGCTGATTTTAGAGGAATATTTGTATGTTTCAAAAATCAACACTTAGAAACTTTTTCAGCAAAAAGCAGGCAATGATATCCTATGGAAGGAAATTCAAGTTACTGGTAAGTACGGTTAAAATTACTTTTGAGGATCAGTACTGGGCTGAAAGATGCAGCACTGAGGTCTCTCCTGATAACAGGTGAGTAAATCGGAATTCGTATTTCGGCTGATTTTAGAGGAATATTTTAAAGTTCCAAAACTCCACACTTAGAAGAATTTCCAAGTGAAACCAGTCAATGTTAGCCTATGAAGGAAATTCAAGTTACCGGTAAGTACGGTTAAAATTACTTTTCAGGACCAGTACTGGGCTGAAAGATGCAGCACTGAGGTCTCTCCTGATAACAGGTGAGTAAATCGGAATTCGTATTTCGGCTGATTTTAGAGGAATATTTTAAAGTTCCAAAACTCCACACTTAGAAGAATTTCCAAGTGAAACCAGTCAATGTTAGCCTATGAAGGAAATTCAAGTTACCGGTAAGTACGGTTAAAATTACTTTTGAGGATCAGTACTGGGCTGAAAGATGCAGCACTGAGGTCTCTCCTGATAACAGGTGAGTAAATCGGAATTCGTATTTCGGCTGATTTTAGAGGAATATTTGTAAAGTTCCAAAACTCCACACTTAGAAGACTTTCCAAGTGAAACCAGTCAATGTTAGCCTATGGAAGGAAATTCAAGTTACCGGTAAGTACGGTTAAAATTACTTTTCAGGATCAGTACTGGGCTGAAAGATGCAGCACTGAGGTCTCTCCTGATAACAGGTGAGTAAATCGGAATTCGTATTTCGGCTGATTTTAGAGGAATATTTTAAAGTTCCAAAACTCCACACTTAGAAGAATTTCCAAGTGAAACCAGTCAATGTTAGCCTATGAAGGAAATTCAAGTTACTGTGTAAGTGCGGTTTAAAATTACTTTTCAGGACCAGTACTGGGCTGAAAGATGCAGCACTGAGAGTCTCTCCTGATAACAGGTGAGTAAATCGGAATTCGTATTTCGGCTGATTTTAGAGGAATATTTGTATAGTTCCAAAACTCCACACTTAGAAGACTTTTCCAAGCGAAACGCAGGCAATGTTAGCCTATGGAAGGAAATTCAAGTTACCGGTAAGTACGGTTAAAATTACTTTTGAGGATCAGTACTGGGCTGAAAGATGCAGCACTGAGGTCTCTCCTGATAACAGGTGAGTAAATCGGAATTCGTATTTCGGCTGATTTTAAGGAATATTTTAAAGTTCCAAAAACTCCACACTTAGAAGAATTTCCAAGTGAAACACAGTCAATGTTAGCCTATGAAGGAAATTCAAGTTACCGGTAAGTGCGGTTAAAGTTACTTTTCAGGACCAGTACTGGGCTGAAAGATGCAGCACTGAGGTCTCTCCTGATAACAGGTGAGTAAATCGGATTCGTATTTCGGCTGATTTTAGAGGAATATTTTAAAGTTCCAAAACTCCACACTTAGAAGAATTTCCAAGTGAAACCAGTCAATGTTAGCCTATGGAAGGAAATTCAAGTTACCGGTAAGTACGGTTAAAATTACTTTTCGAGGACCAGTACTGGGCTGAAAGATGCAGCACTGAGGTCTCTCCTGATAACAGGTGAGTAAATCGGAATTCGGATTTCGGCTGATTTTAGAGGAATATTTGTATGTTTCAAAACTCCACACTTAGAAAACTTTTCCAAGCAAAAACCAGGCAATGATATACCTATGGAAGGAAATTCCAAGTTACCGGTAAGTACGGTTAAGAATTACTTTTGAGGACCAGTACTGGGCTGAAAGATGCAGCACTGAGGTCTCTCCTGATAACAGGTGAGTAAATCGGAATTCGTATTTCGGCTGATTTTAGAGGAATATTTTAAAGTTCCAAAACTCCACACTTAGAAGAATTTCCAAGTGAAACCAGTCAATGTTAGCCTATGGAAGGAAATTCAAGTTACTGGTAAGTACGGTTAAAATTACTTTTCAGGACCAGTACTGGGCTGAAAGATGCAGCACTGAGGTCTCTCCTGATAACAGGTGAGTAAATCGGAATTCGGTATTTCGGCTGATTTTGAGAGGGAATATTTGTAATGTTCCAAAACTCACACACTTCAGAAGAATTTCCAAGTGAAACCAGGCAATGTTATCCTATGGAAGGAAATTCAAGTTACCGGTAGAAATGCGGTTAGAAATTACTTTTGAGGATCAGTACTGGGCTGAAAGATGCAGCACTGAGGTCCTCTCCTGATAACAGGTGAGTAAATCGGAATTCGTATTTCGGCTGATTTTGAGAGGAATATTTTAAAGTTCCAAAACTCCACACTTAGAAGAATTTCCAAGTGAAACCAGTCAATGTTAGCCTATGAAGGAAATTCAAGTTGCAGTAGGTACGGTTAAAATTACTTTTCGAGGACCAGTACTGGGCTGAAAGATGCAGCACTGAGGTCTCTCCTGATAACAGGTGAGTAAATCGGAATTCGTATTTCGGCTGATTTTAGAGGAATATTTTAAAAGTTCCAAAACTCCACACTTAGAAGAATTTCCAAAGTGAAACCAGTCAATGTTAGCCTATGGAAGGAAATTCAAGTTACTGGTAAGTACGGTTAAATTACTTTTCAGGACCAGTACTGGGCTGAAAGATGCACACTGAGGTCTCTCCTGATAACAGGTGAGTAAATCAGAATTCGGATTTCGGCTGATTTTAGAGGAATATTTGTATGTTTCAAAAATCAACACTTAGAAACTTTTTCAACAAAACGCAGGCAATGATAGCCTCTGGAAGGAAATTCAAGTTGCTGGTAAGTACGGTTAAAATTACTTTTGAGGATCAGTACTGGGCTGAAAGATGCAGCACTGAGGTCTCTCCTGATAACAGGTGAGTAAATCCGAGGTCGTATTTCGGCTGATTTTAGAGGAATATTTTAAAGTTCCAAAACTCACATGAGAAGAATTTCCAAGTGAAACCAGTCAATGTTAGCCTATGAAGGAAATTCAAGTTGCAGTGAAATGCGGTTAAAATTACTTGCCAGGACCAGTACTGGGCTGAAAGATGCAGCACTGAGGTCTCTCCTGATAACAGGTGCAGGTAAATCGGAGTCGTATTTCGGCTGATTTTAGAGGAATATTTTAAAGTTCCAAACTCCACACTTAGAAGAATTTCCAAGTGGAAACCAGTCAATGTTAGCCTATGAAGAGAAATTCAAGTTACCGGTGAAATACGGTTAAAATTACTTTTGAGGATCAGTACTGGGCTGAAAGATGCAGCACTGAGGTCTCTCCTGATAACAGGTGAGTAAATCGGAATTCGTATTTCGGCTGATTTTAGAGGAATATTTTAAAAGTTCCAAAACATCCACACTTAGAAAGAATTTCCAAGTACGAAACCAGTCAATGTTAGCCTATGAAGGAAATTCAAGTTGCCGGTAAGTACGGTTAGAATTGCTTTTGAGGATCAGTACTGGGCCGAAAAGATGCAGCACTGAGGTCTCTCCTGATAACAGGTGAGTAAAATCGGGATTCAGTATTTCGGCTGATTTTAGAGGAATATTTTAAAGTTCCAAAACTCCCACACTTAGAAGAATTTTCCAAAGTGAAACCAGTCAATGTTAGCCTATGAAGGAAATTCAAAGTTACCGGTAAAGTACGGTTAAAGTTACTCTTCAGGATCAGTACTGGGCACAGAAAGATGCAGCACTGAGGGTCATCTCCTGATAACAGGTTGAGTAAATCGGAATTCGTATTTCGGCTGATTTTGGCGGAATATTTGTATGTTTCAAAAATCAACACTTAGAAACTTTTTCAGCAAAAAGCAGGCAATGATATCCTATGGAAGGAAATTCAAGTTACTGGTAAGTACGGTTAAGAGTACTTTTGAGGATCAGTACTGGGCTGAAAGATGCAGCACTGAGGTCTCTCCTGACAACAGGTGAGTAAATCGGAATTCGTGTTTCGGCTGATTTTAGAGGAATATTTTTAAGTTCCAAAACTCCACACTTAGAAAGAATTTCCAAGTGAAACCAGTCAATGTTAGCCTATGAAGGAAATTCCAAGTTGCCGGTAAAGTACGGTTAAGAGTACTTTTCAGGACCAGTGCTGGGCTGAAAGATGCAGCACTGAGGTCTCTCCT